>CM038465.1:1320246-1428392 GCA_021464415.1 Lonicera japonica | reverse complement strand
GATTGGGAAAATAGGCAGGGCCCGGTGCCTTGGGTTGAAAAGCCCTAAACCCCTGGGGGATATTGTTGGCCGCCAATAAGCCAACGGTTGAAAGACCGGGGAACCTTGGCATTGGCAACGCACCATGAATTCGATTATTTTCTAAGGAGATGGACGGGATTGTTGTTCCACTTCCTGGGTGTGATGGTATCGGTATGTCTATTGAGGCGACGGATTCTATATAGTGACGCCAGTTCGGATTATTTTTGAAGCAAACTATGATTATATTATATTCTCTTGGAGAGGATGGATTTCATAAGGCCATGTTGGCTTGGATTCTCATTGGTGCGTATCACCAAGGTGTGGAGATGGGTTGACATAAAGGGAGGTAACCTGCATATGCATAAGCACGCATTATCACGAACTAATGACGTCTACGATACGTTACAATTAATGTTTAAATTGTACTTTGGAAGGATTTACTTTGTTTATGATAACAAATCAAGTTATGTTTTCAAAGTTTCACCCTTTCCTTTTCCCCCCTACTGAGCGATATGCTCACCCTCCCCCGTTTTTCTAAAATCTTACAGGTAGCCAGGAGCCCAAAGAGGTCAGGGATGTGACGGGATCGGGAACGAGTTAGTGGCCTGATACAGATGTGCTTTTGTCTTTTATATGTCCTCACGGTACCACGGCTAGCCCGAAGTGATATATATATTAGTTTGGACTTACTTGGTTATTTTGTGTAATGACTATATACATGGATGCATGTTTATATACATTACTATTATCTTCACACATGACTATGAAGTTGTTGTTTGACGAGCATGATACACTAACTGAATTTCTTTATTTATTTTTCATGTATACCCATTTTAGTCAATCTAAGATGGGTTAGTAGCACTCCAGGTCTTAATTACGGGTGATGTCCTGTAGATTAAGGCGGGGGTGTTACATAGTCGATCTTGAAGAAGATGATCAAAGCCATCCCACTCTATGGGTGTACCGTAGAGCGTGGAAGTGACCTCTATGGGGCGTAGGCATACCTAGAGCACCTAACAAATACGAACACTCAAAGTTGAGCACTAACGCGACACCTGTAACCTCATAAACAAACTTGGGGATGAGATCAATATGAATCCCTCAAATAATGCAGCATAGCTGTGGGGACCCTTACATATCAGACTAGTTACAAACTCGTCACACTGTGTAACATTGACCTCAGGTGACCCTCAGCATAGCATATCAGCCCTGGTGCGCAAGAATAATGCAATAAAGGAGTGGGTCATCATCTATAGGCCTCTCCTCTAAAGGACACTCTATAGAGACCCCTCGGGTGCAGAATACAGACTCTTACCAACGGCAGTCCACGGTAGATCTAAAACTTCCTTCGACTTATGTTGATTTGAGCAATTGTGTGTATAGCGGCATCACGAAAATATTTAGAAGTAGAAGCTTGGTAGTGTGGGAATGGAGGAAATAAGAATGGAAATGGAGGAAAAATAATGAAGAAAAAAGAAGAAAAAAAGAAAAAGAACAGGGGGTGGGGGTGGGGGTGGGGGGCTCAATAGGAGAGAGAGGAACAAGGAAAAAAAAAAAAAATGGGTACTAGGATCGATCCTCACATGGGGATCGATCCCTGCAATTTTATTTGGGTTTTAAAAAAATTTATTAAAACTCAATGCTCTCCTCACCATCAAGGCCACTTAAAAATATTACGAATTTTTTTTAAAAAAAAAGATGGAAGATTTTCTAAAAGTTTTACTTGATATTTTTTAGAATCTAACTTTTTTATGATCGGTTGATGCTCCCAAAAGCCAAATATAATAAAAAAAATTCCTTGAATTCGTGATAACGCTATGAAATAATTAAACGCACAGAATTTAATGTCTTCTCGCTCCCCCAATTCAGAACGACACAGTCCCTATGTTGGAAATCAATTTACACAGTGTTAACCGGGACGGTTTATAGGCGGTGTAAATTCCAAAAAATAAGCGGTTCCTATTGGGATTTGAGATCACCAAAAAAGAACGATGGAGAAATGCACGAAACAACAAAAATAAAAATAAAAATGAATATACAATATATGTATACATAATTATACAGATTATACAAAGTGCGACAATTTCTTCTTGATCATCCACTAGTTTCATATTTGGGTTCCCCTAACTCAATGCTCTCCTTACCATCAAGTTTTTCCAAGAATGGCTTTAATTGAAGCCCATTGACTTTAAACGTACTACCATTTTTTGGATTCTGTAATTCCACTGCTCCATAAGGAAAGACTGTATGAATTTTGAATGGACCAATCCATCTTGATCGAAGTTTTCCAGAAAATAAATGGAGCCTTGATCATAAAGTAAAACTTTATGTCCAGGCTCGAGATTCTTCCTTAGAACTTTCTGATCATGAAAACGCTTTGTCTTTTCCTTGAAAATTCTAGAATTATCATACGCATCATAGCGTAACTCTTCAAGTTCATTCAACTACAAGCTCCTCTCATTACCACTATCTCAAAAATCATAGATTTAATAGCCCAGAATGCCTTATATTCAATCTCCATAGGGAGATGACATGCCTTACTATAAACTAACCGGTAAGGGGACATATTCAAACTCGTCTTGTAGGTGCTCCAATAGGCCCATAAAGCATCCGTCAAACGAATGGACCAATCTCTCCGATTAATATTAACTGTTTTCTTAAAGATTCTCTTAATCTCTCTCTTGGCTATTTAGCCTGCCTGTTTGTCTGTGGGTGATACGACAAAGAGATTAGGTGATTCACTTATAACGCCACATCAATTTCTCAAACAGTTTGTTACAAAAGTGACTGTCTTGATCACTTATTATCACTTTTGGCATGCCAAACCTAGAAAGGATATTTTGGTTAAGGAATGTAATAACAATGAAATGATCATTATTTCTAGTTCGGAATGGTTTCAACCCATTTAGACACGTATTCGAGAGCGACAAGAATGTATTGGTGCCCAAAACAAAGGAGGAAACGGCCCCATGAAATGTATACCCAAATAGTCAAAAATTTAACTAACATGATATTAGTTAAAGGCATCATGTTCCTTCTTGAATTGGCACCTAACATCTGATAACAAGCGCACATTCTGTAGTGGATCTTCCCATTCTTGAAAATAGTAAGCCAGTAGAAATCACACTGCAGAGTTTTGTCAGCCGTTTTGCAGAAAGAAAAATGACCCCCGCATGCTACTTCATGACATGCATACATGATGGATTTAGCTTCCTCTGTTATGACACATCTTTGAAATACCTGATCAGGACAGTACTTGTGCAAGTACGGGTTATAGAAATAGAAATTCTTCACTAAAGTAAATAACTGATTTTACTCTTGACATGGCCAATCAGGAACCTTTCTTGTGGTGAGATAATTCATGATATTCGCATACCATGGCAAACTACGAACACCATTAGTTGCTCATTTAGAAAACTTTCTTGAATAAGTAAATCGTCCGTCTCTTAAACTTCACTGATGAGCCTAGATAAGTGATCGGCTACCATAGTCTCTACTTCTTTCTTATCTTTGATAATCAAGTCAAATTCTTGGAGCGGTAGGATCCACCTAATCAATCTTTCTTTCGTATATTTTTTCGTAAGAAGATACTTAATTGTTGAGTGATCAGTAAAGCAGACAATTGGTGATCCAATTAGGTAAGATCGAAACTTAGTTAAAGCAAAAACAATTGATATAACTCTTTCTCAGTTGTAGAATAGTTCATATGAGCATCATTTAAAGTTCGGGCTTCTTGTCATTCCTTTGACTTAAGACAACTCTAATGGCATAATCACTAGTGTCGCATATAAACTAGAATGGTAAGCTCCAATCAGGTGGCTGCACAATGGGTGCAGTTGTGAGCATTTTCTTGAGCTTGTCGAAAGCTTTTTGACACGCTAACGTCCATTCAAATGGTGCATCCTTAGCAAGCAGGTTACATAGAGGTCGAGAGATAGAACTGAAGTCTTTGATAAACATCTTATAGAAACCAGCACGGCCTAGAATGATTGAACTTCTTTGACAGTTTTAGGAACTAGTAAATTAGCAATGAGGTCAATTTTAACCTTATCCCCTTGAATCCCTTCAGTTGAGACAATATGACCTAAAACAATTAGGTAACCATGAAATGGCACTTTTTGCAATTCAGAATAAGATTATTGTACTTATAACTAACTAAGACTTTCTCCATGTTCTGTAAACAATCTTCAAAAGAATTGCTAAAAATAGAGAAATCATCCATGAAAATTTCGAGAAATGTTTCCATCATCTCATTAAAGATACTCATCATGCACCTTTGAAAGGTTGCTGGTGCATTGTATAAGTCAAAGGACATTCTCTTGGAAGTAAAAGTACCAAAAGGACAAGTGAAAATGGTTTTCTCCTGATCTTCGGGAGCAATCTTTATTTGATTGTAACCACTGTAATCATCATAAAAGCAATAGAAAGAATGACCAGCCACCATCTCCAAAGTCTGATTAAGAAATGGGAGTGTAAAATGATATTTCTTGGTTATAAAGTTAAGCTTGTGATAATTAATATTCATGCGCCATCTAGTGGTAGCACGTGTGGGAACTAGCTCACCTTCAGCATTAGGAACAACAATTATGCTGGATTTCTTAGGCATAACTTGAGTAGAACTTACCCATTTACTATTAGAGATAAGGTAAATCATACCAACATGTAAGAGTTTAAGAACTTCCTTGCAGACTACTTCTTTTATGTTGGGATTTAACCTCATCTGCATCTGTCGAGTGGGCTTAGCATCTTCTTCAAGGTATATCTTATAAGTACATATATCATGATTTATACCTTTTAGATCAGATATAGTCCATCCTAACCCATCTTTGTGTAGCTTAAGAATTTTCAAAAGCTCAGACTCTTGAGTGGAATTTAACTTGCTTGAGACTATGACATGAGAAGTTTCAGATTATCCTAAAATAGCGTACTTGAACTCCTAGGGTAGGGGCTTAAGTTCCAATTTGGGAGCTTCGAAAGCAGAAGGGATGACTAAAGAATTACCCGGGGGGAGTTCTTTAAACTTTTCAGTCCACGTAGCCTGTTCTACTTTGGGCTCTTTAGCATCTTTGCTGGAATTAAGATTATAAACTGCTTCACTTATCTCCTTCTTGATAGGAGAATAAACTTCAAAATCAGAAAGAGAATGAGTCAAAGTTGACTAAATTAGGTCCTCATATTGCAACAAACAAAAGTATTCCTCCAAGACTGTGTCCAAGTAACTAACTTCTCGAATATCTTCTTCTTCAAGATCTGGCTGTTTAAGAATCGAGAAAATATTGACATCAAGAGTCATATTTCCAAACGAAAGTTTCATGACACCATTCCTAACACTGATAATAGCATTGATAGTAGTAAGAAAGGGTCTTCCTAGAATGATGCGAACTTGGGTACCAATGTTGGCCATAGGTTGAGTGTCTAGCACAACAAAGTCAACTGGATAGATAAATTTGTCACCCTTAACCAAAATGTCTTCAACTACTCCTGGTAAAACCTTCAAGGAACGATCAGCCAATTGCAAGGTAATTCTTGTGGGTTTCAACTTACCTAAACCTAACTACTGATAAACAAAATACGGGAGTAAGTTCACATTAGAACCAAGATCCAAGAGAGCATATTATGTCCTTTGATCACCAATGTAACAAAAAATGGTAGGACAACTAGGATCCTTGTACTTGGCAAGCAAATTGTGTTGAATGATTGAGCTCACCTGATTAGCCAAAAATGCTTTCTTCTAAATAGAGACTCTTCCTTTTATGTTGCACAAGTCTTAAAAAAAGTTAACATAAAATGTTAAAAACTTAGCATAAGAAGGAATATGCTTCATTGCATCCAAAAGAGGATTGTTGATCTTCACTTACTTGAAAAGATCAAGAATCTCATAATTACGATTATACTTAGCCAGTTTCTGAAACCTTTGAGGAAAAGGAATATGAATGTAAAGAATAGAAGTTTCATCTTTTTCAGGAACATCATTCACATTCTCGACTTTTGACTCGGCGACCTTAGCTATCTCAGCTTTTCTCAAGGCTTTAGTAGAAATGTACTACTCGGTTTTAACTTCTTCATCTTCTTCCTCCGTCTCTCTTGTTTGAATATATTTAGGTGGAGGTGGCTCTATCTAATTGTCAACAACTCTACCACTCCTTAAAGTAGTGATAGCTTTAACTTGCTCTTGATATTGCTTAGTACCTGAAAAAGAAGAGTTATCAATGCCTTTGGGATTGGGCTGAGGTTGAGCTGACTACTCCTATTGGTAGGGATGGTTCCATTAACAATTTTAATTCATTGTTGAGTTGATGTACTCCCACTGGCAGGAACGGTTTCGTTAACAATTCCGATTCGGTGTTGAGCTGATGTACTTCTACTAGCAAGGAAGGTTCTATCAATAATTTGCTATTGTTAAACTGATGTACTCCCACTGGCAGGGACGGTTCTGTTAACAATTTTGATTCAGTGTTGAGCTAATGTACTTTCACTGGCAGGGATGGTTATGTCAATGATTTTCTAGGGACACTTTTTTAAAATGAGGGACTGGGGCATTGCTAAGGGTATGATGATTGATTGTCTGGTAAGGATATTGCCCATTTCTGGGGAAGATCTTGTGACGCCCCAAATCCCGTTATGAGGTATAATCCTTTGAGAATCGGTTAATCACGGTGCCGTACGCGGCGTGATTTAAAATACATAACTTAAAATATATTTAATAATTGTTATATATAAAGCCTCATTTTAGGAAAATTTTGGCATGTGAAGTTCGTAAGTTTCATAAATCTAAATCTGTAAAATTATAAAATAAATTTGATATATAGAATTTTAACTCCACATTTACAAAGTCTTTAATCAATAAAATAGATCATACAATCCATATATGTAACACTCCTCCAATGAGGTCGCAAAGTTAATAAAAAGGTTTTACATCTCTTATGAATAAAAGAATATACAAGTTATACAAATCCACTAAATACATGAAAGCTAAGTCATCTATGGACGACTACAAGTAGTCTACGGTCACTAGAGGTGTCTATACTTCGTATTTGTGCCGCACCCGAATAGAATTACTTGCAAAACTGGTTTGAAAAATGGGAGTGAGCTAAACACGGGGCTCAGTAGGAATTATAAGAGTTTGCGAAAGAAAATATGTATTGGAAAACACATACGACATAAGATAATGAAAATAATTTTATATGCTTTAAGCTAATACGTATGTTTCATTTCTATAACTTTTTATAGATATCTATAGATTTATAGATATTAATGCAATGAAAACCATTTTATATGCAATGCATTCTAAGTGCAATCCCATCCTTGAAATACAATAAGAATATGTCATCAAGATACTGGAATATTATAATAACAAAGGATCCTCGAGATAAGGGGACTTGTTAGGAAATTGGTGGATGGAAGCTCACACACAACTAAAGTAAAATTGAGAAAATGAAGAAAGTTCAACACAAATAATTTATGTGGAAAACCTTTAAATAAATTGAAGAAAAAACCAAGGACAAATGACGGAGGATTTTACTTTATAAAATGGGATACAACACATTCTTTCTAGATATAAGGAGAGAACAATTACACCATCTCTTAATTTAGGAGAAACAATAAAATCTCCCTCTTTCTTGAACCTCTCTATTAACAAGCTTTCTATACAATTGTTGTGTTTTTAAACTTTGCAAACCCACCTATATTTCTAGATGGGTTATCCACCTACCTTCAGCCAAAATTGTTGCACGTTCAAATTTGCTTGTTGAAATTATTGTATATTGAAAATTGGTTGCTAATCAAAAATGGTTGGTTGGCCAACCACTTTTGACCATTTACTTTTACCATTTCCTCAATAATATCCACCTTGGCAAATAATTTTTGAAATAGTTTTTAACAATATTTGCCACATTAAAGTAATCATTCGAGAGATCTTCGTATCCCTTCAATCCTTCTGTATTTGTCAGCTCCATGCACGCTTATTGTATTAATCCATATTTGTATCCACACAAGGATCTACACCATTCAAACTTATCAGTATTAATCGGCTTGGTCAGAACATCTACTAGGTTCTCATTTGTGTGAATCTTTTGCATATCCACATTTTCATCTTCTATCATTGTTTGGACAAAGTGATATTGTACTCTTATGTGCTTTGTTCTTGAATGAAAGGATGGATTCTTTGCGATGTGTAAAGCACTCTGACTGTCACAAAATGGAATGATTTTCTCTTGTTTGTGCCCGAGCTCCTCCAATAACCTTTAAATCCAAACTATTTCCTTGCAAGCTTGTAAAGCCGACATATATTCTGCTTCTATTGTAGACAAAGCTATCACAGTCTGCAGTTTTGATATCCAGCTTACAGCTCCTCCTGCAATTGTAAGTACATAATCTAAAGTGAATTTTCTTTTGTCGAGATCTCTTGCAAAATTTGAATCCACATAACCTCTGACAGTTGATCCTGATCCTTTATAACATAAAGTTGCATCTGAGATTCCTTTGATATATCTCATAATCCTTTTCATTGTACTCCAATGCTCTCCATCTGGATTCGCCATGTATCGACTAACCATTCCCACTGCTTGTGCAATGTCTGGTCTTGTACATATCATAGCAAACATTAAACTTCCCATTGCTGATGCATTTGAAACTCAAGACATCTCCTTCCTCTCTGCTTCATTGCTATGACACATACTTGTGGATAACTTAAAATTAACAAGTAGTGGGGTTGAGATTGGCTTACAATCTTGCATATTGAAGCGTCGCAAGATTTTGCTTAAATGTTCTTTTGAGAAAGCCAAATTTTCCTGTTATTTATGTCTCAGTGAATTTGCATCCCTAGAATCTTATTTGTTGATCCCAAATCCTTCATTTCGAACTCCTTAGCCAACTATGCCTTCAATTCCTATATTTGAGCTTTGTTGGGGCCTGCCACCAACATGTTATCCACGTACAACAGCAAGATAATAAATTCATTATCACCACCAAACCTCTTGTAGTACATACAATGGTCTGAACTAAGCCTGTTGTAACCAAGACTAATAATGAAGGAATCAAATCTCTTATACCAATACCTAGGCGCCTGTTTGAGGCCATATAGAGATTTGTTCAACCTACAAACCAAGTTCTCCTTACCTATTTCAGCAAAACCTTATGGTTGGAGCATATAAATTTCTTCTTCAAGTTCTCGATGAAGAAATGCAGTTTTCACATGTAACTGCTCTAAATCTAAGTCAAGCATATCACATATAGTCAGAACTATTCTGATTGACGTAAATCGTACCACCGGAGAAAATATCTCGTTAAAATCAATGCCTTTTTTCTGAGCATATCCCTTTACCACTAGTCCAGCACGGTACCACTCCACCTGATCATTGCTATCATATTTGATTTTATAGACCCATTTATTACCAATAGTTTTACGTCCACTAAGTAATGGTACTAGTTTTCAAGTCTTGTTTTTGCATAGAGCTTCAATTTCCTCCTGTATTGCTATCATCCACAGAGATGCATATGAGCTACTTGTAACTTCATGGAAAGTTATTGGCTCACTTTCCTCCGTTAAAAGATAGTAGGCAATATTGATCTCCGTGACATATTCCGACTGCCAAGCTGGTGGCCTTTTCTAGCGAGTTGACCTCCAAACTTCTATAGCCTCAGATTGGACTGGTTTCTGTATCTTGTGTTCTGGTGTATCTTCAGAAGAAGCTGAATTTTCTTGTACTGAACTCTTCTCCACCTGAACTGTTGTAGTATCTGAATTTTCTTTCTACGTGCTATCACTTTCATCTTTCTTTTGTTGTTGATCCTTTATAAATATCACATCCCTGGTGATTATTACCTTGTGGCTAGTGGGATCCCACAGGCGATACCCCTTCACTCTGTCAGCATACTGTAGACACCCCGATCCGTGATCCCCGCAAGAACCCTAACGACCTTCGAAAGTACTATTTTTAGTCCGGAACTGCCCCGAAAGGGTTTGTTGGCCAAAACAAACATGTTTTAAAGTGAAATGTTGCGCGACAGTCCAGTATGTCGCACGACAATCCCCTTTCCAGGAATATGTCGCGCGACATTCACCCCACCACTCCACTTTCTGACTCAGCAGTGAGTCAGAATCATCATTAAAGTAGAATGTCGCACGACAGTCAAGATTGTCGCGCGACATACTACCAAATGTCGCGCGACATACTCCCTTTCCAGGGACATGTCGCGCGACATACACCCCACCACATCATCATTAAAGTAAATGTCGCGCGACAGTCAAGATTGTCGCGCGACATATTGCCAAATGTCGCGCGACATACTCACTTTCCAGGAACATGTCGCGCGACATACTGCCAAATGTCGCGCGACATATGCCCTTTCGACACTATAAATAAGCCAGCACCTCCATGAGTTCTAGACACCAACTTGAGAGCATAAAAACAGCAATTTCGGAGCTGAAAGCAGTGCAGCAAATAGCAACAAGCATTTTCGATTATCGTCTTATTTCTGAAGAGTCGAATCTATTCTCGACACTCGACGTGTCCAGTCTCGGGAATCGAATTCTCGGAAATATCTAAAGAAGGAGAAGATTATTATCGCCGGAGATATCTCTGCCGTATTATATTCTCTTTCTTGTTATTATTCTCATCGGGAAGGTAAATAAAGTCTCTTCTAGTAATTAAATAAGATAGATTTCTAACGCGCCCGAAAATCAGGTTTATCTGTGTACTTGTTTTATTACTGTTGTTTTGTCCACGTTTTATTTGAATAAACTTATTGTCAAGTTATAAATAGTCTACTATCTTCAAAACAAAAGACCCTGATAAAACCATTTACAAAACCAGAAGAGTAAGTACGTTATCGTCCGGATAAAATTCTGTTTTCAAAACCCGGACTAATAAGACTTATCTAGGAATTAAAATCAACATATCCTGTCTCCTCTATAGACTGTGGCGTGTCTGATAACTCTCCTCTCAAGAGTCATGATTCCATATTAAATTAGTCCCGATACAAGATCCGAGCTTTTACAAAAATAATCACAACACGAAAAAACTGTTATTATCTGAGAAATAATACGGGAGACTCTCTTTCAAAATATATACAACTTTTGTCATTTGTATTTACATCTTTCAATAATAAAAACATCGGATCTCAGAACACAAAGGTTTTTATCCCTTTCCCGCTCTTTCCTAAAATTAGGGTCTTTATTCAAAAAATAGTAGACTGTCAGTAAAAGCATCCAAGTTTTTCAACATAGAATAAACATATAAGTCCACTAGAGACCGAAAGGGCGGAATGGGTGCTTAACACCTTCCCAAACCGTAATATAGTTCCCGAACCCTATAGAATCCTGGTTTCGCAGACAAACGTGTAAAGAAAGGCTTATCTGTAGCCTTTTCCTTTACACAACCCTTTTTGTCCGTTTTCTCGTAAAACGTACTGGCGACTCTGAATGAACCCTCTTGAACCTAGAAACAGGATAGAGAGACACCCGATATGAATTATCAAAACAACTCCAAGCAAATGGAACGACGTGATCCTTTTCGATGTTTCAGACCACCACGAACGGGGACGAGACCCGGGGGTCGCATTTGCGGATTCTCACACATACCCTAAGAATATACATTTCCTGGATTTCGGGTCCAGTTTAATTCTTTCTTGGGCGTTGTACATTACATACCCAAGACATTCAAACGAATGTAAAGTAGAGTAATTTGCTGGCTTTCCAGTCCACATCTCCATTGGTATTTTTAACTCAATTGTCGTTGATGGAGATCGATTTATCACATAATAGGCAGTTTTGGCTGCTTCTGCCCAAAAAGAGTTGGGTAGTTCTGCCGTTATCAACATGGCTCTCATTATTTCTGCAAGAGTCCTGTTCATCCGCTCTAAAACCCCGTTTTGCTGCAGAGTGTATGTAACCATGAACTGTCTTTCGATACTTTCCTGCCTACAAAGAGTAAGAATCTTGCCATCTATATACTTTATTCCATTGTCTATCCTTAAACTCTTGATCTTCTTTCCAGATTCAAGTTCCACATGCGCTTTGAATTCTTTGAACACTAAAAACACATCTGACATTTTCTTAAATGGGTACACCCAACATCTCCTAGAGAAATCGTCTATGAAAGACACAAAGTACTTTGCACCTCCAAGGGAAATTCCTAGTGATTCCCAAACATCAGAATGAATCAAGTCTAGAATACAGTTACTCCTGGCGATGGATCTACCAAACTTTAATCTGTGTTGTTTACTTTTTATACAATGCTCATAAAAAGGTAGATTTATCGATTTGAGCCCCGAAAGTAGCTTTCTGTCTGCGAAAACCTTCAAACCTTATTCCAACATATGGATTAATTTGTGATGCCATATCATCGTCGATTATTCTTCCTCGCTGGTTGACGCAGCACAAAGCATTACCTTCCTGTAGTGTTTCACCCTTAAGCATGAAACAGATATGCACCAATCTTATTTGCCTTTAAAACAACAAGCGCGCCTTTGATAATTTTCATAGTCCCATGTCCCGGTTTCTATATGAGTTTTGCATTCAAGATAATCTATCTATCCCAATGACAATAAATTTTTCTTTACGCCTTCAACGTGTCATATATCCGAATTATGCGAACTGTTCCATCAAACATTTTTCTTTTGATAGAACCAATACCGACAATCTCTAAGGCGTGATCATTACCCATATAGACAGATCCTCTAGAGATAGGTTTATACATGTGAAACCATTCTCTCTGAGGTGTCATGTGCCAGGTTACTCCTGAGTTTAAGAGCTAGACATCAGCGAACAATTTTATACCTTCCAAGCTCGGTGTTACCTTACTGTGTAGTACTTCACCATCATCTGAGGTACTTACCACATTCTCTTGAGCATTTGATGACTCAGGATCTCCATTCCTCTTCTTACAGTCCCTTTTAATGTGCCCTTTCTTGCCATAGTTGTAGCACATAAAACTCTTCTTACTCCTTAATTTTGATCTACTGTGATTCTGACTCTCATTAGAACCACGCTCTGATGATATTCCTCTTATCATCGTCAGTGCTTCTGCCTGCTGTGAATTTGATTGTCTGTCTTCTTTATTTTTGCGTATGCTTTCTTCCTCTAAAACCACGGCTAGAAGTTTGTTGAAGACTAGATAGTTAGTCAAGACGTTGTTCGTCAGATTGATGATGAGTTAATCGTATGAGTCAGAAAAACTTTGAAGTAGAAGTTCTGCACGTTCAGAATTCTTTATTTTACGACCCAACGTTGTAAGTTGTGAAAATAGAGTATTCAGGGTGTTGATATGGTCGGTCACCAGTGTGGATTCTGCCATTCGAGAGTATAAAGTTTCCTTTTTAAGAAGATCTTGTTGTGTAATGACGTTGCCTCGTACAACCTTTTTAATGTGTCCCATATCTCCTTTGTTGTCTTCTTTTCTGCCACACTAGATAACACTCAGTGCTAAGTGCTAATCAGTAATTGCGTTGCCGTCCATTTCTTTCCACTTGTCCTTCCTTAAAATTGCTTTAATCTTCATTTTCCACAATAAGAAATTACTCCCGTTGAATTTCTCAATTTCATACTTTGTCGTCATCGTAGAATGTGCCTCATACAACTAAAGTAAAATTGAGAAAATGAAGAAAGTTAAACACACAAAATTTATGTGGAAAACCTCCAAATAAATTAAAGGAAAAACCATGGACAAATGATAGAGGATTTTAATTTATAAAATGGGATACAACACATTCTCTTTAAATATAATGAGAGAACACTTACACCATCTCTTAATTTAGGAGAAACAATAATATATCCCTCTCTTTCTTAAACCTCTATATTAACAAGCTTTCTATGCAATTGTTGTGTTTTTAAACTTTGCACACCCACCTATATTTATAGATGGGTTATCCACCTACCTTTAGTCAAAATTATTGCACGTTCAAATTTGTTTGTTGAAATTGTTGTATATTCAAAATTGGTTGCTAGTCAAAAATGGTTGGTTGGCCAACCACTTTTGACCATTTACTTTTACCATTTCCTCAACAAGACTCATAGTAATAACATAAATATTCTCAAGATACAAATAAACTATCATAAGAAATTATAATCGTATGACAAATATAGGCACTAATCTTATAACTATCAGTCCCATATTCAATCTTTCTCCTCTCATGTCATGCATCTAGGAATTTCTCAACAATGCACAGCGACCGCGATCTAAGCCTTTAACTGTCAATCCTTTGATACCAATTGTTGGTCGGATAATGACCATAGAGGGGGTGAATAAGGTTTTCCAAATTAAATAGGGAATTAAAAATGTTTTCGAAAATGTCTAAGTAATAAAACTTAGCTAAACAAATTTATCAAGTAAATTCAAATTTAATTAAGCCATCTCAACACACAAGCAATAATAGAAAAATTATAAATGCAAGTAAATAAAGAACTTGAGTTAGAAAGATTAAATCGATTAAAGCTCAAGACTTTTTTGTTCATGCGGTTTGGCTTCCTAAACCATACGTCCACTCGGTTAGTTCTCCAAGAATTTTTACTATTTAATCTTCTTCGGGTGAAGATCAAACCTCAATACAAATGTTGTTATGCACACAACACTCACAATGTAGTTATACCTACTATACTTTTCACAATATATGCTCTCTTACTCTACAAAGAGACCAACTCTCTTTTGAAATGAAGAATGATTTATTTGTGTTAATACACACTAATACAATAATTCTCAAGTGTTTAAAATATATGAAAAGTATCTCACACTAGAAGTTATCAAGTTTTGATAAAAAAATATATAGCTCAAAAGATGAAAAATTGATCAAAAAAAATATTCTTAAATCTTAGAATATTTGAATATTTGAACTTGATGAAGAATATAGTATTAGAATGATTCAAAGTATATTAAAACATGTCTAGGACCTCATATATATAGCTTACAAAAGTATATGGATGTTAGGGGCGGTTAAAAAGGTTTTGGGTCAAAAGTAGAAATTTTCAAACTTTCCAATGGCTAGTTTTATTTACCAAAAATTCAAATTTGTTTTGATCATATCTCATAATTCGACCGTTGGATTATGTTCAGATTTTTGAAATAAGTGCTAAGAGATATTTTCTAACTACTTTTAAAGTGATCGGAATCCGGAAAGTCCTCCATTAGACCATTAAATCAAAACTGTGTTAAAACTGAGCGAATCTAAAATGTAAAATAAAAACATTTGAGCAATTTGGCAATTTAGTTCCAAATACAATTATAATGATTTGTGAACCTCAAAGATATGTTTTTAAGATACCTATTTTTAAGAGAGCTTAAAATATGGTCATTTAAAATTAATATGAATTTATTTTGAAACTCGGTCTTTTTAAAATGATATTTTTCAAAGAAATTCAATTTCAAGCTTGTTTGAATCAATCTTTAAAAGATGCATGAATATGTTTGAGCTATAAGGGTTTGATCAATAAAGTAACTTTATATAAATCTTAAGCACTCACTCAATTACTGAATTAACGAGTCTTCAAATGCTTGATTTGTTTATTCGAATTGATCTTCACTTGAAACTTTTTCCTAAAAGCTTTTCATATAGTCTTTTAATCCTTTGTGCTTCATGATTTGTATTGAGAGATTTGATCTTCCTTTTCTTGTCCAATGATCAAATAGTGAAAGAGTGATTCTTGTCATGTTTTTCTTAAATTTTCCAAGTAAATGAACTATATACTTATATCAAGAAATATGTTAAATTACACATGATTGATTTAATGTTATTATCAAAGTAAGATTAAGAAATTAGATCAGCAGGCTCCATTTCCTAAAGCTTCACATTTTTCTTTTACAAAATATCACTTTTTGCGGCCCATTTTGACCCCTGAAATGACTTCAATTTAACTCGGATTTAAAATGAAACTTGTAAAGAGGAAAGAGATGAAACACTATTCCAAACTGGGGAATCATTTGGACTTTGTATGAGAAAGTTATGGTCTCTCAAAGTTGGCCAAAAACTCATTTCGGCAAAAGTTTGATTTTTCACCGTTAGCCACCAATTACGACCGCGGCTTTTCGAAATGCTTTCCAACCATCCACACATACTTAATATCATTAAAATGAGTTTTTAGGAGTGTTGGATCAACTACAGAGGTTCCAGAATGAAAATTGATTTCTCACGCGGAGGTTTGGCCTTAAACAGGCTTAGGAGGAAGATTGGTACGGAATTTCAAATTCCAGGCATTACAGATCTGGTAAGGGTCTCCTTTATCTAGTAAAAGTATTCATTCTTGATGATATTTCTTTGTAGGATAAAACTTGGGATCATTATTTCTTGGACATGCGAACCTCCTGCATGTTTTCTTGGGTTTCTTACCTTTCACTTTGAATTCTTGCCAATTCTTCCACAATTTTAGGATTTTTGACACTTATAGTGTTTTTCTGGCTTTCAGAGAACATTATTTGCACCTTAATTTTTTCTATTTTTTATGCCCTTTTGTCTGCCATTTATTTATTGAGGCCTTCTTTGATGCTTGATTTTGTTCTTTTGTATAGTCGGCAGCCTTCCTTACTCTAGACGTAGCCCTAAGTCTTTTGGCGTAGCTGTCACTCTTGATGTGGCTCTCCCTGCCATCTTACTTCCTTTTTTGTTTTTATGATTTTTCCTTTCTTTGGGTGCTATGGGATTTATCAATTTTTCTACTATTTCAATTTTTTCTTTTACCCGCTTTGTTATCTTCTGCCATTTTTTCACTGTTAAGAGCTTATTTCCTGCATTTTGTGGAGGTTTCAGTTTGAAATCTCTGTGATCAGCATTATCGTGCATGTGTTTATGTGTTTTATGGTTTTAGAATCGCAAAAATGGTGATCCCAAATTTTTATTTCAGAAAAAGCTGATTGAGAAATAATACCTTCTCGGATAAAAGGGGGACCCAGTTTTACCAGACAGATAGTGAAAATGAGATTTGCTTGGCAGACATATGGTGGTACAAAAGGTTTGTCTGGTGGACTAATGGTCTAGCACTTTATATATCGGTTTTCCCCACTTCATTTCTCATACCTTCTCTAGCTTGTTCCTCTCTCTGGCCTATATCTTCCTTACTTTCTGCAATCTCTTGCATTTTCCTTTCCCATACTTAGCATGTCGTCTTTCATTCCTTTCGATGTTGGTGCTTACTCACTTCCACTGGGCTGTCTCCCTGGTGATTCTCTTTACCTTTTTATTGTTGGACTCGATGGTTCGCATTTCGTGGCCCCTCATCATGATGATTGGGAGGGCGTGGGTGGAAAACGTCTACTGGCATGATTCAATGCCATGCTATATATACTGATGTTGTTATACCTGCTATTGACCCTGCTTGGCTTCTCATGGAGTCTGCTCATCACTTGCTCTTTGATTACTCCGAGGTATGTCTTAAAATGCTGTTTATGTTATGCATATTATGCAATCAAAATGTTATGATGGATGCCGGTGCGTGCTGATACTATCCTAAATATATGTCATGTTAAATGCTAAATGTATGCTATTTGTTTAGGAGCCCATACAGCGAATTAGGCCAATAAGCCTGGCACTAGTAGAAGACTTGCAGAGTTGAAGATTGTCCAAAGTTGCCGAGACGACCAAGCCGAGGCTGACTTTGATAAGGAATAGCACACATGGCCTCATACGTGGAAAGTGTGAGGAGAATCATACCAAATCGCACGGACCTGTACATAATCGTACTGAACTCCACTACGCCACTACAAACGTACGGTTTCATAAGTGTTTAATTTTGGATAAGTGAGAAGAGGCTGGATTGTTATCCAAGTCGTACCATCTTTAGTCATTTTACTGTTAACCCTAATGACCAAGTGTACGTAACCTTAATTCTACACCTATAAATAGAAGGGGGGGGCTTAGAATATGGGTTGGTTGTTGAATATTCTAGCTGTTAAGTATATTGCTCTCTAGCTTTTTTTGTTTAAGAGAGAGAGAGAGCTAGTAATATGTATCATTCATTGATTGACAGCCTTAAGAGCTTAATATAACAATCACACACACACACACATCGATCATCTACTGCCGGATTAGCATAAGCGCTACCGAGAGAATTTACTGTACCCAAAAAATCCTTTGTTCAATCTCGCATTCTCATTTTCATAATAAAACTCATTTTCTCGAATCATTACCGTGGCTTAGGCCTAAATTTTGCACCAGCCACAAAAATATATGCTCTTTAAAATATAAATTGATACAATATAATATACTAATTTTTTGTTATATCAATTATCTATTTAATAATTAGGACCTTTTTTATAACTATGTTTATTTTTAATCTTAATTGGGTTGTTTTAAAACCAGTAGAGTGGGTGGAGATTTTACACTTAAAACTACCAAAGGGAGATTTTATACTTAAAATCAGTAGAGTGGGTGGCGTTTTTAAGTTACCCAAAATTTTGTACCCCTTCTCATGTTTTTTGAACCGAGATTAACTTATTAAAATTTTAACAGTTTAAAAACGACCGTTAAAGTGACACTTTTAAGTTTAAAATCACAAATCCTTCTAGCGTTTTTAAAAGAACCCTATTTACGTATTTTAGTTGAAAAGTACTCTATATTATTAATTAAGAATGGAAAAAGTATAACTAAAAAAAAATAAGTAATTAGTATAAGTACTTTGACCACTGTCGTCTTGTTTGTATGATTTAGAAGACATTTATTGCTTCCAGCTTTTTCAGAAAAAATGAAATATCGGCGACTCGGTGTGATTTCAGTAAAATATGGATGATATTTTGAAATACCGCGAATTTAATCATATTAGGTCATAATAGCGGTTCGGCACCCCCTATTCTAACTCGGTATCGGTCATATCGGATTGGTATCAGGCGATACTTTAAACCATGGATGGTAGTAATATATACGGTCTCATTGCTTTTCCAGACATTTATTGCTTCCAGCTTTAACAAGGTTAAAGCTAGAGAGATAAGGGACTCTGGCGTCCAAACCGGTGACCCAGCTGGTTTCACCCTTGCCGATACCTTGGCTTGTGGCACTGTTGGTCACATAACATTATTAGTGTTGGGGTTGTTCTTGGCCTCAAGAACATTGGTTTTGGTGCCCTTTAAATATTTCTTATGTCCCAACTAAAAATTTGAATGCATTTTTAGTGAATATATATTATGTTGTTTGTCATAAAATGGTAACTAATGTCTATTTTTTTTATTATTTTAAATAAAATAAAATGGTATTTAGTACTTTAATCACTATCTAATGTCTAATTTTTTTTAAAAAAATAATACTAAAGTCTAATAATCTATTTAATATTTAATACTTTAATCAGTGCCTAATGAATATATATTATTTTGTTTGTCATGATTTAAAAGATATTTATTGCTTCCAGCTTTTTAAGATAAAATTGTGATAGTAGACCATAAATATGGCCCCATTATATTCCCATGTGAGTTCTAATGTGAACAAAGGACCAGGGAATCAATCCTATGTATAGTCAATTATTTTGATTCAAATGTGAACAATGCGAGTGCATCCCAGCCCATTCAATTTATGATAATGTAATTTACATACAAATATTTTCTTTTTTCTTTTTTTAACTTTTACATACAAACTCAATAGTGCATGCTCCTGGCTCTCGTGTTCTCTGATGTTTAGATTAGTCGTTGGCTAAATGGTAAGATTTTTTTTCTTGAATTTTTAAATTTGTCAACTAAACGAGACTTGAAAGTAAGAAAAGAGAAGACAACATAAGGTAATACTTTCATTTTTCATTAAAGATGATATTTTTCTTCATTGATCAACAGCCTTAAGAGCTTAATTAATATAACAATCACATATAGCGGAACTTTTTTTTAACGGATAACGAAAAATTTCGAGAGAAAAAGAGAGGGAATGACTAGATTGCAAAAAAAGTTAGAAGAAGAAGATTGAAAATGAGATTTGTGGTATGAGTGGTGTGATTTATTTTTTTGAATTGTAAAGAGAAAGAGAGTGGAGCAGTGAGAGTGGAGTAGAATGGAGTGATTTTTAGAGTAATATATATTAATTAATCTTAAAATTAAATCCGGCGTATTAAGAGTTTTAAGAAGAGAGAAAGTATACTTGTGAAGTGTTAAAGAAACATAAAGTGGTAGATAGTGAAAGAGTGTGTGTTAATAATAGCCTCTATATATTATATTGTTTGAATCAAGCCTCTTCGCCCAGATGACATTTTTCTTCAATAGTTGGTAATAGAAAATTTGGAGTATTTAATCCATTTGGAACTTTAACTATTACACTTTTTTAATGTGTAACTTAAACAATTTTTTGTTTCAAATTGGAATTTGAACCTTGAAAAAGTGTCAATTTGGAATTCCTATCAAAGTCTGTTAAATAACTTAACGGATGAAGTTCCAAATTGAAACTTCTTCAAAACCTTGGCCTTCCCTCATTTTTCTTCCATCCAAGGAAGTTTAGTTCAAGACTTAAATGGATAAAAAAAATCACGAAATTTGGTGGAGAGTCTTTGCAATGAGTACATCAATTTCCAAAAAAAAAATCATCAAAAAATTCAAAGCAAAAGTGAGTGAAATTCAGACCGGAAGTTCACTAAAATGTTATATATTATATAAAAAAAATCATTTTTCCCCAAAAATATCTCAACCTAATATTGAAGTTATCCCTTTTCAGTAAATAAATAGCATTACGGGAAACTAAATTTACAGATAAAACAAGGTTCACACACATAGGGTGGTAACATAATGGAGGATTTTCCCACCCCATGCTTTGGTTTGAGCCACGAAAACTCCGTTTCTCTTCCCCCTTCCCTATTAGCCGACTACCATGTGTATCAAAAAAAAATACATTTAGATTCGCAAGGAACTGCTGATTATTGGTGAACACACCTGGAATTATTTCAATACTTGCATTAAAATATATTAAACAAGCTAACTTTCATAACGTTACAGCTATACAAGGCTAAGCCAGTTCAATTCTAGAAAATATGGCTTTATAATTAAAGAAATTTAATAAAATAAATAATATACATAGTTAGTAGCTTTCGAAATATCAATTCTTTTTACATAATATATAACATTTTAGTGCACTTCCGGTCTGAATTTCACTAACTTCCGGTTTGAATTTTTTGATAAATTTTTTTAAATTGATCTACTCATTGTAAAGACCATCTCTACCAAATTTTATGAAAAATTTAATTCATTTAAGTTTTGAACTTAACTCCCATAGGCGAA
This sequence comes from Lonicera japonica, assembly GCA_021464415.1. Lineage (NCBI taxonomy): Eukaryota > Viridiplantae > Streptophyta > Magnoliopsida > Dipsacales > Caprifoliaceae > Lonicera > Lonicera japonica. The sequence goes on along the minus strand of CM038465.1, from coordinate 1,407,210 downwards.
GTTGATTGGAAGAAAAATGATAGAAAATTAAGGTTTTAAAGTAATTTTAATTTAAAACTTTAAGCGTTAAGTTATTTAACGGATATTGACTAAAAGTATATAAAATTTACATTATCTTTCCACCACAATAGCATATAAATAATAATCCCTCTGCGACTTGCACTATTCTTTCACCACTAAGTCAAATATACTATTCTTCCATCATAATTTCCCTCCCTTCATCCACTTGGTCCATCTCTCATTTTTATTATTTAAGAAACCCCCAAAATTCTTATAATTGAACGTAACCTCCTTAAAATTTAATACGTTAACTTTTCATCTATAATTACCAAAAAATTTGGGTATTGTCATTGTTGATTGCTTATGCACAATTCAATAGGATATAAAATTAGCACATTTAAATAATAATTACCAACGATAGCATATAAAATTAGTACAATTCATTAAAAAATTTCTTTTCCTATTTATTTTCTCTTTCTCCTTGTTTCTTTCTCGGTACTCCCATTTCACACGTCTCTCGCTCTCTCTCTCATTCATTATTGGACTCATTTAAGTTTTCAATCCTTTCTTCTCGGGTACTCCCATTTCACACGTCTCTCTCTCTCTCTCTCTCTCTCTCTCTCTCTCTCTCTCTCTCATTCATTATTGGACTCATTTAAGTTTTCAATCCTTTTTGACCATTAAAACCTTTTTGACCAAAAAACCAATTAATCCGTCTGCCAATTGCACTATTCTTCCTCTTCTTCTTCTTCTTTTTTGAGGGAGGTCTAAAGGTGTGTATTTAGTATATATTTTGAATTAAGTTTTTAAGTTGAATTTTTTAAATATAATATTTGATAAAATTTCAAAGTATGTTAAAAAGTGAATTTAGTTTTTGTTTGAATTTTTTTTAATCAATAAAAAAATCTCATTAAAAAATTTTAAAAAATAGTCACAATGAATTTTATTTTATAGATCTCAAAAGGTATGTTTTAAATATATACTTTTTATTTAATTTTGATTTTTGAATTTAAAGTTATGTTATTTTAAAAGTTTTTTTAAAGAGAGAAAGTAAGTGAAATAAATTTTGGAAAGTGTGAAAGTATAGTTAATTTTGAGTTGAGTTTTTAAAATTTGGGAAAAAAAAAATAGACACATACCAAACAGGCCTTAGGTATCTTCTTTAATTCTACAAATAAAAAATATAAGTTGCCTACCACTAAGCCAACCCCTTTTGCACTATTCTTCCACCACTAAGTCAAATATATTATTCTTCCATCATAATTTCCCTCCCTTCGTCCACTTGGTCCATCTCTCATTTCCCTTATTTAAGAAACCCCCAAAATACTTATAATTGAATGTAACCTCCCTAAAATTTAATCCCGTTAACTTTTCATATGTGATTACCAAAAAGTTTGGATATTCTCATTGTTGATTTAAGCTAATCACAATTCAATAGGATATAAAATTATCACATTTAAATAATAATGACCAACAATAGCATATAAAATTAGCACAATTCATTAAAGTTTTTACATACAAACCTTTTCTTTTTTCTTTTTTAACTTTTACATACAAACTCAATACTGAATGCTCCTGGCTCTCGTGTGATTTGTGATTTTGTACTACTCACTTTTTTTTATCCGAGATGAACTGAATAAAATTTGAACAGTTTAAAAATGTTAGTTAAATTGACACTTTTATGTTTAAAATCACAAATCCTTCTAGTGTTATTAAAAGAAACTGTTTATTTATTTTAGTTCAAAAATACACTATATTATTAACTAAGATTGATAGCAAGTATAATTCAAACAAAAAAAAAGGTCAGTAATAAGTATTTAGACCACGTTTTATTGATATTTTAAAAACCAATTTTTAAATTTTTTGTCAAAAGTCGACTTTATTTTCAAACATTTTAAAATTTATTTTGTTTCACTTTCTTTCTCATATTTTTTTTAAAATACTGTAACTTTAAATCTAAAAATAGAAATTAGATAAATATATATATATATATTTGAAATCTACTAATCGAGATTTATAAAATAATTCGTTGTGATTATATTTAAAAAAAAATTCGTTAGATTTTTTAAATTAATTAAAAAAATTTAACAAAAAATAAATTTACTTTTTAACTTATTTTTATACTTTTCAAAAATTCAATTTAATGACGTAAAAGTTTAATTACTGTCATCTTGTTTGTACGATTTAGAAGACATTTATTGCTTCGGCTTTTTCAGAAAAAATGGTGATGGTAGTAAATATATACGGCCTCATTATGTTCCCATGTGATGATGGTAACAAAGTCTCAGGGAATCCTATCTAGACTCAGTAATTTTGATTCAAATGTGAACAAAATATATCTATATCACTGTATTCAACTTTTTCATTTACTAAAATTTAAACAAAATTTGATACTATAATTTACGTACAAACTTTTTTCTTTTCTTTTTCTTGAGAAAATTTACATAAAAATCTGACGATGCATGCTCGCGGCCCTCGTTTTGAAGTATTTAGATTAATTTTTGGCTCAATACCCACATCTCGAATTATTCTAGTGACACAAATCACAAATACTATGGGTTGCTCATTTATCAGGCACTCAAATTTTTACATCATTGACTATTTGGGATTTCCCTCTATACAATGAAAGTTGTGAACAACAACAAATACGATATATGCATCTTGAATTAATTTTCAAGATGTGCGTATCATTTTTCATAGTCTTAACAATAAATGGTTTTGGTACTTAATTTTTTTTTTTTTTTCAAATGCAAATAGTGGTGGCCGGCATCAACAAGCTTGATGCTGTTTGCAGAAAGGTTTGGACTAGCAGTGGCAACATCAGCAAACAGGAAGGCAACAGCTAACAAGGTTAAAGCTAGAGAGATAAGGGACTCTGGCCTCCAAACCGGTGACCCCGCTGGTTTCACCCTTGCTGATACCTTGGCTTGTGGCACTGTTGGTCACATAACATTATTGGTTTTGGGTTGTTCTTGGCCTCAAGAACATTGGTGTTGATGCCCTTTAAATATTTCTCATGCCCAAACTAAAAATTTGAATGCATTTATGGTGAATATGCAAGGTGTTGCTATTGACACTTCAACTTGCTCTATAACACTCCCTAAAAAAAAGTTTGATTATTTTACTGACCCACATCAATTTTTTTATTTTTAATTATTGATTAAAATATTAAATACTCCTTTAAACTTCTTCTTCGTCATCATCATCATCACCGTACCACTACCATTGCCGCCTCTTCTTCATCTTTATCATCATCATCACCACCACCACCATTACCGCCACCACCTCCATCATTGTTGCTACCACCACCATCCAAATCATCATCTATCTCTAAAAAAAGTATGATACTTATATTTTTGTTATTCCTTTACGTTTCATTTAATTTATAAATCATTGGATATAAACAAATGCAAACAAATGAAAAAACAGAAAGAAAACACGAAGAATGTTTACTCGATCCTTAGGAATCGAGTGTTGTATAGCTTACTCGGTCCTAAGGAACGAGTTAGGCTTTGGGTTATTTTTTCAATTCCACTTGGTTCCTTTGGACCGAGTGACTTATGCTTTACTCGGTTCCTTTCGGCCAAGCATGATGAACAACACTCGATTCTTAGAAACCGAGTAAACCTTCATCCATGGCAGAACTTTCTTTTGACATGGTGTGTGCACCAGTAGAACATTTTTTAACCAATAACGAAAAAGTTTAAGAGAAAAAGAGTGAAACGACTAGATTGTCAAAGAAAAAGTTAGAAGAAAAAGATTGAAGATGAGATTTGTGGGTGAGTGGTGTATTTTTTTATTTTTTTAAATTTGCAAAGAGAGTGGAATGCTTAATTCCAACCAAAATTTCTAAAATATGGTTAATGGCAATGTGTTGATTTGCGGAAAAAGAAGATTGAAGATGAGAGAGAGTGGAGTGGTAGATAGTAAGAGTTGAGTGCTTTTTTAATCCTAAAATTAAATATAGAGTGGTGAAGTGTTGGAGTGTTAAGAAGAGTGAAAGTGTACATGTGGAGTGTTAGAGAGTTAAATGGTGTGTTAATTATAACCCCCAATATATATATTATGTTGTTTGTCATAAAATGATACTATCTAATGTCTAATTTTAAAATAAATAAAAATACTAAAGACTAATAATATTTTTAGTATTTAATACTTTAATCACTGCCTGATGAATATATATTATATTATTTGTCATGATTTAAAAGATATTTATTCCTTCCGGCTTTTTCAGAAAAAATGGTGATAGTAGTACTATAAATATGGCCCCATTATATTCCCATGTGAGCAATGCTATGTATAGTCAATTATTTTGATTCAAATGTGAGCAATGCGAGTGTATTACAATTCACAACCCATTCAATTTATTCATTTAGTTAACTTTAAACAAAGTCTGATAATGTAATTTAAATACAAACCTTCTCTTCTCTTTCATTTTATTTTTTCTTTAAATAAAATTTTACATACAAACCCAATATTACATGCTTCTGGCTCTCTTATTCCGATGTTTAAATTAGCTGTTGGTTAAATGGTAAAAATCTGCTAACGAACTTTTGCATTTTTGCCTTATTTTTGCACTTTTCAAAAATTTAATTTGACAACTCAACTCAAAGACCTAAAACTTTATTCACTGTCCTCTTGTTTGTTCGATTTAGAAGACATTTATTGCTTCCAGCTTTTTCAGAAAAAATGGTGATGGTAGTAAATATATATACGGACTCATTATGTTCCCATGTGATGTCGGTGTATTCAATTCATTCATTTAGTAAAATTTAACCAAAATTTGATAGTGTAATTTACGTCCAAACTATATATATGGCCCCATTATATTCATTCCCATGTGAGCTCTGATGTGAACACAGGACCAGAGAATCCTATGTATATACAGTTAATTATTTTGATTCAAATGTGAACAATGCGAGTGTATCACAACCCATTCAATTTATTCATTTAGTTAACTTTAAACAAAGTCTGATAATGTAATTTAAAGATAAACCTTATATTTCCATTTCTATTTCTTTTTCATTTTTTTTTCTTTAAATAAGATTTTACATACAAACCCAATATTGCATGCTCCTGGCTCTCGTGTTCCGATGTCTAAATTAATTGTTGGTTAAATGGTAAAAACTGCTAACGAACTTTTGCATTTTTTTGCGGACAATTGGAGTAATTAACTTTTTAATTGCTGTGAATTAAGTATTTATCTTTTAACTTCCATTAAAACTTTGAACATAAAACTAAATTTATTTAAAGAAACCATCCCCAACTTTTAATGTATTTACACAAGCAACTGCTAACTTTTTAATTTTGTATTCTATGTATTTGCAGAGATCACATTTTTGCAAAAGGTCCAAAGCTTGCCAATTTATACCCTTTTAGATTATTATTTTTTTCCCTACACATCTTTTCTTTAATTCAAAAGATTTATTTGATTTTTGGATTTTTGTTTTGGGTTAAATTTCATAACAACAAAAAATAAAAAATTAAATTTTCAAGGGCAATTTTTTATTTTTTTTTAAAAAAAAGGAAGCTCAAGTTCCCGGAAAATTCGGGCACTAAAGAATTATATTATTAAAAGAAAAATAGAATCTGAAAAGCCCAGACTCGCCCAGACTCGGGAGCGCACAACGAAATAAAATTTCAAACCAAGAAAATTGAGCAAACCAAAAAGAGACCACTATCAAAAGGAAAATAAATTTTCAAAAACTAACTACCCAACTAATTTATGGGAAAAAAATATTTTCAAACGACAACCTTTGTTCTTTGTTGAGAGACAAAAATAAGCCCTCCTAAGAAAAATTTATCAAAGAAAAATGAAATTAATGAAAAAAAAAAAAAGAAGAAGAAGCCCTCAAAATGAATTTTTTAATGATGGAGTTGTGCAAACTTCCTTCAACTTTGATGTACCATAAAAAACTAGCAACCAGCTAAGTTGCGTGTTTGTTTGTTTATTTATTTATTTTTATTTTTTAGCGGGAGTGGAGGTGGGTTTCAAACGTGCTTGATTTTTTTATTTTTTCTTAAAAATAGTAAAGAAATAGAAGAGAATAGATTAATACTTTCATTTTTCATTAAAGATGACATTTTTCTTCAATAGTATATTTGTATTGACTAAAAATATATATTTCCAATTTCAAATGTGTAAATTTTCTATTCATGAAGACACATTTTTAAAAGATGAGACAGTATAAAATTTTATAAAATATGCACGGGTTACATATTAGTATAAAACTATGTGTGGCGATAGTATTTTATTTAATGTAAATTTTAAAATTTTGTATTTAAAACCAAAGGACATATTGGACCATGCAAAAAAGAGAAAAACAAATTTACTTTATTTTTATTTTTACTTTTATGTATAATATAAATAAATAAATATATATATATATATAAATAGGGGAAGGTTCAAGTTACACTTTGTGTAAGATTAAAAAGTTTTACACATATTCATAACTTTTTCTCATGTTCCTAATTTATCAATTCCACCGTTAGATATGTCATTTTTGTTATATTTATCAAACATGCAAACTAAGTTTTAAATCGATCCAATATTTCTAACTATATAATCAATATATTTACTTTTACTTAATTTTTATAAGTTTCATAATTCAATATATTATATTATTATGATGATGGACTTCTACATTTTTGGTTAATTTAATTTTGTGCACGTATATTTGAGATATCATAATTAACTAACTCAACGGCTAGATTGATGAATTATGAAATGAATAAAATATTATTGACATGTGTAAAACTTCATTATTACTTCATTATTTTACACTAGGTGTAACTTGAACCCTCCCTTATATAAATAACAACTAGAAAATTAAGAGCTCACTTTTAATAAAACATCAATAGTATTTTCTTCAGAGTATCCACGCGCTATTCTGGCTTTCCACTAAAGATGGCTCACAATAAGTAGAACATATAATTGGTATTTTGGATGGTAATTTACGTGTTCTAGATTGAAATCCTAATAGAAATATAATATAAATTTAAAGTAATTTAAATCTAAAGACTATGCGATCGCTTTAAATTCAAACTCAAAAACCAAATAGAGTAAGATTTAACATCTGATAACGTGCAGGTATTTTAATTTAATAATTAGTATAAAACAAATTTTCCTAACCAAAACTATATGATTGCTTTAAATTCAAAGTTAAAAACTAACTAGAGTATAATTTAACATATAATCAATTGTTGCACTTCATACGAAGAAAAGTCTATCGTGTAAGAGAGATTGTCCATCGTGCCAAACAAAGTTGGTTGATACTTTAGTATATGTATGTGCGTAAAGATTTTAGTGAAAGAAGAGGAAAAGAAATTTTATTATTAAAATACACCACATATACTACATTAGCAATTTTACAATTTATCTTTTTAAACAAAAAATTAGTAGACTAAATATAACATTTTACCTTACAAATTTAACATTAATGTTGAGCAATTCACTAAAAGCAAGCCACACGAAATGTCCTTTTCCCATTTATAAAAAGATAAGAAAAGATAGATCTTATGGGGTTGGCCTAGTGGTTCACTAGTTCCCTGTGAGGGACGATCTATTTAGCTCTATTCCCTCCAGGTGTAGTTGTTAAAAAAAATTAAGAAAAGATTATCTCTGAAAGAAAAGAAAATGCCCACTTTTTAATAAAGCAACAACATTATTTTCTCCGTGAAAACAGAACAACAAAAAAAGAAAAAAAAATGTATCACTTAGGTTTGAGAGGCATAGAGCTACTTACGTATTGTTACTCTCTAATGAATGAATGTAGAATTATATGTAATAGAAAGGCATAGAGAACAAAATATTACATGCTTTTATATCAAAAATTAGATTAGTTAAAAAGCATCGGGTACTCTGATTCCGAATTTGCAGGATGCCAAGATAGTAAGAGATCCATATTGGGCTATGATTTTTTGCTGGCTAAAGGTGTTATATCATGGAAAAGTGTTAAGCAGGCACTCGTAGATCTTTTCACCATGGCAGCCGAGTTCATAATTTATTATGAGGCATCAAAACATGGAATATAGTTGCGAAATTTTGTTACGACGTTGCGGATTATGGACAATATCAAAAGACCACTGGTCCACTTAAATGCGTTAATGTGGTGACCATGGATGGGTTTAATTACGAATATGAGTGTAACGAATGCTACTACGATTCCTTACTACCATATGAGATGGACAAGAATGTTTTAAAGTTATGATAGCTTTTTAGTGCGCACTTCAGAATTTATAACATAATTTTCACATGTTTACATGTGTAGACCAAATGGGAGATTATTGGAAATTCATAATGGACTTACACATTAATCAGTTGCATTATGGGTTTTCTAGTGCATCTAACAGGTATGAGTTTTGCAATGTGTAGAGACACAATACTAGTCATATTAGGATTTATGGGATTCTATTGAGCTAGTATATAATAACCCCTAAGGTTATGGTGTAATACTCCGTGTATGATTATCTAGTGCATCTAACGGGTATAAGTTTTGCAATGTGTTGAGACACAATACTAGTCATATTAGGATTTATGGGATTCTATTAAGCTAGTATATAACAACCCCTAAGGTTATGGTGTAATACCCCGTTTATTAATCATAAGCTAATCACGTTCCTTAATCGTGCCTAAGGCTAATAGTTGCGTTGGGCTTTTTTTAAATTCGGCGCGTTGTCAGTAAGAATTGGAGTTTTTTCAGGTTAAGAAATCTCTTTGTTCAGTTTGGAACCTTAAAAATTATATCGTAACCTTTTTCGATCTTATTTGTACATATTTATACCCTCCAATATGTCCCAAGGCATTTCCAAAGTGTTGGATTGAGTTTGGAAGAATTAGCGCTAGCCAAGCCCTATCATAGGTTCTTGGGAATTCAGATACAACAGTAGTATTTTGATCATAACTTCTTCATCCGATGTCAAAATGGATCTTTGTTTGAGCCATTGGAAAGATGTTTCAATTATCTACAAGTTTTGTGTTTTGATCAATCCAAATTCACGTATCTCTAAGGTTAACATAACATTCGAAGTCAACAGTCAACTGTTCTCCTAAACAGTCCACTATTAAAGTTTGATAAACGCATAATATTGTCATGTCTAAGCTCCTTCCCGGAGTCGCTTGACGCGTTTGTTGCTTTAATTCTGCCTAATTATCCACTTATCTCGAGATTAGTGCTTTAGTGAGTTTTGTATCTAACATGGCCAAAGTGGTGTGTATTTTGTAGTATTCCATGTGTTTGTAGGATTGGGATACAATGGCATTGCATGAAGTGATCAAGAGCAAGCTTGGAGGCTTGCAAAGTGCTGAGTGAAGAAATTCCAGAACCATGATCGATCATGGGCATAACCATGATCGATCATGGGCATGTCCATGATCGATCATGGGCATAACCATGATCGATCATGGCCCTGACAACTTGTCCATTTCACACCCAAAATGAGCTATTTTAGTGGTTCAAGTTATTTTAGATATTTAGTTAGATATTTTGCAATATTTTAGTATATGTTATTTTTCTTAGCTTCTAGGCTAATATATCTAGTTATTTTTTTACACTTAGAGTTCTAGAGAGAGGTGAGAGCTCATTGTGGTGTTGTTCTTCATTTCTCTTGTAAGTTTTTAATTTGTAAGAATGATTTCTTCTTCTATAATATTTGTTCTTGCATCTATTATGGAGTAGTCTATTACTAAGGTTACGGAGGTTGTTTGCGATATAATATTCGATGATTTATGGCTCAATCCATGTTTAAAGATTGAGAAATAGTTGTAAATCCTTTTCTTCTTCATTTCCTCCATTGTTACAAGCTTTCTAGGTATATTCATAATAAAGTAAGACTTTATATGCCTTGTATATTTAGTGCTTGGTTGTTAATGAACATACAACATATTTATATGGTTCTAGAAAGCTTGTAGTCTTTTTCCCCCATCCATGGAGCTTTTTCCCTCTTCATCGAATTTATGAATAGCTCTCAAAACTCCATAGATGGATTATAAATTTGTTTAGCTTATCTTTGATTCATTTATTGATATATTGAGTGCTTCTTACACTTTGTGTGATACTTAGACTCTTTATTTTCTACCATAAGTGATAAACGCTGAGTGGACAAATTTATCCCATAAACTTCATTCCGTTCCATTGTTAGGATTCACTTTTTAATTTTCATTCTTTAAATCATGAGATTACCACACTTGCTTGATGTTAAATCTTTTTATGATGAGTTCGTCATATCTATCTCGGATTAGCTTCATCGGGAATGGGTTGCCTTGCTTCACACCCGTAGCTAAGAGGTAGGAATGATAACCTCGTCTTTGGTGGTGTGTCGTTTGTATCTCTCTTGATATAGCTTCAATTCGGGAATGAGTCGCCTAGCGTCGCACCCTCTGCTATTGAGAGATACACCAACATTCCCCATTTCTCGAGAATCCTTGTGTTCTAATCTTAGTATGAGCTAATGATCACCGTTTCTTAAATCGTAACTAATCTCCACCTACCTTAGTGCTTTCTTATTTATTTTCGCATCTGTTTTACATTTACGTTGTTCTACAACAAACCAACTCACAGAAACCAGAAAATCACTTAATCCGTAATCCATTCCATTCCTCTTCACTTATCCCTGTGGTTCGACACTCGGACTTCCGAGACTATATTACAACTTGACGTGCCTGCACTTGGGCTCTATCGCAACCCGCTATTTAAGCGGCGTCAAGTTTTTGGCGCCGTTGCCGGGGATAAGGCAAAAGGCGGATCTCGGGTTTTGTACAAAACCATTCTGTAAGTATTTCTTTCTATTTAATTAATTTATTTTTCTCCCTTATTTTCTGCTTTATTTTGTAGAGTTTTCGTGGAGCAATTCGAATAGTTTTTCAAGCCCATGCAAGGGCAATTGTTTGTGGATATTCGAATTAGTCCTCCCCCGTCACCAAGAATGGCAAATCAAGGAAGAATGGCGGACCACGAAAGTGATAACGAGGGGGAAGGAGTGAACAACGTTCCTCCGGTTCGCACTATGAGGGATTATCTTCAACCACCTCGGACGACGTCCAACTCGTGCATTGTTCTTCCCGCCGGTCAAGTGGAAACTTTTTCCTTCAAGCCGGGTATGCTTCAACACATCCCTTCCTTCCATGGTATGGAATCTGAAAACCCATATTTACATTTGAAAGACTTTGAAGAAGTATGCTCCACGTTTCGTGAGGCAAACACTAATGAGGAGGTTATGCGTTTAAAACTATTCCCTTTTTCATTAAAAGATAAAGGAAAAATTTGGTTGAATGCTCAAAGACCGCAATCTATTCGGTCTTGGCAAGTACTTCAATCGGAGTTTTTAAAAAAATTCTTTCCCGTCCATCGGACCAACGCTTTGAGAAGGGCGATATCCAATTTTTCGCCAAAAGAAAATGAAAGTTTTTATAAGTGTTGGGAAAGATACAAGGAACTTTTAAACGCATGCCCTCACCATGGTCACGAAACATGGAGCCTCGTAAGTTACTTCTATGAATCCCTTACTCCCGAGATGCGTACTTTTGTAGAGACCATGTGCAATGGTCAATTTTTGAGTAAGAATCCTGATGAGGCCTTGTTGTATTTTGATGAATTAGCGGAGGGTGCCCAAAATTGAAACACCTATACCGAAGAGCCTAAGGCCAAACCTCAAGGAAAGGGTGGGTTGTACCAAATATCCAATGACAATGACATGGGAGTGAGGTTGTTCCAATTGACTAAAAAGGTAGAGGCCTTAGAGTCAAGTAAGCATAGAGAGGTTAACGTGGTGTCGTCAAGTCAATTGTGTGTCATTTGTGAAAACACGGGACACACCACCGAGGATTGCCCCACCATTCCCGCATTTTGGGAAGTCCTCAAAAACCCTTCCCAAGTTAACGCCATGAACCAATACAACCCAAACCAAAACGACCCTTATTCTCAAAAGTACAACGAGGGATGGAAGAATCACCCTAATTTCAGTTGGGGTGGTAATCAAAGTCAGAACCAGAACCAATACCATCAAAACCAAAGACAACAACAACCTCAAAACTCTTTTGCTCCACCACAAAGTCAAAATCCAAACCAAAACTTAGAAACTTTGTTAAGAACTTTTGTGGATAAGACGGATCGAGATGTGAGTGATTTGAAAACTCAAATATCTAAGCTCACCACTGCCCTAGCAATCCAAGAGAAGGGAAAATTCCCATCTCAACCTTTAATTAATCCTAGAGGTCAAGCTTTGGTTATAGAGGGAGGAGAGCCTAGTAGTAAAATGGAAGAACTTAAATCCATCATGACCCTTCGGAGTGGAAAAGTTGTAGATAAGACTATGGTTCCTAAAACCCCCAAGGTGGCGGACATAGTTGAATCTACGAGTGTTGAGGAGTCGGAGGTTGAGAAAGTTGTGAGAGAGGAAAAGAAGAGGGAAGAAGAGAGACAAGGAAAGGAGGATCTTGAGAAAATCAAGAACGGAATTAAGGTCCCTTTCCCGGAGAGATTGAACCAACCATCCAAATCTAATACTGAGATTTTGGATGTGTTTCGACAAGTGAAAATCAACATTCCATTGCTTGACGCGGTCAAGCAAATACCTTCGTATGCTAAGTTCCTCAAGGACTTATGCACGACAAAACGAAGGTTGAATGTTAAGAAGAAGGCCTTTATGGCGGAGCAAGTGAGCTCCATCATGCAAGGCACGAGAGCCCCTAAGTTCAAGGACCCCGGTTGCCCCACAATTTCGTGTGTCATAGGAAATTGTAGGATCAAAAATGCTTTGCTAGATTTGGGAGCGAGTGTGAACGTACTCCCATATTCTGTATATCAACAATTGGGGTTGGGTGAGTTGAAACCCACGAGGGTTACAATCCAATTAGCGGACCGATCCATTAAGATCCCAAGAGGGATAGTCGAGGATGTACTTGTCCAAATTGACAAGTTTTATTTTCCGGTTGATTTTATCATCCTCGACATGCAACCCGTGTCGAATCCCGCTAACGAGATTCTGGTCATCCTTGGCCGACCATTTCTTGCGACGTCCAATGCCATTATCAATTGCAAGAATGGAATCGTTAAGTTAGCTTTTGGTAACATGACTCTAGACCTTAACGTGTTCCGTTTAAATAATCAAAAAGATGATTATGATGAAGAAAGTGAACACGTCAACATGATAGAATCTTTGGTCCAAGACGACTTTGTTGCCAATGTAGAATCGGATTCTACGGAAGGTTTTTTAACCACTTCCGAAGAACCCGAGGAATGTATGCAAGTGTTTTCTTTGTTGGATAAACAGGTTAATTCATCCGATGATCAAGAAGAAAACACACCCACGTCCACCAAGAAGCTTGAAGGAAAAATCGAGCTAAAGCCATTACCAAGCAATTCAAAGCATGTCTTCTTAGGAACTTTTCAAGCTCGTTATCTAAATGGATTTAGAAAAGCCAAAGTGGATTCCTCCACTTTTCACCAATCTCTTCACATTGAGGACAATGTCTTCTTCAAGTTGGGGGGTATGCGTATTCTAACACGCTTTTCATTTTTTGTTTGGTTGGCTTTTCTATTTGTGCTTGTAAAAATTCCATGGGATTAGAACTTTTGTTCTAATTTTTATTTTTTTTTTGTGAAGTTTGAAAATTGATGATTGATTGATATTTTGTTCGATGAAGACTATTGTTTCATTAGCTTTTGGCTTGAATTCTTTGATCTAGATAGGAATTTGAATGATAAACTAAATTGCCTTGCTCCACTTAGTCTCATATCCCGTTATATTTTCTTGTTCCGCATGCTAGATTGCTTCGGCTGTTTCCAATTCGGTAATAACACTTAGATTTATTTTCATTGAGAGAAGAGAAATTTTTTGTCCAAAAATGATGGAAGCTCTTTCGAAAAGATCCTCCAATGAGAGGACAAAAGCATAGCACTTTGATAACTTGGATGACTTTTATCCTAATATTGACTTAAAGCTTCACTTGACTAAATCTTAAGTCTCTTTGTCTAATATTACGGATGGGTAAAGGTTACCATATGGGAAAGGGTGAATAGCTTCCTTTGAGCTCCAATGAATGAGTAGTATTATGAAAAAAATTGATAAGTGAGACCGCTGCCCCCCATAGAGATGAAAACCGCCCTGACCTAATTTAGCGAAATTTCCAAGTAAAAGATAAAGAAAGTGCTTAGAATTGACAAATCTTGGAGCTTTTGTTTTTGAAAAAGTTCTCTCTTCCTTCTTGAATGATTATGACTCTTTGTGTTTATATTGAAGTGTTTGAATCGAAGTCTAGTATGTGAGAATTGGAGAATATGGGATTGTGTTCTAAAGGAGATAGGCGAATTAGATGATCATTCGAAAGTCCGTCGTTCTGGAAATTGATAGTAATGCCTCTTGCTTTGCAAATTGAAACTTGAATCTTCATTCTCATCATTCATCATGATCAAACTCCTAATGTTTGTAGGTATCATTTCTGAAAACCTTCACGAGATGCAACTCGTCTTCTTTGGGAACTTAGAAGTTAACAACTTTTTGTATACCGTAGTTCTTTTGTAATTATTATAATTTTTGTCTTGCTAAGGGACTAGCAAGAGATAAGTTGAGGGGAGTTGATAAACGCATAATATTGTCATGTCTAAGCTCCTTCCCGGAGTCGCTTGACGCGTTTGTTGCTTTAATTCTGCCTAATTATCCACTTATCTCGAGATTAGTGCTTTAGTGAGTTTTGTATCTAACATGGCCAAAGTGGTGTGTATTTTGTAGTATTCCATGTGTTTGTAGGATTGAGATACAATGGCATTGCATGAAGTGATCAAGAGCAAGCTTGGAGGCTTGCAAAGTGCTGAGTGAAGAAATTCCAGAACCATGATTGATCATGGGTATAACCATGATCGATCATGGGCATAACCATGATCGATCATAGGCATGTCCATGATCGATCATGGGCATAACCATGATTGATCATGGAACCATTTTTTCTGGCAGAACACTTCCATGATCGATCATGGGCATAACCATGATCGATCATGGCCCTGACAACTTGTCCATTTCACACCCAAAATGGGCTATTTTAGCGGTTCAAGTTATTTTAGATATTTAGTTAGATATTTTGCAATATTTTAGTATATGTTATTTTTCTTAGCTTCTAGGCTAATATATCTAGTTATTTTTTTACACTTAGAGTTCTAGAGAGAGGTGAGAGCTCATTGTGGTGTTGTTCTTCATTTCTCTTGTAAGTTTTTAATTTGTAAGAATGATTTCTTCTTCTATAATATTTGTTCTTGCATCTATTATGGAGTAGTCTATTACTAAGGTTACGGAGGTTGTTTGCGATATAATATTCGATGATTTATGGCTCAATCCATGTTTAAAGATTGAGAAATAGTTGTAAATCCTTTTCTTCTTCATTTCCTCCATTGTTACAAGCTTTCTAGGTATATTCATAATAAAGTAAGACTTTATATGCCTTGTATATTTAGTGCTTGGTTGTTAATGAACATACAACATATTTATATGGTTCTAGAAAGCTTGTAGTCTTTTTCCCCCATCCATGGAGCTTTTTCCCTCTTCATCGAATTTATGAATAGCTCTCAAAACTCCATAGATGGATTATAAATTTGTTTAGCTTATCTTTGATTCATTTATTGATATATTGAGTGCTTCTTACACTTTGTGTGATACTTAGACTCTTTATTTTCTACCATAAGTGATAAACGCTGAGTGGACAAATTTATCCCATAAACTTCATTCCGTTCCATTGTTAGGATTCACTTTTTAATTTTCATTCTTTAAATCATGAGATTACCACACTTGCTTGATGTTAAATCTTTTTATGATGAGTTCGTCATATCTATCTCGGATTAGCTTCATCGGGAATGGGTTGCCTTGCTTCACACCCGTAGCTAAGAGGTAGGAATGATAACCTCGTCTTTGGTGGTGTGTCGTTTGTATCTCTCTTGATATAGCTTCAATTCGGGAATGAGTCGCCTAGCGTCGCACCCTCTGCTATTGAGAGATACACCAACATTCCCCATTTCTCGAGAATCCTTGTGTTCTAATCTTAGTATGAGCTAATGATCACCGTTTCTTAAATCGTAACTAATCTCCACCTACCTTAGTGCTTTCTTATTTATTTTCGCATCTGTTTTACATTTACGTTGTTCTACAACAAACCAACTCACAGAAACCAGAAAATCACTTAATCCGTAATCCATTCCATTCCTCTTCACTTATCCCTGTGGTTCGACACTCGGACTTCCGAGACTATATTACAACTTGACGTGCCTGCACTTGGGCTCTATCGCAACGCGCTATTTAAGCGGCGTCAAAGTTGCCTAGACAAGGTTGTGGGGACTACCTTAGAACAGCTGACTATTCACGTGAACAACCGAATGTTAGGCCTCCAACAACCTACTATTGGATAAAATAGCCGACTTTAGGGCCCTATGGCTTACAAGTATAAATAGGCTATTTTGTGTGATTTTACCCATTTTAAAACCATAATTTCAACCAAAACCAGTTGGTATCTCTTTAAAGCTTTTAAAGGGTGATCCTCAACTAATATTTGGTGGGTTTGAAGGGGGATTAACATATAAATTCTAGAATCCATCATCTTTTTCTTCATCAACTTAAAATTCCACTATTGGAGCTATGGAAGCTTGAGGAACCAAGTTGTCCAGCATCAAATCTTCAATCCAACACTTGATCCTTGTTGTAAATCTTCAATCCAACAGTTAATTATTTTGATTCAAATGTGAACAATGCGAGTGTATCACAACCCATTCAATTTATTCATTTAGTTAACTTTAAACAAAGTCTGATAATGTAATTTAAAGATAAACCTTATATTTCCATTTCTATTTCTTTTTCATTTTTTTTTTCTTTAAATAAGATTTTACATACAAACCCAATATTGCATGCTCCTGGCTCTCGTGTTCCGATGTCTAAATTAATTGTTGGTTAAATGGTAAAAACTGCTAACGAACTTTTGCATTTTTTTGCGGACAATTGGAGTAATTAACTTTTTAATTGCTGTGAATTAAGTATTTATCTTTTAACTTCCATTAAAACTTTGAACATAAAACTAAATTTATTTAAAGAAACCATCCCCAACTTTTAATGTATTTACACAAGCAACTGCTAACTTTTTAATTTTGTATTCTATGTATTTGCAGAGATCACATTTTTGCAAAAGGTCCAAAGCTTGCCAATTTATACCCTTTTAGATTATTATCTTTTTCCCTACACATCTTTTCTTTAATTCAAAAGATTTATTTGATTTTTGGATTTTTGTTTTGGGTTAAATTTCATAACAACAAAAAATAAAAAATTAAATTTTCAAGAGCAATTTTTTATTTTTTTTTTAAAAAAAGGAAGCTCAAGTTCCCGGAAAATTCGGGCACTAAAGAATTATATTATTAAAAGAAAAATAGAATTTGAAAAGCCCAGACTCGCCCAGACTCGGGAGCGCACAACGAAATAAAATTTCAAACCAAGAAAATTGAGCAAACCAAAAAGAGACCACTATCAAAAGGAAAATAAATTTTCAAAAACTAACTACCCAACTAATTTATGGGAAAAAAATATTTTCAAACGACAACCTTTGTTCTTTGTTGAGAGACAAAAGTAAGCCCTCCTAAGAAAAATTTATCAAAGAAAAATGAAATTAATGAAAAAAAAAAAAAGCCCTCAAGATGAAATTTTTAATGATGGAATTGTGCAAACTTCCTTCAACTTTGATGTACCATAAAAAAAATAGCAACCAGCTAAGTTGCGTGTTTGTTTGTTTGTTTATTTTTATTTTAATTTTTTAGCGGGAGTGGAGGTGGGTTTCAATGCTTGATTTTTCTATTTTTTCTTCAAAATAGTAAATAAATAGAAGAGAATAGATTAATACTTTCATTTTTCACTAAAGATGACATTTTCTTCAATAGTTGGTAGTAGTATATTTGTATTGACTAAAAATATATATTTCCAATTTCAAATGTGTAAATTTTCTATTCATGAAGACACATTTTTGAAAGATGAGACAGTATAAAATTTTATAAAATATGCACGGGTTACATATTAGTATAAAACTATGTGTGGCGATAGTATTTTATGTAATGTAAATTTTAAAATTTTGTATTTAAAACCAAAGGACATATTGGACCATGCAAAAAAGAGAAAAACAAATTTACTTTATTTTTATTTTTACTTTTATGTACAATATAAATATATATATATATATATATATATAAATAGGGGAAGGTTCAAGTTACACTTTGTGTAAGATTAAAAGTTTCGCACATATCCATAACTTTTTCTCATATTCCTAATTTATCAATTTCACCGTTAGATATGTGATTTTTGTTATATTTATCAAGCATGCAAACTAAGTTTCAAATCGATCCAATATTTCTAACTATATAATTACTATACTTACTTTTACTTAATTTTTATAAGTTTCATAATTCAATATATTATATTATTATGATGATGGACTTCTACATTTTTGGTTAATTTAATTTTGTGCGCGTATATTTGAGATATCATAATTAACTAATTCAACGGCTAGATTGATGAATTATGAAATGAATAAAAAATTATTGACATGTGTAAAACTTCATTATTGCTTCATTATTTTACACTAGGTGTAACTTGAACCCTCCCTTATATAAATAACAACTAGAAAATTAAGAGCTCACTTTTAATACAACATCAATAGTATTTTATTCAGAGTATCCATGCGCGCTATTCCAGCTTTCCACTAAAGATGGCTCACAATAAGTAGAACATATAATTGGTATTTTGGATGGTAATTTACGTGTTCTAGATTGAAATCCTAATAGAAATATAATATAAATTTAAAGTAATTTAAATCTAAAGACTATGCAATTGCTTTAAATTCAAACTCAAAAACCAAATATAGTAGGATTTAACATCTAATAACGTGCAGGTATTTTAATTTAATAATTAGTATAAAACAAATTTTCCTAACCAAAACTATATGATTGCTTTAAATTCAAACTTAAAAACCAACTAGAGTATAATTTAACATATAATAAATTGTTGCACCTCATACGAAGAAAAGTCTATCGTATAAGAGAGATTGTCCATCGTGCTAAACAAAGCTGGTTGATACTTTAGTATATGTATGTGCGTAAAGATTTTAGTGAAAGAACAACATCAAACAACAACAACAACCAGCCTTTATCCCACTAGGTGGGGTCGGCTACATGGATCAAACGACGCCATAGTGGCCTGTCGTGAATCATATCTATAGTGAAACCATTTGCCTCTAAATCCTTCTTAATAGTTTCACCTATAGTTTTTCTCGGTCTTCCTCTGCCTCTAACAATTAGGCTTCCCTCCATATGATCAACTCTCCTTACCATGGCATCTACTGGTCTCCTCCCTACATGCCCAAACCATCTAAGTCGAGATTCGACCATCTTTTCTGTAATAGGTGCCACCCCAACTCCCTCTCTGATGGTATCATTCCTGATCCTATCTTTCCTATTTTTGCCACTCATCCATCTCAACATTCTCATCTCAGCTACATTTAGTTTATTCTCGTGTTGGCTTTTGACTGCCCAACACTCAGTCCCATACAACATCGCTGGTCTAACCGCAGTACGATAGAATTTTCCTTTTAACTTGAGTGGTACTTTTTTATCATATAACACACCCGAAGCTTTCCTCCATTTCAACCACCTTGCTTGAATCCGGTGGTTTACATCTCCCACTATCTCCCCATCTTCTTGTATAATGGATCCAAGATACTTAAACCGAGTGACTTGTGGTATGACATTGTCCCCAACTTTTACCTCTAAGTTAGGAGTGCTCCGCCTTTTACTGAAATTGCATTCCATATATTCTGTCTTACTTTTGCTTAAACGAAAGCCATGCGCTTCTAAAGCTTGTCTCCAAGTTTCCACCTTCCCATTTAGCTCTTCTCTGGACTCACCCGCTAGGACAATATCATCTGCAAATAGCATACATTGCGGTGCAGGCTCTTGAATGTGTTCCGTGAGTACATCCAAGACCAAGGTAAACAGATAAAGGCTCAAAGCTGACCCTTGGTGTAGTCCTATAGTTATAGGAAAATCTTTTGTGGACCCACTATGTGTTCTCACACTAGTCTTAGCTCCCTCATACATGTCCTTGATAACACGAATATATGCAATCCTAACCCCTTTCTTCTCTAGGGCTTTCCACAAAATCTCTCTTGGTACCCTATCGTATGCCTTCTCCAAGTCAATGAAAACCATGTGTAGGTCCTTTTGATCCCTCCGATAATGCTCCATCAAACGCCGCAACAAGTAAATTGCTTCCATGGTCGACCGTCCGGGCATAAAACCAAATTGATTATCTAAAATGCTGGTTTCCTTTCTTAGTCTCCGCTCAATCACCCTTTCCCATAACTTCATAGTATGAATCATGAGTTTAATCCCCCTGTAATTGGCGCAATTTTGTATATCCCCTTTATTCTTATAAATCGGGATTAGGGTGCTTCTCCTCCAATCTTCCGGCATCTTCTTTGATCTCAATATCTCGTTGAAAAACCTTGTGAGCCAACTAATGCCTTTATCACCTAGACCCTTCCAAACCTCAATAGGTATACTATCTGGCCTAACTGCTCTACCATTATCCATTCGTTTCAATGCTTCTTTCACTTCCTTTTCTTGAATTCTGCGATAAAAGGTGAAATTTTGGTCATCCTCTCGCATGTCCAGCTCATCTCCACATGCTAGAATCTCATAACCTTCATTAAATAATTTGTGAAAATAATTCTTCCATCTCTCTTGTATGTCTTGTTCCTTATCCAAAACTTTACCTTCTTCGTCCTTAATGCATCTCACTTGATCCAAGTCTTTTGTCTTCTTCTCACGACCCTTAGCCAGTCGGTAAATAGCTTTTTCCCCATCTTTGGTGCCTAAAGATTGGTATAATCCTTCAAAAGCTTTAGTCCTCGACTCACTCACCGCCTTCTTGGTCTCTTTCTTTGCTTCTTTGTAAGCTTCCCAATTTTCCGCATTCTTACATAATGACCAAGCTTTAAAGCATTTCCTTTTTACTTTAACTTTATCTTGTACACTATCATCCCACCACCAGGATTCTTTATCCCTAGGTCCACATCCTCTTGATTCACCCAGCGTCTCTTTAGCTATCTTCCTGATCCCCTCGGCCGCCTTGTCCCACATATCATTTGCGCTTCCGTTTGCCTCCCAAAGCCCTCCCTCCAGCACCTTGTGTTGAAAGATCCTTTGTTTTTCACCCTTCAACTGCCACCATCTAATCCTTGAAACCTTACCTTGGCCCCTTCTCCTCCCTTTCCCTTTAACTCGTATATCCATCACAAGGACTCTATGTTGGGTAGTCAAGCTCTCTCCAGGTATGACTTTACAGTCCAAACAACTCTTTCTATCTCCTTTCCTAAAGAGGAAGAAATCTATCTGAGAGCATGTTGCCCCACTCTTATATGTGATGAGATGCCCCTCCCGCTTCTTAAAACATGTATTGGCAACCGTAAGATCATAAGCAGACGAAAAATCAAGGATAGATTTTCCCTCTGTATTTACCACCCCAATGCCATAACCTCCATGCACCCCCCTATAGTTTTCTGGAGAACTCCCTACGTGCCCATTCAGATCCCCTCCTAGGAAAATCTTTTCTCTAAGTGGTATATCCTGGATCAAGCCTTCCAAGTCCTCCCAAAATTTTATCTTGAGGTGTTCTTCACACCCGACCTGAGGTGCATAAGCACTGATTACATTAAAAGTGTCTTGCTCCACTACAAATTTTAGGGCTAGGATCCTATTTCCTACCCTCTTTACGTCTACAATGTCCTTCTTCCACCATTTGTCGACAATTATACCCACTCCATTTCTCGATTTAACCTTGCCAGTGTACCAGAGCTTAAAACCCGAAGTGTCTAATTCCTTTGCCTTAGCTCCAACCCACTTAGTTTCTTGAAGGCACATGAAATTGATCCTCCTCCTGATCATTATGTCAACTATTTCCATAGATTTTCCTGTAAGTGTGCCTATATTCCAAGTCCCAAAACGAATCCTCCTCTCATGAACTAGCTTCTTTACCCGCACCCGTTCACCAAGATGCGGGAACCCTTGCTTATTTTTCACTGCATCCAGGCGGCGATGCAGCGGCCCTTGCTCATTTGTCACTGCATTCGAGCGATACAGCGCGTTGCTTCTGGGCAACGACCTTGCATTAACAGTATTATATCGTTTGTCCATGTCATAAAGATTCGACTTAGTTTGACGTTGGCTGTCGACTGCCTAACACAACCCTCCTCCTTTTTCCGGGCTTGGGACCGGCAGCATTGAAGTAACACTGGCGGAGTTAAAATACACCACATATACCACATTAGCAATTTTACAATATATATTTTTAAACAAAAAATTAGTAGACTAAATATAACATTTTACCTTACAAATTTAACATTAATGTTGAGCAATTCACTAAAAGCAAGCCACATGAAATGTCATTTTCCCATTTATAAAAAGATAAGAAAAGATAGATCTTAATATCTTATGGGGTTGGCCTAGTGGTTCACTAGTTCCCTGTGAGAGACGATCTATTTAGCTATATTCCCTCCAGGTGCAGTTGTTAAAAAAAATAAGAAAAGATTATCTCTGAAAGAAAAGAAAATGCCCACTTTTTAATAAAGCAACAACATTATTTTCTCCGTGAAAACGGAACGACAACAAAAGAAAAAATTGTATCACTTAGGTTTGAGAGGCATAGAGCTACTTACGTATTGTTACTCTCTAATGAATGAATGTAGAATTATATGTAATAGAAAGGCATAGAGAACAAAATATTACATGCTTTCATATCAAAAATTATATTAGTTAGAAAGCATCGGTTACTTGATTCCAAATTTGCAGGATACCAAGATAGTAAGAGATCCATATTGGGCTATGATTTTTTGCTGGCTAAAGGTGTTATATCATGGAAAAGTGTTAAGCAGGCACTCGTAGATCTTTTCACCATGGCAACGGAGTTCATAATTTATTATGAGGCATTAAAACAAGGAATATAACTGCGAAATTTTGTTATGACGCTGCGGATTATGGACAATATCAAAAGACCACTGGTCCACTTAAATGCGTTAATGTGGTGACCATGGATGGGTTTAATTACGAATATGAGTGTAACGAATGCTACTACGATTCCTTACTACCATATGAGATGGACAAGAATGTTTTAAAGTTATGATAGCTTTTTAGTGCGCACTTCAGAATTTATAATGTAATTGTCACATGTTTACATGTGTAGACCAAATGGGAGATTATTGGAAATTCATAATGGACTTACACATTAATCAGTTGCATTATGGGTTTTCCAGTGCATCTAAGAGGTATGAGTTTTGCAATGTGTAGAGACACAATACTAGTCATATTAGGATTTATGGGATTCTATTGAGCTAGTATATAACAATCCCTAAGGTTATGGTGTAATACTCCGTATATGATTATCTAGTGCATCTAACGGGTATAAGTTTTGCAATGTGTTGAGACACAATACTAGTCATGTTAGGATTTATGAGATTCTATTGAGCTAGTATATAACAACCCCTAAGGTTATGGTGTAATACCCCATTTATTAATCATAAGCTAATCATGTTCCTTAATCGTGCCTAAGGCTAATAGTTGCATTGGGCTTCTTTTTTTTAGCGGGGGGTGGGGGGGCATTTTGACGAGTCAGAGATTTCTCGCAAGTTACATTTTTCATATTATATTTGATTCTAGGCTTAAATTGTATTTCGGGTAGCCGTAGTCAAATTCGGCGCGTTGTCAATAAGAATTGGAGTTTTTTCAGGTTAAGAAATCTCTTTGTTCAGTTTGGAACCTTAAAAATTGTATCGTAACATTTTTCGATCTTATTTGTACCTATATATACCCTCCAATATGTCCCAAGGCATTTCCAAAGCGTTGGATTGAATTTGGAAGAATTAGCGCTAGCCAAGCCCTATCATAGGTTCTTGGGAATTCATATACAACAGTAGTATTTTGATCATAACATCTTCATCTGAAGTCAAAATGGATCTTTGTTTGAGCCATTGGAAAGGTGTTTCAATTATCTACAAGTTTTGTGTTTTGATCAATCCAAATTTGCGCATCTTTAAGGTTAACGTAACATTTGAAGTCAACTGTCAACTGTTCTCCTAAACAGTCCACTATTAAAGTTGCCTAGACAAGGTTGTGGGGGACTACCTTAGAACAGCTGACTATTCATGTGAACAGCCGACTGTTAGGCCTCCAACAACCTACTATTGGATAAAATAGCCGACTTTAGGGCCTTATGGTTTACAAGTATAAATAGGCTCTTTTGTGTTATTTTGCCCATTTTAAAACCATAATTTCAACCAAAACCAATTGGTATCTTTTTAAAGCTTCTAAAGGGTGATCCTCAACTAATATTTGGTGGGTTTGAAGGAGGATTAACACATAAATTCTAGAATCCATCATCTTTTTCTTCATCAACTTCAAATTCCACTATTGGAGCTATGGAAGCTTGAGGAACCAAGTTGTCCAGCATCAAATCTTCAATCCAACACTTGATCCTTGTTGTAAAGCTTCATTTAAGGTGGTAATACTACTAGTACTCAAACTATTTTTCCAACTATTATGTGTTGTATGATGATTTCTACTACAAAATTGGGGGTTTACATTTTATTCATGATTACAGACATACATGAGGTTTGGGTTGTTTAATCTTGAATTAGTTTGTTGATTTCCACTAACTCTAATGTTGATTTGATGATTGCACAATAATCCCCCTTGCATGTTTATAAATATGATGATTTGACTACCCACAAGTATGAATACGAATACAACTAAACTTTGTAATTTACAAGGGCTTTTTTTTAAGGGTGGTGATGTTGACACCCCACAAAACTCTTGCTAACACTCCAACTCTTACTAACACTCTCACTTTTACGCTTTTATCTTAATAACACTCCCATGTTATACCTACCACTCCCACCACTCCCACTTATTTTTAGGAATTAATCGCATACTTAATTAATTAATAACATGATTAAGTAATTAACTACATAATAACATAAAATAAATTACCCCAAACTAATTAACCCCAAAATTTCTCCACCATCTCTACCATCTTCTCAAACAAGCAAAATTACCATCTTCTTTATTTAACAACAAATTTTGGTAGCACCAAAACAACAAATAAAACCTCCATTAATGCAAAACTCTAAGTTTGGGAAGAATGGTATAAGCAAAAGAAAACAAACCCTCCATTGATGCAAAACTCAAAATTTAAAAATAATGGTAGAAAAAAGAGAAACTTTGTAATAAATGAAGGAAAACAAGCAAGAAAGAGTTAATGAAAAAGAGACGTACATGTTTTTATTTTGTTTTATTGTTTATATGATTTTATAGCATACACATCCAATATATAAAAAAAATTAAATTTTTTGTTTAAAACGCGAAAAAGGCTTACTTGGTTCTCCGTAACCAAGTTTCAGGCTTGTACACTCGGCTGCTCTCAACCGAGTATAAAATTCCATAAAATGTCATGCTCTCGGAACCTTCATTCAGTTGAGAGCAGCCGAGTGTTGTTATATTATGCTCGGCTGTGAGCAGCCGAGTGACACTAATCACACTCGGTTGCTCTCAACCGAATGAAGGTCCCGAGAGAATTACATTTTTATGGGATTTCATATTCGGTTGAGAGCAACCGAGTGTACAAGCCTGCAACTCGGTTACGAAGAACCGAATAAACATTCTTCGTATGTCCTTTCATTAACTTTTTCTTACTTGTTTCACTTTCCTTATTTTAAAGTTTCTCTCTTTTTTCTACCATTATTCTTAACTTTTGAGTTTTGCATCAATGGAGGTTTTGTTTATACCATTCTCCTCAAATTTAGAGTTTTGCATTAATGGAGGTTTTGTTTGTTGGTTTTCTTATCTTGTTCTAAAGTTTGTTTTTTTCCTTCCATTCTTCTCAAGCTTACCCTTTTGCATCAATAGTGGAGATGAAAGTTTTGTTGCCTATTTTAGTAGAAGAAAGAAATTTTGGAGGGAAATTTAATTTGGGGATAAAAGTTTTTGGAGGGAAATTTAATTTGAGGGATAAATGTTTGATTAACTTTGGAGGGAGATTCATTAACTTTTGTTTTAAATTAAAACAAGTTGGTGAAAAAATTAGTTTAGGATTAATTAACTTTTTTACTAGATTAAATGAAGTGGGGTGGAAATAATAATTTACCTTTTTTTTAGGTGAGAGTGTTACCAATGGATATTGGGGGTGCCAACATCACCACCCTTTTTTAATAGGAAAGATTACCTCATTACATATTATTCAAAATCAATCAAACAAACTACTCTAGAAATAAGGAATTTCAAAAAGACCTAAAGTAAGTATACAGTCATGTATTCTCTCTTATAATTTATAATATAGTAAAAGGAAAAAAGAATATAATTGTACAATTAATTGTGTTAAATCATCGCACAGCTAGAATCGTGCATCCAACAAGGCCTTGAACACTACGTGCTCCAAAGTGTAGTTAATAAGATTGTAGAAAAAAAACAAAAAACATGTTATATGTTATATAATACTTTTTTTTTAATGTCTGATTATATTAAACCTTAACTACTAGTTATATATATATATATATATAAACTTTAACCACAAGGATATAATAAAAGAAACCTTTTATAACAGTTTGTTTAACATAAATTACAAAATAATTACTAAAGTCTAATTTAAAAATAAATGACCAAAGTCTAATTATAAATTAATGCAATGAGTCTAAATCCCCATTATTGTTGCAACAAATTTTTATTACTCGCAAATATAGGATTCAATTTTAGTATAACTACAACAAGTGCGAGATTGAACCCAAAGGACTTGATAGAAGAAACGTATATTTTTCAACTCACTGATTTTAATTAGTTCATAATCTGACTTAGAAATTAAAGGGGTGATTTATCAACTAAAACCACGAATAAATTGCCAAATAATAAAAATACTTGGGTGGCGGCATATATTTGATATCATATTCTTAATATACATATATATTATCACTCGACTTTATTAGATGTGAAAAATAATATCAATTGATTGCAATTAATTTATAAAATTTAATTGTAATTCTTCTACAGTTAAATGTGTATATAAAGTCAAAATACTCAATATATTCGTTAAAACATAGTTTATATCTCATTTTAACAAATTATAAACTAACTGCAAAAAATCATAACGGGAATCCCAACCTTATTTTTTTCCGCTTCAATACTCGAAAGTCTTTGAATAAGGTAAAAGGAGGGGACTGAATTAGGGAAGGACTAAGGCGATGGATTATGGCGATAGCTGTTTAATAACACTTAAAAATATATATAATATAGTTATGCATGCTAAGAATTGATTATGGTGAAAATTTGTGACACATTTGTGCAGTGTAAATAACACTTTCTTTAATAAAACATTAGTAGTATTTTCTTTTGAGCATTCACACTAGGTATGGTAAATTGGCACATGTCTACATCACAACAAACTTAATCTCATACGTAGTTAAAAAATAGACTTATTACACACTTAACTTTTACTCATACGGATAAAGATCACTCAGATGAAACAAAAGGTATGACACTAAAAAAAATATATATTGATAAGAGTATGACACACCTGTATGGAGCTACTTCTTTTCTAGGGTAGTGTTATTTACACTACCCTTTTTACAAACACCTGCCAAAGGTAAAATTTTAATCATTAACACCCTAAGACTCGTCTAATGGGAGGTGAGTGTAGATACACACATTTACTCCACTTGAGGAGAGTTTGTTTGTAATAACTCGCCTAACATTAATCAATGAATTACTGGAGTGTTTTTCAAATAAAATTCGCCTAATGAAAAGTAAGTGTACTTACATAAATTTGAATTACATAAGGAGAATGGGTTACTAAGCACTCCCCTAATATCAAACAATGGATGAAAATATTTGTGACAAATAAAATAGTCTTCAAATATATTTTTAATTAAATTTTTAAAAAAAATATTTATAACAAATTTACGAAATATAAATAATACAAGTTTTTTTTTTAAAATATGGGGTGTGACTTGTTTCACCAATCTTTTTTAACATATGGGTGTGAACAGTGTTATGAAAATAGGTTAAGTAATTTTGGCAGTTTATTACAAACGGCAGAATCAAATTAATAACAGGAACTGATTTTTGTAGTACAACACGGCAAAACAAAAAAAAAGTCAAAAATCATCACATGGGCTTGTCAGCAATTAATTATCTTTTTTCTCTAATGAATTAAATGGAGAATTTTACGTGATAGAGAGGCATAGAGCAAGTCTCTCTCTCTCTCTCTCTCTCTCTCTCTCTGTGTAAGAGCACAAACAGGTGTGAGACCGACTGAAATTTTTGTTTAACAAATTAATTTTAGAAAGGGTGGAATAATATTAATTTTTCCACCGATTAAGCAAAAAGTTACACCTATACATAATTAAACATAGATGTTTAAGGTACAATAATGCAGGTGTATTGCATGTAGTTAGGCGATGAATAATAAATATATAAATTAAATTAATATTAATTACATATAGGTTAAAAGAAAATTGTGATTCAAAAACAAAAATTGAGAGTAAATAAAAAGTTGTAAATAAAACCGTGTAAATATTATTTTTTCGTCTTAGGAAAATTAATACTTCTTCTTTTCTTCTCCCTTTGGAATATGTTTGATATAAATATGAAAAATCTATATCTATATCTATATTATTTATTATAATAGTACAAATAACCTTAAGTATTTTTTTATTTTTTTTGTATAGATAAATATACCCTTTTATTCTACTCAAATAAAATTTTGTCTTGTACTCAAAATGAAATTCACAGTGGTATCAAATTATTCTACTCAAAATTTGAAATCACATTATACTACTCAAAATAAAATTTTGTCTTCTAATCAAAATGAAATTCATGATGGTAATACTCAAAATAAAATTAAAACAAAATTATGTATTTTACTCCTTTTATTCTACTCAAAATCAAATTCATGATGGTATCATATTAATTTGGTTTAAACACTACTTATTTAATTAGTTTATCTACTCTTCCAATGATATTACATCTCTTACAACACATCATAATTTATTTCAACTACAATTTCAATTCGCAAATTTCATCCGTCTTATCCTCTATATATACACCAGTTTCACAAACCTATAATTACAGATTGCTAATACAAAGAAATCATAAAATTTCCTCCATTGTTCTTAACTTCTTATATATCTTAACTTCTTATATACAAGCACCTCATGAGAAAAATAACACATTGAATCAAGAAGTTGGTGATCAAGATCAAGAAATAAATCAACAAATTCCAGCAAGTTATTATTGAAAAGGAAAATCTAAAGGTTAGTAACTTATTTATTTGATTGCTATTAATATTATAAATTTTATATAATGTTTTCTTACATATTACCATTATAAAAGAGCAAAGCAGATAATGAGCTGGTTACCTTTAACCTACCTCGGAAAATTACTATCCGACTTTAGGTTGATGTGAAGGAGGGCATATATGTCTTGACAATGTATTCTTTAAGGTATGTTGAGCTTTAATTATAGTTCATGTATTATATAATTTATAAAAAATATATTACTTTTTTATATGTCTAATTAAAAATTTATGTTTCATGCGTAAGAAAATAGGGTATATTTACTTTACCATACTCCTAAGTTTATGTTGGAGCATTTGTGTATTTAAGAAAAAATCAAAAAAAGATAATTTGATGTTTTTCCAAGTCCCACATAGGAGAAATATAAAAACTTTTCATGAGTTTTTATAAGGGAGATTTTGGTTAAGGGCATGAGCCCTTTGGACATTACACTTTTATGCTATTGTGTGAGAACTTGGATGAATGTAGTTCTCCACACACGCGCCGACCCGTAAGCAAGATCGAAATAATGAGGTTCTAGTTGTTTCCAACAAAAATCAAAACCATAATCAAAATCAGAATCGCTCGAACAACACCCCTACAGCTCTGAGACCGAACAGGAAAAAATATGAAAAATCAGAACGGTGAAAATAATGCAATTCGGAATGGGAACCAAAATAGAAACAACCAAATTCAGAACCAAAACAGAAATGGCCAGGCTAATAATAATAATAATAATAATAATAATAATAATAATAATAATAATAATAATAATAATAATAATAATAATAATAGTAGTAGTAGTAGTGTGTTCTCATGCTACCACTGTGAAAAGCCTGATCATATGGCAAGAAATTGTCGAAACAAACATCGAACTACTCAGGCGAATGTTCCTGAAGAAGAGCCCTTAGTAGCTATGATAGCATAAATTAATCTGGTATCGGGGTCTGAAAGCTGGTGGGTGGATATTGGCGCCTCTCACCATGTCTGCTATGATCCTGTCTGTTTAAGACCTATTATAATGTTGTTGATAGAAAAATGTTATTGGGTGATTCCCACACCACTAATGTTGCTGGGTCGGGTGATGTCGAGTTGAAATTTACTTTTAGAAAGACTGTCATCTTTAAGGATGTTCTGTAAAATCCAAAAATAAGAAAGAATCTTGTTTCGGGTTACCTTCTTAATAAAGCTGGCTTTGTTCAAACTATTGGAAAAAAAAAATTATTCTTACTAAGAATGGTGTATTTATGGGGAAGGGTTATACTTGTGATGGAATGTTAAGGTTGAACGTTAATGCTAATAAAATTTCTATTGCTTTTACTTATATGCTATGTTCTTCTAATATTTGACATGCTAGACTTTGTCATGTGAATAAACGGTTAATTAAGAACACGAGCAATAGAGGACTGATTTCATCATTGTCACTTGACGATTTCGAAAAATGTGAATTATGTAACCAAGCTAAAATGACGAAAACACTGTATAAATTTGTCACTAAAGAATCTGAACCGTTTGATTTAATTCATTCTGATATATGTGAATTTGATGGTGTTTTAACTCGTAATGAAAAACAGTACTTCATTATCTTTATTGATGATAACTCATATTATACATATGTTTATCTCATGAAAAATAAAAATGAAGCGATTGATATGTTTAAAGTGTTCATATCTATAACTGAAAATCAGTTTAGTACGAAAATAAAGAGATTACGTAGTGATAGAGGTACTAAATATGACTCAACTGATTTTATTAATAATCAATTGATTTTATTAATCTGTATGCTTACCATGGAATTATTCATGAGACCACTGCTCCCTACTCTCCTGAAATGAATGAAAAAGCTGAAAGGAAAAATAAGACATTTGATGAATTTATAGTTGTCACTTTGTTGAATTCAGGAGCTGCTAATCATTGGTGGGGAGAAGTATTATTGACTAATTGCCATGTCCTTGATCGTATTCCTAAAGCAAAATTGAATGTGTCCCCTTATGAAATTCTGAAAAATAAGAAGCCTAATATTTCTCATTTACATGTTTAGAGCTATCTTGCTTATGTGCATATATTAGATCCTAAGAGGTCTAAACTTGCTAGTCGTGCCTATGAATATACTTTTATTGGTTATGTAGTTAATATATAGCAAGGCATATAAATTTTATGACATAAAAAACAGGTTGTTATTGAATTTAATGATGTAGATTTCTATGAAGATAAATTCCCTTTTAAATTGATGAATAGTGGGGGTAACTCACTACCTTTTAGCTCTACATTGCTTGCCAATACTATGCGCCATGATACATCCGTTGAACCTAGGAAAAGTAAAAGAGCTAGAACCACTAAAGACTTTGGGCCTGATTTTTATGCATACACTTTATAAGATGATCCATCCACTATTCAAGAAACTTTGTCTTATTTAGATGTTGGCCTTTGGCAAGAAGCCATTAATGATGAAATGGATTCCTTAGAATCGAATAGAACTTGGCATCTAGTAGACCTTCCTCCTGGTTATAAAACCATAGGTTGTAAGTGGATACTTAAAAAGAAATTGAAACCTGATGGCACTGTTGATAAATACAAAGCACGTTTAGTTGCCAAGGGTTATAGACAACATGAAAATGTAGATTTCTTTGATACTTATTCTCCTGTGGCTAGAATAACATCTATACGTGTTTTGATTGACTTGGCTGCCTTGCATGATATTGTTATGCATCAAATGGATGTTAAAACCACTTTCCCTAATGGGGAATTAGAAAAAGAAATTTACATGGAACAACCTGAAGGGTTCATTGTTACAGGCCAAGAATAAAAACTATACAAATTAGATAAATCCCTTTATGGTTTGAAACAGGCTCCTAAGTAATGGCATGAGAAATTTGATATATTGCATATATCAAATAGATATAGAATTAATGAAAGTGATAAATGTATTTATTATAAGGCTGAGAATAATGCATACCCTATTATATGCTTATATGTTGATGACTTGCTTATTATTTGTTTTAATATCCATGTTGTTAATGATGTGAAATTCATGCTCTGTGCAAATTTTGATCTGAATGATTTAAGAGAAGCCAATGTAATTTTGGGGATTAAAATTACTAGGAAGGAAAACAGACTTTCTTTGGATCAATCTCATTAAATTGAGAAGATTCTACAAAAAAAAATTATAATTACTTAGACTGTAAACCAGCATGTACTCCATATGACCATAATGTGAAGTTGTTCAAGAACACTGGAGACAGTGTTAGACAAACTGAGTATGCGAGCATCATTGGTAACTTTCGATACGCTACTGATTGCACTAGGTCTGATATTGCTTTTGTAGCCAAGGTGATAACTAAGCTGATTTAATGTTTGGTCGATTTGTTAAAACGCAAATTAATCCAATTCATATTCATTAGTTTCACCGAATTCAATCAAAATTGGATTATATCGATTGGTCAGTTTGAGCGGATTAAAATGGATTATACACACCCTAACCCATTCAATTTATTCATTTAGTAAACTTCAAACAAAATATGATAGTGTAATTTACATACACTTTTTTTTTGAAAAAATTCACATACAAACTCTATGGTGCATGCTTGTAGCCCTAGTGTTTATATTAGTTGTTGGCTAAATGGTAAAACCTGCTGACAAACTTTTGCCTTTTTAACACTTTTCGCATCAAAAGATTTTGCGGTTAATCATGGTAATGAACTTTTTAATTGCTATCATATATTGGGTCTATCTATTAACTTCCGTTATAACACCTAACGGAAAAACTAAATTTATTTACAAAATTCATCCCTGAGTTTTAATATTGTTGACCTTAAAGTCAATTAATCTTATTTTGATAATTACAATAAGTTAATAAAGTGTTATTTAACTCGGTGGTTCCAATGATGATAGCCATTTTAACCGATATATCTTCCGACCAAGTGTAACTTTAAACCGAAGCAATCTAAATCTCACGCAACCTTTACAAACGCCTCAACTCACAAGAAATGAACTCAAGTGATATACATGTGCTATACAAAGCCAGGAAAATATCTAGATCATCAAGCAAGTGAAGATATGCACAAGAATGATCTCCACATGTTCTACAAGTTATCAAAACCAAGAAAGGATCAAGAACATCAAACAAGTAAAGATACGCACAAGAAAATCAAGCATCACGAAGATTCGAATTATCATTAAATGGAGTGAGTACTTAGATTTTATGTAAAGATACTTTATTGATCAAATCTCTATAGCTCAAACATATTCTTGCATCTTTTAAAAATTGATTCAAACTAGCTTTAAATTGAATTTATTTGAAAAACATTATTTTACAAAAATCGGTTTTTAAAATAAATTCATATTAATTTTAAATGATCATATTTTAAGCTATAATAAAAATAGGTATCTTAGAAAAATATCTTTGAGGTTCAAAAATCATTAGAATTTTATTTGTAACTAAATTGTTAAATTGCAAAAATATTTTTATTTTACATTTAAAATTCGCTCAATTTTTGCCCAATTTTGATCTAACGGTAAGATGGAGGCCTTTCCCGACTCCGATCATTTTAAAATTTTTACAGTAATTAGACAACATCTCCTGGCAATTTTGACTAAAATTTGAGCATGATCCAACGGTCAAATTGAAAGAAATTAACAAAACAAATTTAAATTGTTTGTCAAAACTAGCTGTTAAAAAATTTGAAAATGTATACCTTGGAGCCAAAACCTCTCTTAATCATCCCCAACGGCCATATGGTTTTGCAAGCTATAAATATGAGGTCCTAGACATGTGTTAACTAACCTTGAATCATTCTAATACTCTATTATTCATATATTCAAATATACAAAGATTCAAGAATACATTTTGATCAATCTTTCATTTTTTGAGCTATATACTTTGATCAATTTTGATATCTCTTAGTGTGAGTTTCATTTGTATTTTGTCATATATAAGAGAGATATTGTACATTGGTGTTTGTCACCAAAACTCATTTGAATCATAATTGTGAGAGGTGTATCTCATAGATTAGCGAATTTCTTGTGAAAGTATTGAAGGTGTTTTCAATACTTGTGAGAGTGTGTGATAAGAATACACTTGTAGAGGTTTGATCTTCACCCGGAAGGAGATCGGTTATAGTGAAAATTCTCGGGGAACTAACCGAGCGCGGAGTAGGGGGAACAAGCCGAACCGTGTGGACAAAAAATCTTCGACTTCGATCGGTTCAATTTTTCTATCTCTTGCTCTATTATATTGTGCTATTTATTCATTGTGTTTGGAATTAACTTTGTTCTTGATTGCTTGATAAATATAGACATCGAATATTTCTAAATCAATTTTAAAAATACGATTAAGTTTTAAAAACCCTATTCACCCCCTCTAGGGTATTTTTCGACCTACAATTGGTATCACAGGTTGTACTCTTATTTTGATTTAACAATCTTAGAGTTTACGATCATGTCTATCTATCAAGGAACCGGTCTTTCCGAAGGTCTCTCCACCCATAGACCACCTCTATTTGATGGTAAAAATTATAACTATTGGAAAAGTAGAATGAGTATATTTTTACAATCTAATGATTTTGAACAATGGAGAGTTGTAGTTGAAGGACCCTATGAAATTACCAAAAAAAATGATTGTGGAAAAATTGTTCCTAAGAAAATGTCCGAGTATGATGAAAATGATATTAAGAAAATTCAATATAATGCTAAAGCTTTAAATGCTTTAAATTGTGCATTAAGCATGGATGAATATAACAAAATTTCTAGTTGCAAAACGGCTAAAGAAATTTGGGATAAACTTGAGGTTACCTACGAAGGAACCACTCAAGTTAAAAATGATAAGATAAATATGCTTGTTCATGATTATGAACTTTTCAAAATGGAGCCTAATGAATCTCTTGCTTCCATGTATAGTAGATTTTCTATTATTACTAATGATTTAGATCTTCTTGGAAAGGTTTATTCTAATGAAGATAAAATAAAAAAAATTCTTAGGATTCTTCCAAAGAAGTGGCGACCGAAAGTGACGGCGATTCAAAAAGCAAAGAATCTCAAAACACTTAGTATGGACGAGCTTTTAGGTTCACTTAAAATCCATGAGAAGGAATTGGCGAGAGAAGAAGAAAGTGATTCAAAAGCCAAAAAGTCATTAACTCTCAAAGCAACTCAACTAGAAGATGATGAGGAGTTGATGGTAGGAGATGAGGATATGGCTCTTATTTCTAGAAAATTTATAAAATTTCTAGCTAAGAAGAAGAAGTTTCAAGGAAAAGGAAACAACTTTGATTCTTCATCAAGAAGGAACAATGATCGATCTATTCAACCAAGAGTTGAAAACAAAGAAGAAAAAAAGTGTTTCCATTGCCATGAACCAGGGCATTTCAAAACAAATTGCCCGGTTAGAAGAAAGGAAAGAAGAGATAAAAGACCTCAAACGCACTTGGAGTGATTTCGAAGAAGGCGAGTCCGATGCCAACTCTAGCGACGAGGAAACGGCTAACCTTTGCCTTATGGCAAGAGATGATGAGGTATGCTCTACTTATGATGCATTTAGTGATGATAATGTCTCTATCAATAATGATGCACATGATGAGAATGACTATGATGAATTATATGATATGTTTGAAGAATTGCGTAGCAAGTTTAATAAATTATCTAAAGAATATGCAAGCCTCAAAAAGGAAAATTTGATGGTTTCTAGCAAGTGTGAAAGTTTTGAGAAAGAAAACATATTTTTGAAAGATGAAATCAAAACTTTAAAGAAAGGAAAGGAGAAAAAAACTCCAAACACACTTTTAATAGAAAATATCAAATTGAAAGATTAAGTGGACGATTTAACTAATTGTCTAGCCAAGTTCACCAAAGGAAATGATAACTTGGATAAACTATTAGGAATGCAAAAGTGTGTATTCGACAAACCCGGTTTGGGCTATAACCAAATTGATAACCAAAAAGATTACAATTTTTTTTAAAACATACACACCTCATGATCCCACTCATCTTTGCTCATATTGTGGTAGAAATACTCATTATGTGGATCATTGTTACTATAGGAATGAAAATTTTCCTAAGAGAAAGCTTGCTTGGGTTCCAAAAGGAACCATTATGTTTGCTAACCCAAAGGGATCCAATACATTTTGGGTACCAAAGGAGAAGTTACTTAAAGTTATGGTGTAGGTGTGCTTAAAAGCCAAAGGTAGCAAAACCAAGTGGTTCTTGGATAGTGGTTGCTCAAAGCACATGACGGGAGACAAGAACAATTTCTTAAGTCTTATTCCCAAGCAAGGAGGGAATGTGACTTTTGGGGACAACGCCAAGGGTAAAATCATCGGTATAGGTAAGGTTGGTAAGCATTCTACTTGTATTGACAATGTTCTATTAGTTGATGGTTTAAAGCATAATTTATTTAGCATTAGTCAACTATGTGATAAAGGATATGAAGTGATTTTTAAATCCGATCATTGCATTGTTAAGAATGTTAGTGATGATTCAATTTTACTTATTGCATATAGAACTAACAATGTGTATACTCTTGAACTTGATGATTTATCACAACAAGATGTTAAATGTTTATCTGCTATTAATGATGTATCTTGGTTATAGCATAGAAGATTAGGACATGCTAATATGGATTTAATTCATAAATTGTCTAAGAAAGAGCTAGTTAAAGGATTGCCTAAGACCAAACTTGTTAAAGATAAAATTTGTGATGCATGTCAACTTGGTAAACAACATAAATCTTTATTTAAATCTAAGAAGGACATTACTACAACTAGACCACTTGATATGTTACATTTAGATTTATTTGGGCCTAATTCGGTTGCTAGTTTAGGTGGTAAATTGTATGCCTTTATGATTGTTGATGATTTTTCTAGATTTACTTGGGTATTCTTTCTTGCATATAAAAGTGAAACACCTCATGTATTTGCTAAATTCTGTAGAAAAGTTCAAAATGAAAAGGGTGCTTCTATTATACATGTTAGAAGTGATAGAGGTAGAGAATTTGATAATATTGATATTGAGAATTTTTGTGATGAGCATGGTATTAATCATAACTTTTCGGCACCTAGAACTCCTCAACAAAATGGTGTGGTTGAAAGAAAAAATAGATCTCTTCAAGAGATGTCTAGAACCATGTTACATGAACATTCTTTACCGCAATATTTTTGGGCAGAAGCGGTTAATATCGCATGCTATGTAACTAATCGCGTTATTATTCGTAAAAAGTTAGATAAGACACCTTACGAATTATGGAATGACAAGAAACCTAATATTGCATATTTTAAGGTTTTTAGTTGTAAATGTTTCATTTTAAATGATCGTGATCATTTAGGAAAATTTGATGCTAAATCCGACGAAGGAATATTTCTTGGATATGCTACTAATAGTAAAGTTTATCGTATTTATAATAAGAAAAGTTTAGTTGTTCAATAATCTATGCATGTTGTTTTTGATGAATATAATCCTTTTGCACCCATAGTGCATTTCGATGATGATGTTGAAATTATTCAAAAAGTTTCGGATATTGAAATTAATGATACATCTAAGGAAGAACCATCGAGCGTTCAAACTTCTTCTAAGGAGATAGAAAGTAAGAGCGAACAAAACTCGAATGATTTACTTAAGAGTTGGAAATTTGTGTCCAACCACCCTATTGATCAAATTATTGGAGATCCATCTAGTAAGGTCATGACTAGATCATCCTTAAGAAATGTTTGCAATAATGTGGCATTTGTTTCTCAATATGAGCCTAAAAACATAAATGAGGCCGAACAAGATGAATCTTGGATGATGACTATGCAAGAAGAGCTCAATCAATTTGAGAGAAATAAAGTGTGGACACTTGTTCCCAAACCAAATGATCATACTATTATAGGCACTAAATGGGTATTTCGAAATAAAAAGGATGAAAATGGTGTTATTGTTAGAAATAAAGCTAGACTTATTGCCCAAGGATACAATCAAGAGGAGGGCATTGATTATGAAGAAACATTTGCACCCGTAGCTTGTTTAGAAGCAATTCGCATGCTACTTGCTTATTCATGTTTTAAGAATTTTAAATTGTATCAAATGGATGTGAAAAGAGATTTCTTGAATGGTTTTATCGAAGAGGAAGTTTATGTGAAACAACTTCCCAGTTTTGAAAATCATATTTATCCGGATTATGTATTTAAATTATCTAAAGCTTTGTATGGTTTAAAATAAGCACCTAGAGCATGGTATGATAGATTAAGTTCATCTTTGATTAACAATGGGTTTGTTAGAGGTAAAATTGATACTACCTTATTTATCAAAAATCATGACAATGACATGCTACTTGTACAAATCTATATATGTTGATATTATATTCGGTTCTACTAACAAAAATCTTTACAAGGATTTTTCTTCATGTATGCAAAAAGAATTCGAAATGAGCATGATGGAAGAGATGAACTACTTCCTTGGATTACAAGTGAAACAATGCAAAGAAGGCATCTTCATTAATCAAGAGAAGTATGTGAATGAGCTTTTGAAGAAATTCGACATGGAAGGAGCCAAATCCATGAGCACTCCTATGAGTTCAACATTGAAACTTGACAAAGACGAGAAAGGTAAAAGTATGGACATCAAGAAATATCGAGGTATGATTGGTAGTTTATTATATTTGACGGCGTCTAGACTGGACATTATATTTAGTGTATGTCTTTGTGCACGATTCCAAGCGGATCCTAAAGAATCACATTTACTTGCCGTAAAACGAATTTTTCGTTATTTTTTCGGTACTAGTTCATTGGGTTTGTAGTATCCAAGAGAGATCACATTTGACCTAATAAGTTATTCCGATGTGGATTTTGCGGGTTGCAAAATCGATAAGAAAAGCACTAGTGGCACATGTCATTTTCTAGGACACGCACTAGTATCTTGGTCGAGTAAGAAACAAAATTCGGTGGCCCTTTCAACGGCTTAAGCGGAATACGTGGCGGCCGGAAGTTGTTGTGCACAAACTTTATATATTAAACAACAACTAGAAGACTTTGGAATTAGTCTTAGCCACATTCCCATTAAATGTGACAACACAAGTGCCATAAGTTTGACCAAGAACCCCATACAACACTCATGTACTAAGCACATTGAGATAAGATATCATTTTATTCGTGATCATATGCAAAAAGGTGATGTTGATATTGAATTCGTTGGCACCGAATCACAATTTGCGGATATATTCACTAAACCACTTTCGGATGATCCTTTTTATACTATTCAACGTGAACTCGGTATGACTAGAACTTGTGATATCTAGTTTATTCCAAAAGGTTCATAAAAAGGATTGATAATGCTTAATTTTGAGCATACATTATTTAATTACGCTTAATTTTCTTTTATTTTTATTTTATATAAAAATTGCTTGCATTAATGTATACATTATTATGAATATTAACAAGTATTTTTGCAGCTTTAGATTAATAATTACTGATTTCCTCCTTTTTGATGAAGAAAAAAGGGGGAGAAGTATGTGTGTTATGTGTGTGTGTCATGAGTGATAATGGTACACACTTGTTTATTTTATCATTTATTTTATTATGCTATGCTTGATCAAGAACTATTAGTTTGTCTATTTGTTTAAGTACTTTTCAAACTTATGCTTTCAATTAAGTTGTTTGAACTTATCTTATCTATGCAAGTATTTTTCATTTTAATAATTGCTTGTATATTTTTATTTATGTACCTAATTAGGGAGAGCATATTATTCATACGCTTAAAATTATTATCTTTTTACAAACACACATTAACTCTATTGTCATCATCAAAAAGGGGGAGATTGTTGACCTTAAAGTCAATTAATCTTATTTTGATAATTACAATAAG
The DNA here is from genome assembly GCA_021464415.1 of Lonicera japonica. Lineage (NCBI taxonomy): Eukaryota > Viridiplantae > Streptophyta > Magnoliopsida > Dipsacales > Caprifoliaceae > Lonicera > Lonicera japonica. The sequence continues at coordinate 1,367,003 of CM038465.1, read as the reverse complement.
TTAATAAAGTGTTATTTAACTCGGTTGTTCCAATGATGATAGCCATTTTAACCGATATATCTTCCGACCAAGTGTAACTTTAAACCGAAGCAATCTAAATCTCACGCAACCTTTACAAACGCCTCAACTCACAAGAAATGAACTCAAGTGATATACATGTGCTATACAAAGCCAGGAAAATATCTAGATCATCAAGCAAGTGAAGATATGCACAAGAATGATCTCCACATGTTCTACAAGTTATCAAAACCAAGAAAGGATCAAGAACATCAAATAAGTAAAGATACGCACAAGAAAATCAAGCATCACGAAGACTCGAATTATCATTAAATGGAGTGAGTGCTTAGATTTTATGTAAAGATACTTTATTGATCAAATCCCTATAGCTCAAACATATTCTTGCATCTTTTAAAGATTGATTCAAATTAGCTTGAAATTAAATTTATTTGAAAAACATTATTTTACAAAAACCGATTTTCAAAATAAATTCATATTAATTTTAAATGATCATATTTAAAGCTATAATAAAAATAGGTATCTTAGGAACATATCTTTGAGGTTCAAAAATCATTAGAGTTTTATTTGGAATTAAATTGTTAAATTGCAAAAATATTTTTATTTTACATTTAAAATTCGCTCAATTTTTGCCCAATTTTGATCCCCGGGCAATTTTGACTAAAGTTTGAGCATGATCCAACGGTCAAATTGAGAGAAATTAACAAAACAAATTTGAATTTTTTGTCAAAACTAGCTGTTGGAAAATTTGAAAATGTATACCTTGGAGCCAAAACCTCTCTTAATCATCCCCAACGGTCATATGGTTTTGCAAGCTATAAATATGAGGTCCTAGACATGTTTTAACTCACCTTGAATCATTCTAATACTCTATTATTCATATATTCAAATATACAAAGATTTAAGAACACATTTTGATCAATCTTTCATTTTTTGAGCTATATACTTTGATCAATTTTGATATCTCTTAGTGTGAGTTTCATTTGTATTTTGTCATATATAAGAGAGATATTGTACATTGGTGTTTGTCACCAAAACTCATTTGAATCATAATTGTGAGAGGTGTATCTCATAGATTAGCAAGAGGGATTTCTTGTGAAAGTATTGAAGGTGTTTTCAATACTTGTGAGAGTGTGTGATAAGAATACACCTGTAGAGGTTTGATCTTCACCCAGAAGGAGATGGGTTATAGTGGAAATTCTCGGGGAACAAGCCGAACCGCGTGGACAAAAAATCTTCGATTTCGATCGGTTCAATTTTTCTATCTCTTGCTCTATTATATTATGCTATTTATTCATTATGTTTGGAATTAACGTTGTTCTTGATTGCTTGATAAGTATAGACATCGAATATTTTTAAATCCATTTTAAAAATACGATTAAGTTTTAAAAAACCCTATTCACCCCCCCTCTAGGGTATTTTCCGACCTACAAATATATTTACACAAACAACCCCTAACTTTTTAATTGTGTATTCTATGTACTTACATATACCACCATTTTACCAAAGGTCCAAAAACTGTCCATTTATTTCCATTTAGATTAAAATATTTCCTACACTAGAGTATCTTTTCTTTTAATTCAAAAGATTTCTTTGATTTTTTGAATTTTTTTCCAGGTTAAATTTCAAAACAACAAAAAGAAAAATTTTCAAGGGCAATTAGAATTTGATTAAAAACAAACATCGTGCAATCTATATAAAACATCAATTTTAATTTGCCACTACTGTTAAATTCATTGTAGCTGCCATTTTTTCACAAAATTAAGAGAAAGTTTGTTTAAAAAATTGCTGTAATAATTTATAGAATAAAGTTATTTTAAAATGACAACATTTTTTCTTTGTTGAGAGACAAAAAATATTCCCCTTTGAGAAAAATTTATCGAAAAAGAATGAATTTAATTGAATGATAAAAAAAATAAGCCCTCAAAATGAATTTTTTCAGTGTTGGAATTGTGCAAACTTCCTTCAACTTTGATCTACCAGAAAGAAAAGAAAAATAGCAAAGAACTAAGCTACATGTTTGTTCCTTTTTTTTTCCAAACACGCTTGATTTTTCTGGGGTTTTTTCTTTTTTCCAAAATATGAAAATTTAATCTAAAGGGTAATAAATTAAAAGGTTGTGGTAAAAGGGGTTATGGTAAAAGAGTGGTATTTGCAATTACATAGAGTATAAAATTTAGAATTTATGATTGGTTTTTGTAAATAAATTCGATTTCCCATTAGGTTGGACTTAATGGTTCTATGTGGTAGAGTTAAGCTATAAAGAGAGACTCCTTCTCTTTAACAAAAAGAAGGGATGACTATTTAGAGGGGTAAATCGATAAAATTTTTTATAAAAAATTGTAGAGATGATTTATATAGTGAGTCGATCACCTCCATAAAAATTCAACCTAGTAGTAGGTGTTTTGAAAATTTTATATATATGTACATTTTCGGCCGTTAAATTTTTTGATGATCATCTCACCTGCTTCTAGGTTTTTTTATGAATTTTTTTTGGAGCTGATCTACTCATAATATAGATCTTCTATCCCCTGTTGGTCGAAAAATAACCCTATAGGAGAATGAATAGGGTTTTTGAAACTTAATGCGGAATTAAAATAATTTTTGAAAAATGTTTAAGCAATAGAACTTAGCTAAATAAATATATCAAAGATATGGAAAAATAATTAATAATAAGATCAAGCAACAAGTATAAATACTATTAAGTAAAGAGCTTGAGTTAGAAAGATTGAACAAAATGAGCTAACGAAGTTTTGTTCACGCTATTCGGTTGTTTAAGTCATACATCCGCGCCCGAGTAGTTCCCTCGAGAAGTTCCACAAACTGATTTTCTTACGGATGAAAATCAAACCTTCTTATAAGTGTTATCTTTGTCACTATACTCAACAAGTGTTATTCTTCTCATAACACTCAAACAAGTGTGATTCTTCTCACCACACTCATCACAAGAAAAACCTTCTTACTGAAGTATGAGAAATCCCCACAAATGAATAATATAGGTTGTTTGGTCAAACACACCAATGAACAATACCTCTAAAGTGTTTACAAAATACAAATGAAGCTCACACTAGAGTTATCAAGATTAATCAATAATTTTATCTCAAATATGAATGATATGATAAATGCAAAGGCTTGAATTATCGAGTATTGTAAATAAATGAATAAAAATTTTGTATGATGATTCAAGCTAGTTAAAATGAGTCTTAGATCCAATATATAGTCATAAAAAGTATACAACCGCTTTAGAGGTTTAGTAGAGTCGTTACCTTAAAACAAGGCAAAAATCAAAAGTCCAACGATTATATTCAAAGGCATCAGTCAACTAATTAAAGACATCAGTCAATTAATGGCCATCAATAGACTGACCAAAGCTCATCAGTCGACTGATAGGCACTATCCAACAGGTTAAAACCCCAAACTTTGAGCATTTACAATTTTAATCCAAAATCAATTTGAATGCTTGGGAGATATTGTAAACATGTTTCTAAAACACATATTTTTGCATGAATTCAAAAATCATTCGAATGAATTTATTTTGAAAATCGGTTTATAAAAAGTGATATTTTCAAAAAGATTCAAGTTTAAACTTTTTGTTGAATTCAATATATGAATAAGTTTGAGTTATATTTATTAATCAATAAAGAAAATTTACATAAATTATAAGCACTCAATCAATTCTTAATTTAATGAGTTTTCAAATGTTTGATACAATTCTTCAATTTGAACTTCATTTGAATCATTTAACTTTTTAAATATTTCTTTAACATTTTGTTCTTCATGAATTGCATTGTTAGTATATATGATGCTCTTCAAAGGTATGAAATTGATAGAGCAATTGAATGATCAATATTCTTTATCTTTTACAATGCTTTGTTAACTTAATCAGATAGAGTTTCAATGATCCTTGTAATGTGGCATGCTTCCTTTGTAAAATTCACGCTTTTCTTGAATTTTCAAATTAATGAATTATAAACTTATTTCAAGAAACATATTAAACTACACATAATTAAATTATTGTTATTATTAAAATAAGATTGAGACATTCTAGGTCAATAATTTCTACAAAATCTTATCAACAAAATTCATCCAATTACCCTTCTAAATGAACATTCTTTCTTTTTTGTTCAAGAGATTGAATCCATCTTTATAGCTTAGTTTCTATTTGGTATATATGTATATTTATTTAATTCATGACATCAATTTGATAAGATAGAGAGGGTTTTTAGTTTTATAGAGAATATTACCATTCTATTGAAGTCTTTTAGAATTAAATATTTAAATGTCATTAGATTTTTACGAAATTGTTCATTAGATTTTGATAGGGTAAAATATCAATTTATCTCATTGGGATAAATCAAGAAGACAAGTGATAGTCAACATAGACGTGCAACGTAACATGGCAAGAGGCCTCAACCAAGTGACAATCAGACCTCGTTGGGCTTAGACTAACCTTTTTCAAATGCTTAAGTGTGTCTTACCTAATATATTTGGAAGGCTCATAAAGACCTAGTCCTTTAGACTTATGCTTGTGAGCTATATACAGCTCAGAACAACTATGTCTGAGTGGGTGAAGAAAGCATGAGCGATTGGCATATGAAACAGAAGCGGTTATATAAATCATCTCAACATCATTAAATATCTTTCAACTATATTTAATACTCTGGATTAAAAAAAAAGTTTAACCTAACCACCCAACATCAAAAAGCAATATAGTTTGGTAAAAAAAGTTAAGGGACCCAGGCTTCCAAATCGATGACCTTACTGGTTTCACCGTTGTCGATACCTTGGCTTGTGGCAATGTTGGTCACATTATTGGCATTGGGGTTGTTCTTGGCCTCTAAGAACATTAGTGTTGGTGCCCTTTACATATTTCTCATGACCAAACAAATAGTCAGAATGCATTTCCCGTGAAAACTAATGTCTATTTTTTTTAAAATAAATAAAAAAATACTACATTATGTCGGTGATTAAAAGAAGAGAAGAAGATGAAGACTGAAACCTTGTTCAGTGAAATCCAAAAAATTTTACATCACGTCGCGTAGAATAATTTCTCCTAAAGTTGAATCGAATTTCGAAGGCTAAATATAAGTAAAATCTAGAGAGATACAAAGAGTGAAGAAAAGCTTAGCTCTGAAATTTGGGACGAAAATGGTGGAAAATGGATGAAGAAAAGCTCAGGAAGCCTTTAAAATCGTGCCAACGACTAACTAGCAGTCGCTTGTTGACCCCAATAGGTGCATGTTCACCGTAAACAAGCACTTTTTCAATATTGAGGCAATTTAAATCCTGAGCCATCTCAAACAGTTGCCTACCTCCCACAACAGGTGCCTGTTACACCAAAAACTGTAATAATTGATCTAAATTATACTAAAACCATTCATCAACCATTTCCACACTAAAGACACTAAACTAAATATAATTTACATTAATACAAACACAGAGGGTTACACGAGTAACCTTCTTCATGCTCAAACTTACGATTTTGCTTGTTTTGCTTTGGATAAAATGTTACTTAAACTGAGATTATGTCGCATCGATCAATAGATCTTTTGATGGCTGTTTTGGTGCAAACAAAAATATCTTACAAAACTTGGTTGGTTGAAGATGCTGGAGATGGTGGATAAATTTTGGTAGGGTAGTTTAATTAGTTAATATTTAACTATAATATTAGTGGCTTAATTAACTTTTGTATTAGCTTAATATAACTGGAGTGAAAATAACAATTGAAATGCTTTTTTTTTTATTATTTATTTATTTATGGGAGTGTTATCAACACTTTTCTAGGGTGCCAATATCAATGCCTTTAATTTATCTCGGCATGGTTATTATTAGAGTATATTTAAGATTTAGAGGAAGGATTTGAAGAATTCAACATAAAGAGTCTAATTATTTAATTATTTTATTGCACTTCAATTTTTTAACAATATAATTTTTTTAAAAAGATGGTTCTTAGCACATAATCTCTTTAGTGGAGGTAAAAATCAATACCACTTAAGAGCCCTTGGGCATATGATATTCAATATATCTACTTGCAGAAATTTTAATTTTGACAAGTTTCTTTTGTTTATGTCTTCATCCTTAAATAGGAAATTATTTTAAATACAATTTTATGAATAACAATTGATAAGTTGACATATATGATTAGGAATTAGCATAATAAATTAGTGTAGAAGAGCCGATAAGAATTACAAAAGCAAACGAAAGGATAAAGATCTAAATATAGAATGTAATTAAATATGTATTAAATAGCAAAACAAATGATAGGATTAACTTAAATAAATATAAACAAAGATTAATAACAACAATATCTAGTTGACCTAATTAAAAATAATAATAAAAAAAGAATTTCTTTTTAATAACAAATAATTCAAATTTAATTTCTTATATTAGATTAGGGTATACCCGTGCCATCCAGGACAGTAAAATAAATAAGATCTGATAATAGGATAAAAGGGTAACGTGTGATGAATCTAAATCGACATATATCATTATATTTTGAACTTATTGTTTAACCTAATCTAATGTTTTGAACAACTAAAATATAAGTTCAAGATATTTTTATGTTAGAAAAGCAAAAAGTAGACTTGATGGGACTGACTTATTTTTAATTTTTTAAAGAGGTTTTTTAATCATACTTTTTTATCTTATTTTGATATCGATAAAATAATATTTTAACAAATTAAACTCAAGGACATATATAAAAATAATCCAACTACATCTCTAATTATGATTTGAAAATAGTAAAAAAATACATTCTTAAATATTACTAAATAAATTTTCTTGATTTTTTTTACATAATTCTATATTCATGATAGATCTTGTTTAATTGATCTTGATTAGTAGATTATAAATATTAATTTTCTTATTAAATTTTGAATGTTTTATTTTAAGTTATGGCATTTTTAATGTATATAAAATTATTGACGTGAGAGTTTATTATGTGTATATTATTAGTATAATTGTTTTAACTTTGATGTGAAATCTTAATGTGTGTATAAAACTCATTTAATGGTATAGAACTAATGCACACTATAACATTTCTATTTTTAACTATTAAATTTTTATAATTTTTGAAATTTTTTTCAATGAAAGATGGTGTTTTATAATATAAATGTTAGGATTAATTAAAAGACCGGTCATTTATAAACGAAAAAGAAAAAGAAAAGGGGCTCATTTTTATAAAGCTACAGCATTATTTTCTTTATGAGAAGGGCTTAATTAATTTGGCTGTTTATTACAAACCACATGGTCAAATTAATGACAGGAGCTAGATTTTTGTAGTACATGCTGTTAAAGGAATATACCATCTCTATGTAATATACCCTCTCTATGTTCTTTAGATGTGTATTGTAATTATGTTGCTTGCTTTCATCATTTGCTATGTAATTATGTTGCTTATTTTCATCATCATGTTTATTCTTCATCATTTGCTATGTAATTATGTTGCTTATTTTCATCATCATGTTTATTCCTTCTTCCCTCTTCACTTGTATATATTAGAGGGTTCTCATTGTAGACAAACATACATTCAATAATACAAAAACACTTCTTCAATTCTATTACTACCTTCTTAGCTTTCACATGGTATCAGAGCGACGATTTTAATTTTCCACTACCTACTGTATCACTCTTAACTCAATCTCCTCCATTACTCTCCTCTGTTTCATTCACAAACTTTCTCCTCTGCTAAAAAATACAGCAATTCCATTCCTCAAAACCAAAACAATTGCACCCTCTTTATCACTCTCGAAAACTATCCAAACAGTCACCAAAAATCTTCAACCAACCACCACTGTCTTCGTCTACTCGAGACGAAACCAACTGCGCAAGAATCATCCTCAAATTCCCTCGAACGCGCTCTCACGCGCCGAGAGAAAACCACTGTCTTCCGCCTCAAAACCCACGCGCGCCACCCACTCATGCTAACCCACTCTCAAAACGCGCTCACGCGCGCGTGATACTCACTCCCCTACGCGCCCTCACTCTCTCACGCGGATACACGCGCTCACGCGAGCGTGACACGCACTCCCTTACGCGCCTTCACACTCTCACGCGGTGACTTGCGCGTCTATCACACGCGCTCCAGCTCCACTCACGCGCGTCTCACGGCGTGAAATATAACGCCGTCAGTATTAACGGCAGTTGACCTACGCCGTTAGAACACTGTTCATAAAAAAAAAAAAAAAAAAAAAAAAAAAAAACCAAACACTTGTTTCTGGGGTTTTTCCGTCTTCCGTACTCAATCGTGGGCTCCGTTCCTGCCAATTCCATTCCTATCATCCTCACTTCAGGTTTTATTTTTGTTATATCTACCCCATTTCTTTAACATGTCTTCCAATTCAGAAATACCTATTACCATTAAGCTTGATGGCAACAATTACAGTCATTGGTCTATGTTGTTTCGCAATTTTTTGAAAGGAAAAGGCCTCTGGAATTATGTCTCTGGCAAAGAAACATGTCCTGCTGATACTGATCCCAAATTTTCTGAATGGGATATTAACAACAACAAAATCTTGACCTGGATTGCCAATACCGTAATCCCATCTATTAGCATACAACTCGGCAAATGTGATACTGCACAAAAAGCTTGGCTTTTTTTGGCAAACTGGTATGTACAATCCAACTTTGCCAAAAAGTACAAGCTTGAACAAGATATTCGAGCACTCCAGCAACAAGTGGGCCAATCTGTTTCCGACTTTCACTCCAGTATGTCCGTTATCTGGGATCAGTTGGAACTTATGGAGCCACAATGGACCACTGATCTGAAATTATGGGAGACCTTTCGTGAAGAGACTCGTCTTGTCCAGTTTCTAATGGCTCTCAGAGAAGAGTTTGAACCGCTACGGGCTGCCATGCTTCACCGTAAGCCTCTACCTACCGTTGAAGTAGCCTTAACTGAACTCATTATTGAAGAAACCCGCCGTGGCATCTCTTCATCTCTGTCCTCCGTGTTCATTGCAACCCCTCGCCCTCAATCACAGTTTTTTCGCCCTCCCACATATCACCCTTCCCCACGCCCTCCTCATTCCTCCTCATACTCTCCCCATTCTTCTCCTAGGGCAATTAGAGGTTTATCACCGGTTAAATGTAATTACTGTAAAGAAATTGGTCACACCGTCAAGTACTGTCCCTCTCCTACTTCACGGTACATGCGTGGCTTACACCACTCCTCCCACCCTACTGCTGCCTTCACATCGCCTGACCCATCAAATATCAACTCTCCATCTCCACCTGGTTTTTGTCCGCAAACCACTCCCATGGAATCCGCCAATCCTTCCCGTCTCAATCATACTGTTGCATCTGCCTTCTCTGCTCCTACTGGAACACCGGTCTCTCCATGGTTCCTCGACTCTGGAGCTTCCAACCACATGACCTTTGACAATACCCACTTTGTCACTTCTAGCCCGATAGACTCATCTCCCCCGATCTATACAGCTAGTGGATCCACTATCTCTGCTAGCCACATTGGTTCCATCCATACAGCCAACGGTTTGTCTGTTCCTGATGTCCTTCTTGTCCCTAAACTCTCTATGCAACTCTTATCTGTTGGTCAACTATGTGACCTTGGGCTAACCGTTTCTTTTGATTCTTCTGGTTTTGTTGTGCAGGACCGTTCGACAGGGACATCAGTTGGGACAGGCCATAGAGTCGGACGCCTATATGTGACGGACAAGTTACAACTTCCTTCCCTCACTGGCTCTTCCTTTGCGACATTTACCCCCAATCCCTCCTCCTTTTTTTCCTGGCATTCTAGACTAGGTCATGTTTCCTTTTCTCGTCTTCAGTTTATGGTTAAACAAGGGTTGTTAGGACCAGCTACATTAGATAAAGATCTCTCTTGTGTTGCTTGTAAACTGGCTAAACAACCAGCTCTTCCATTTAATAATAGTCATACTGTTTCACACTCTCCTTTTGATCTTGTGCATTCTGATGTCTGGGGTAAAGCCCCAATTACCTCTATGGGTGGGGCCCAATACTATGTTGTGTTCATTGATGATTACTCCCGCTATACCTGGACTTACCTACTTCATTCCCGTTCGGATTTTTTGAAAACTTACATTGAATTTTCCACTATGATCAAAACTCAATTTTCTAAAATCATTAAAGTTTTTCGATCCGATTCTGGGGGTGAATATTTGTCTAAATCCTTTCTTGATTTTCTTAAATCTCAAGGAACCCTTCCTCAGCTTTCTTGCCCAGACACCCCTCAACAAAATGGGGTGGCCGAACGTAAACACCGCCATCTTGTTGAGACAGCCCGAACCTTACTTATTTCTTCATCTGTCCCCTCCGTTTTCTGGGGGGAAGCCATCCATACCTCTGCATTCATCATTAATCGCATTCCTTCATTGGTTACAGGTAGCATGTCTCCCTTTGAACGTCTTTTTGGTACCAGACCTGATTATTCCTATCTTCGTGTTTTTGGATCTACCTGTTTTGTGCTTCTCCCTAAACGCGAACGCACAAAACTTACCCCAAAGACGGCGATGTGCGTTTTCTTAGGGTATGGCATTCAACAAAAGGGTTATCGGTGTTATGACCCTCTTACCAAAAGACTACGTATCTCTCGACATATCACCTTCTGGGAACATACCCCATACTACACATTGCATAAGGACTCTGTATCTTTTACTGAGCCCTCCCTACCGGTTGATCCATTCACTGATTCCTCTCCTCCTCCAACTATTTTTCCAAACACCCATCTCCCCACTCCTGAACCTACACCCTTACCTGCTCCTGTCCCTGAAATCACACATGCCGATGACTCTACGCCTTGTCCTGACTTGATCAATCCCATCGACGGTTCTGAGCCACGTCCTACTCGTGATCGTCGCCCACCGGCTAAGCTCTCAGATTATCATTGCTTCCTCTCTGCCATGCTGTCTCTCCATGAACCTACCTCCTACCGCGCTGCTTCCTCAGATCCTCTTTGGCAACAGGCTATGGCTGAGGAACTTACTGCTCTCCAACAGACCAATACATGGGAGCTTACCACCTTACCTACCGGTCACTCTATTGTTGGTTGCAAATGGGTTTACAAAATCAAAACTAAGGCTGATGGTTCTATTGATCGATACAAGGCTCGTCTAGTTGCCAAGGGCTTCACTCAAGAATATGGCATTGATTATGAGGAAACCTTTGCTCCTGTCGCCCGTATGACTACTGTGCGCACTCTCATTTCAGTTGCATCTATCAAACAGTGGACGATTCATCAAATGGATGTCAAGAACGCCTTTCTTCATGGTGATCTCTCTGAAGTAGTTTATATGCAACCTCCTCCAGGCCTTCCTCACTCCCCCGGGCAAGTATGCAAACTACGGCGTGCTCTCTATGGTCTCAAACAAGCACCCCGAGCCTGGTTTGAAAAGTTCTCCACTGCTCTCCTTCAACATGGTTTTTCTCAGAGTACACATGACTCCGCTATGTTCACCTCTTCCTCCTCTCTGGGCATTGTTGTTCTCCTGATATATGTCGATGATATGATTATTACTGGGAACAATTTGGACGGTATAACTCGACTCCAACAATATCTGTCTTCATGTTTTGAAATGAAGGATCTAGGTACTCTTCGTTACTTCCTGGGCATTGAAGTTGATCATTCCTCCACTGGATACTTCCTCTCTCAGGTAAAATATGCTTCTGACATTGTTGACCGGGCTGGCCTGACAGATAACAAGCTCGCCGATACTCCGCTTGAAATGAATGTTAAGTTCTCTCCTTCAGATGGTACTCCACTGGCCAACCCTACATTATATCGGCAGCTCGTTGGTAGTCTCAACTATCTCACCATCACCAGGCCCGATATCAGCTATGCTGTCCACATTGTGAGTCAATTCATGTCTGCACCGCGCTCTGTCCACTTTGCTGCTGTTCTTCGCATCATTCGGTACATCAAAGGGACCATCTACCAAGGCTTACATCTATCATCAGCCTCGAGTCTTACGCTCCAGGGATACTCTGATTCTGACTGGGCTGGTGATATAAATGATCGGCGATCCACCACAGGCTTCTGCATCTTTCTGGGAGACTCTCTTATTTCATGGAAAAGTAAGAAGCAAACTGTTATTGCTCGATCCAGTGCTGAGGCTGAATATCGTGCTCTTGCTCACACCACCGCAGAAATCATTTGGCTTCGCTGGCTACTCCAAGATATGGGCATCTCTATTACGGATCCCACACCTCTATTTTGTGACAATCGAAGTGCCATCCAAATCGCCCATAACGATGTCTTTCACGAGCGGACCAAATATATTGAAGTGGACTGTCACTTTACTCGTCATCATCTATCCCAAGGACACATTCGGCTACCACACATCTCTACCGCACTTCAACCAGCTGATCTTTTCACAAAATCCCATGTAACTACTCGCTTCCGCTTTCTGGTGTCCAAGCTCCACTTGCTTTCCAAGTCATCGTGAGCTTGCGGGGGGGTGTTAAAGGAATATACCATCTCTATGTAATATACCCTCTCTATGTTCTTTAGATGTGTATTGTAATTATGTTGCTTGCTTTCATCATTTGCTATGTAATTATGTTGCTTATTTTCATCATCATATTTATTCTTCATCATTTGCTATGTAATTATGTTGCTTATTTTCATCATCATGTTTATTCCTTCTTCCCTCTTCACTTGTATATATTAGAGGGTTCTCATTGTAGACAAACATACATTCAATAATACAAAAACACTTCTTCAATTCTATTACTACCTTCTTAGCTTTCACACATGCAACACGGCAAAAAAGGTCAAGAAGCATCACATGGGTTTGTCTGTAATTATTATCTTTTTCCTCTAATGAATTAATGCAGAATTATATGCCATTGAGAGGCATAGAGCCACTTGCTGTTTGTCTCTCTCTCTATCTCTCTCTCTGTGTGTAATAGCACAAATTAAGTTGTTCCTCAACCAAGGAAGATGGTTGAAGCTGTCCCCAGTGCTCTTGTGCAAGAAATGATGAGCAAGGTAATTTCTCTTGCAGCTAATGAGGTTTGCCTTGCTTGGGGTTTTGAGGATGAGCTCAAAAGGCTCGAGAAAAGTCTGGAAATGGTTCAAGCTTTATTATCTGATGCCTATGAGAAGAAGTCACAGTTGAAAGCCGTGCAGCTTTGGCTGAAGAAGCTGAATGATGTAGCCAATGAAGCCGATGCTGTGTTGGATGAGTTCACGTATGAAACTCTTCGACGAAAGGTAGAGAACCGAAAGAGGGACAAGTTTCGCGCCCTATTTTCTCCATCGAAAAACCGATTTTCATTCCGTCTAATTATGGCTCACAAGATTAGGAAAGTCAATGAAACGCTCGATGAGATTTACAAAGAAGGAACTCAAATCGTCGGACTTGTTCAGCATATTGGGGCGGCAGGTACCACCATTGAACGTAGTAGAATCCGGCTAAATCACCCTTACGTAGATGAATCGGAAGTTGTGGGAAGGGATGATGATGTTTCAAAGGTAGTAGACATGCTGTTATGTTCAGACAATGGAAAAAATTTATCGGTCATCGCAATAGTAGGAATGGCGGGTCAAGGGAAGACGACTGTTGCTCAATTGGTTTTCAACCATCTAAAGGTGAATGAGCATTTTGATGAAAGAATGTGGGTCGTTGTATCTGAAGATTTTGATGAAATTAGGCTTTTAAACGAGGTGGTTGAATCTCTTACTAAAAAGAAGTCCCAAATGACAAATCTCGAAGGTATCATTAAAAACCTTAGAGAAAACGTTGGAGTAAAAAAGTATTTACTAGTGTTAGACGATGTATGGAGCGATGATGCAAATAAGTGGGATCGCATGAGAAATGCTTTGTTAGGAGTAGGTGGTTCTAGCGGAAGCAGAATTATGGTGACCACACGCAGTGACCAAGTTGTTTCAAGTATGCAAACGTCTCTTATTTGTCGATTGGAAAGACTCTCGGAGGAGGATAGTTGGAGTGTGTTTAAGCATAGAGCATTCGCAGAGGGTGGAGCAAAGGAGACAGAGAATTTGGTGGATATAGGTAGAGTGATGGTTAAAAGGTGTGGGGGTCTGCCATTAGCTACAAAGGCTTTAGGAGGTTTAATGTACTCTAAGAAGTTTGAATTTTAGTGGTTGTCAATCCAAAGCAGTCAGTTATGGAACAACAGGGATGGAGTCCTTCCAACCTTGAAGCTAAGTTATGATCATCTACCATCGTTGTTAAAGCATTGTTTTGCATTCTGCTCTATCTTCCCTAAAGATTTCAATCTTGAAAAGAGTAAGTTAATACAGCTTTGGATGGCCCTAGGATTGCTCCATCCTTCTAAAAGCAATGATTTAATGGAGGATATAGGTAACGACTATTTCAATGCTTTGTTCTGGAATTCATTATTGCAAGATGCAAAGAAGGACGAGTACAACTCCATCACAAGTTGTAAGATGCACGATGTTGTTCACGATCTTGCGCTGGATATGGCAAAGAATTATTGCTCCACTTTGTATGCTAGTCAGCCAATGAATGACGTTGTGCATCTATCCTTGATCTCTTCCTTAACAGAGAGACCAATAGTTTCAGAGAAAATTTGTTCGAGATTGCAGACGCTAATTTTAAAAGCTGATCTTGATGGCAAGTTGTTAGCAAACTTGAAAAGCCTGCGTGTTCTAGTTTTAGAAAACGGTCGGATCCATAAGTTTCCAGATTCGATAGGGGAGCTGAAGCATTTGAGATATCTTGACATCTCAAAGACTTCAATTAGTTCAATGCCGAATGCCGTCACTAAGCTCTACAATTTGCAGACGTTAAGACTCGGAACGGTTGACAAAGTTCCGAAAGGTTTTGGAAACTTGATTAACTTGAGACATTTTTGTATTCATGATCTTTCTAATTATATGCACCACGCGCTTATTGGGATAGGGCGAATGACTTATCTACAAACATTATCTTCCTTCGTTGTGAACCGAGACAAGGGGTGTCACATTAAGGAGGTGGGAAGTTTAGACAATCTTAGAGGCGACTTGAGCATTTACAGGCTCAGAGATGTGGAAAACTCTGAAGAAGCAAAACATGCAAATTTGTCGAAGAAGTCACACCTCCGTACACTAAAACTTCTGTGGGATGCTCCTATAGACACAAGAGAAAACAAGGTGTGCAATGATGAGGATGTCATGTAAGGTCTCGAACCTCCCTCGAATTTGAGAGGTTTAACGATCGTCGGCTTTGCGGGTGGCAGATTTCCATCATGGATGATGGTGGAAAGTCAGCCATCTTCAGTACTTCGCAATTTGGTGAAAATTAAGCTACAGAGTTGCAACAGATGCAAACGAATCCCACCACTCTGGCACCTTCAGAATCTCGAAGTAGTTAAGATAATTGGGATGGATAATGTGAAAGTTATTGGGGCAGAATTCTATGGGAAGCAAGGAGCTGGTGGTGGTGCAAGTAGCAGCAGTCGGGAAGCTGAAGTTACGATATTTCCAGCACTAAGAGAACTCACTCTCAAGGACATGCCAAGGCTAGAGAAATGGTTGGAAGTGCAGCAATCGGATTCAATGCGTGTATTTCCTTGCCTGAGAAAGTTGACTATTTGGCGTTGCTCAAGTTTGATAACTATCCCCTGTCATATTCCATCGCTAAGTGATTTGGACATTTCAGATTGTGACACGTTCTCATATTTGCCGAACAATCTTAAAGCCGTTATCTCTGTGCTGTCCATACATGATTGCCCCAAAGAGAAATCTTTGGGGAAATCTAAGAGATATACCCTTTCTGCCATCCGTAAGGGAAATTTTTATTTCAGATTGTCAGGAGTTGGCTGGGTTACCAAGTTTGACCAAATTCTTTCCACTTATTGAGAAATTGGTCGTTAGCGGTTGCCCTAAACTACTGGCGTTTCCTGAAATGCACTGCCATACTTCTCTGCGGGAACTTGTTATTGAAAGCTGTGGAAAGTTGACGAATGTGTCACGACTATGCAAATCTCTCGAGGAATTGGAGATTGACAACTGCCCTGCTATGGTGTCTTTTCCGGATTTTCGATATCTCCAAAAATTGAGTTTGTTTGGAATCTCAAAAGAAGGGCTTGATTATTTCCCCTGGCCCTCCTCTTCCACTTCTACTACTTGTGATGTTGCAGTAGAAGATAAGGACGGCATCCAATGCCTACAACATCTAGAGTTGAAAGGGTGGCTAGAGATCAAGTCACTGCCAGAGCAACTCCAGCACCTCTTTGCCTTGACATATTTGAGTTTGCAAGCATTTGATGGGTTGGAATCTCTCCCTGAGTGGCTGGGCAACCTCTCCTCTCTTCAATCTCTTTCAATTAGCTATTGCAAGAAGCTGATGTATATGCCCTCTGTGGAAGCAATGAGACGCCTCACCAATTTAAGTCACTTGAAAATTGGCGATTGTCCGCTTCTGAGAGAAAGATGCATTGAGGGTTCCCGCCTGGGAAAAGATTTCCCATATTACTAAAATTGTAATCGATGGGAGAAGAATGAGTAAGTTACCTATGCAAGCTTTACATTCATCTTTTTATATCTGTGATTACTATGTATATATATACATCCTGCTCAGCTCTGTCTCTCTCTTTCTCTCTCTCACACACACACTCACTCTCTGATGCTCATTTTCTTTGTTTTATATATTTGTGAATAAGTTAAGATAGGGCATATCCTTTTTACTTCAGGTACATCTGAGTTAGGTAAAAATTTAATTTTTACTGTTTCATTTTAGTATTGGTAATGGCACATCAACTGGTTAATATAAGTTGTACACATATTTAAGAAGTTGCATTTACAATAATAAAATGCATACCTTTTGCCTTAAAAAAATCAATAACAAATTTTTTCTTAGATAAACTGCATCCATAATCTCAACGCAAAATTTAAATTCAAATATATCTTGAAATTCTAAAATACAATATACTTGCTTAACACAAAATATAATTACTGTTCATAATCTAGAATATTAAAACCAATACTATATTTATATAGATATATAATACAAGCATTTTTATTATTAAATGTACTTAACATTAAAATAATGAATAAATCATATATCCATGGATTTGAAGAAAAAAAAATAGGAGAAGTGAGGATGGCACCACATAGAGGAGAAGATGAGACAATGATAAGTAGAAGATGATACAAAAACATAAAATATATTTTTGTTTATTTAATTGGGTGTGCCATTACTAATTATAAATGAATTTAGTAAAAATTACGTTTTTACCTAATTGATGTGCCCTAATTAAAAAGGAGATGTGCCTTTACCTCTTGCTTTAATTTAATTGTGTAGAAGAAAAAGATTTATAATTGAAATATTTAAACTATCGACAGTATTCTCTTTATTCATCTCATTCACATTCACATTTGAACTTGAGCTCTGATATCATGTTAGGAACGATCTCTCTCAAAAGTTTAAGCTGTTAGGCAGTGAGCCAACAATGTATATCATGCTCTTCAACATTATTTAATACCTTATTCTAACATTTGTTGTTTTTTGTCTTTTATTTTAATTCCAAAGATGTATATACATATATATAAATATACGGCGTATATTTTTAATTTCGGCCATTGAAAATTTAAATGATCTTCTCATTGACTTCTAAATTGAATCTTTTAATAAAATTTGGTGCAGAAGATCTACTCATAACAAAAAATCATCTTCATCAAGTTTCATGAAAAAAATTGGTACTTTTAACCCTCGAAATGGTCGGTCCTTCTTTTTGTTAAATAGAGGACCGCCCTCTTTAGAACCATGAAGAGAGGACCGACCTCTTTAGAACCAACCTGTATATATATTTGTTGGATGAATTATATATATATATATTAATTGTTCTAAAATTTGTACAGATGAGGACGGGACATGGGGAGAACCCGTAGAACTCGACTTGAATAATTTTCTAATGATGAGGTGATTTTCATTTACCATAACTTTCAACTGGCCTGAGTTCTCATGTATTCTCGATATTCTTTTGTCCTTATTTACATTGTGAGTTTAAGTTTCTAAATAACTTCCCTATAAAAGACTTATCTTCCTTTTGTTTCTTCAATCTTTCGCGGCTTATTTTTGCATCTGTTCACAAGCGAAGTTCCACAAATGTACATGTTTATATATGTATATGGGATCTATGTTTTGATGAGTGAATTATATTTGTCAACTTGCACAGATTTCTAGAGTTGATGACAGATAGGGAGTAGATGAAGTGTTTGATTCATGGAAAATTCCAATTTCTGCACTGAACTTAAAATCAGAATCAGTAAGTTAATGTTCTCCCTCCAGAATACCTTTTCCTGTTCTAAATGGCCAATAATATGTACTCTAGTACATTTTGGACTTGTAACTTGGCATTCCGAGAACTAATTTTAAGCTCGGATTAACCTTTCTTGCTTAAATAAAGTGCAGAGCTTTTGGATTTTTGGCAAAAAAACAAGATAGTAGAGTTGAAGCTTGGTAGGAGTGGTTGTCTTGAGGTAGGAAATTGGGAAGTACCACAAGGAGACTGTAAATAATATACAGCAGAGCAAATTGGAACTTCTGTTTTCCCAATTCGCGTAGCAAAGAAAGTGTCTTAAAATATACAGCAGAAAATTTGAAAGATTTTAATGGAAATCTATAAATTTCTCTTGCTTTCTTCAATGCAGACAACAAAGAGCTGAAGCAACCACAATAGTGGCATTATTAACAAGGAAGCAGCGACTCTTGAGAGTTATTTGAAGGTAATTTTCTTTCATAGTTTCAGAATATCCCAAAATACTCAATACAGTTTTTGTACGAAAAATTCGGATTGATTTTGGACAAAGTCTCCAGTGATAAAAGAACTCCAAACCATCGGCTTCAATGGTGCTCTATAAATTTCTCCTGCTTTTGTCAATGCAGACAGCCATATGCTTGAGGGTTGACTCCAGGTGGCATCCATAACGAATAAGTAGATTTCTTCAAAATTTTGTTGGACAGTTTCAGAATTTCCCAAGCACCGCACCATACTCTTCGTTCTCTAAACAAGGGACTGCAGGTATATGGCTGCAAATTGAAGAAATCAGCCCATCAAGATAAGGAAGCGCATTCTAACATGATTCTAAGCTTGAAATTAGTAAGTTAATGTTCTCTTTTGTCGCGTTTTTCTTTCACTCTTTAGTAAGTTAAGTGATTTTCAATGCAACTTCGACCTTAATGAGTCCTCTCTGTTATTTCCTCCTTTCTTATGTACATGAGATGATCAAGTGAAATATATAGCATGTTGCAATCTTGTATTGTGTTACTAAAGCTCTTATCTTTTGATTTGTCTACAATTTTTGAATTTTCCTTCCCTATTGTTACAACTAAGGAAGAAGCTTTTTATCAGCAAACAGAGTAATTTGGAGAAGGGATAGGGACAAGATAAAGCAGATTATCTCTTGGATAGGCTGGTATTTGATAAGGTCAGCGATTTATCGTTTCTCATTTAAATTGGAAAAGTTATAAATAAGTTACTTTTAATGACATGCATTTGTTATGGTAGGCCTCTTTATAGCATTCTAGAATTCAACAACAACTTGATTTGAAGTAAAAGTATCTTGGAGGACAGACCACTAGGCAAGAGCTGAAGTAACCGTGTTGGATACTTCTGAAATTTTAAATAGACTGACATGTCACAGGTTTGGCTAAGATGCAAACATACTTTTTAACTCATTCTCTTTACACTTCTCTCCTAATCCCACAATTGGGTGTCTCATAGATGTTTGATGTTTTGATTTCACAATCTTTTTGTAATGTTAGGATGGGATCAATGCCAGTGGAATTTCTGTTGCTGCTTTTGGTGGAAATGTCTTTTGCTATTGCTGATGTTCTGCTTCAACTGGAGCTAATTCTATTGGTTCAAGTGGAATTATATGTTCCTTGTTGTCACATGGTACCTCCCTCCATGCCATATGTCGACTGCAACAACTCTATGCATACGCTTGTGCTCAGCACGGTCCAAACCCCCCGAGGTCCAGTTCAACGCCTCTGTCCTTGCTTCCTCGTTGCTGCTCTCACGCACATGTGTAGCACAGCACCTACTCAGCACCTCTGTGCCCCATTAAACCTCGCTGTGCACACGCCTGTGCATAGCTCGGTCCAAAGGCCCTATTACGCACTCCCGTGGCTGCTTCCACTTTGTCGTGCTCACGCCCATGTGCAGCATGGTTCAACAGCCTATGGCTTTTCTCAGTGCCCCTTCACCCCATGCTTCTCAAGACAATGGCCCCATGGCCTTAGCGCACTGAGAAGGATAACCATCTGCACGCGCATGGTGCTGGTGGAGTCTTTAACATATCATATGTAAATATTGTGGCTTTGTATTTAGCTTTAGGACTTCCCTTTGTAATCATTGGCTTTCCGCCACAATAGGTAGGTTGATGCTTACTGCTATCACTAAGGTTTTTCCTTTAGTCGGTTATAGATGGGGTGAAAATTACTAGCCCTGTACCCGAGTTGCCTTCAAGTGCACATTGTCAGCACTAGTTATCTTGCTCTTACCTTTTTCACTGTAACCAACTTTCTAGCAATGAAGTAAGTTTATGTTTTCTACAAATATATTCTCGTGAGAATCCTATTATGTCCTAGTTGGCGACTTTGATTCAAACTAAGTTGTGATACAGAAACCTCTATGGGAGTTGAGCTGCCCAGATGGTTTTGCCCTTGAAATCTTACAAAATCATGTTTTTCTCTTGCCCTGTATGTGTTGTATTCTTCATAGTAAAGAACTTTGCACATTTGCGCACAACCAAATCTTTTCAAAATCATGTTTTTCTCTTGCAATAATTGACTTTCTTTTTCTTTTCTTTTTTTTTTTTTAAATTCCCAACCATCAGGTAACATGGCATTTTTTGTTGATGGGTAGATAAAAGAAAAAACACATATTTATTTGCATTTTTTAGGTTATCACTATTTAAATTGAAGTAGTATTTGATGTTTATAATGTGGTTAATAACATGCAGGCAATGCAGATTACTTCATAATATTGCATTATCTTAATTTGACTCCTTCAATATAGCAATTTTTTGTTGATAGGTAAGTAGAAGAAAAAGCATGTGGAAGAAGTTGATGAAGCTTATAAGTATTGCAGAACAATTTATTTGGTATAGAATGGGTGGGTAATAGGAACTTTGCGTACTCAAAGACTAGTCGTTTATAAAAAGTAAGAAAAGAAAATATATATCTCACTTTTTATAAGGGCGGTGTTATTTACACCCCCAAATGTATCACAAATACTCGAAAATTTTAACTAAAAACACATTTTAACACTTCCCTTATTTATCACAAGCGTCCCCTCCATTGCCTGATATTAGGCGAGTATTTAGCAGCACACTTGATACGAACCACGCTAACAACGTGACGAAACCTGTAGCAAAGACGGTCCTAAGTTCGTTTCTATAATCATAATGGATGGAAAACCTTGACCTTTTGCTTATATGGAAGTAAGAACCTTGATATAAGGAATAATTATGGATGGGGAAACCGCGACCCGACACCTATAAAGAGATGTGAACCTTAGTATATTGAAGATGCCACAATCGGATATGAAAGAGCCGATTGATAAGTCGGATGTGAATGCCACGGAAAAATTCCGATAAGTTCGATAGTTCTATAAAAACCAAGAGAATTAAAAACTCTCAAATTTTATTAATGAAACTCTCACTTGATGCCCCAAATGGAATAGGATGGGGAGGTATTTATAGTTGTTACAAAATACGTCCAATAGTCTATATTCAATCCCACCAACTATGATCTAAGGGCTAACATTTATTCTCACCTACTATAAGTGACATAAGCAATGATATCACTAAAGACTTATGAATACAATGATATATCGGCCCTACGGGAATTTGAATTGGATCTGAGTATCTTTTTCGCGTGCTTGAGCCTATGCTAGCTGCGTCTTCATCATTCCCCTCCTCTTGAAAAGAATTTGTCCTCAAATCATCACATGCAGAGAACGGACTTAAATCGGAAATGTTAAAGGTAGCACTTACATTGTACTCTCCTGGTAATTCAAGTTTGTAGGCATAGTCATTGATGCGTTCTAACACTTGAAATGGTCCATCTCCCCTTAGAAGAAGTTTAGAACGCCGATGCTCCGGAAAACGTTCCTTCCTTAAATGTAGCCAAACCCAATCTCTTGGTTCAAACACTATCTTTTTGCGCCCTTTGTTGGCTTGTTGAGCATATTATTATGTCCTCATTTCAATGCTTAGTCTTACTTTCTCATGAATCTATTTTACAAGTTCAACTTTCTTTTTGCCATATAAGTTTACTCGTTCACTCAGAGGTAGAGGAGTTAAATCCAAAAGAGATAATGGATTAAAACCATAAACAATCTCAAATGGTGAATACTTAGTAGCAGAATGAACAGATCGATTATAAGCAAACTCAACATGTGGCAAACAATCCTCCCATATTTTCAAGTTCTTCTTAATGACAACACGCAACAAAGTAGACAAAGTTCTATTCATAACTTCAGTTTGACCATCAGTTTGAGGATGACAAGTAGTAGAAAACAATAACTTGGTTCCTAACTTTCCCCACAAAGTCTTCCAAAAGTCACTTAAGAACTTTGCATCTTTATCATAAACAATGGTCCTAGGCATGCCATGCAACCTAACAATTTCTTTGAAGAACAAATCGGCTATATAAGATGTATCATCGGTTTTGTGACATGAAATGAAGTGTGTCATTTTTGAAAACCTATCTACCACCACAAAAACCGAATCTTTCCCCCTCTTAGACCTAGGTAAACCCAAAATAAAATCCATAGAAATACCAGTCCAAGGTTCACTAGGTATAGGTAACGGGGTGTACAAACCCTGGGGTTTTAGCTTAGATTTAGCTTGTTTACAAGTGATACACTTCTCACAGATTCTTTCCACATCACGTTTCATACGAGGCCAAAAGAAATGTTCATGCAAAACTCTTAAAGTCTTAGCTACACTAAAATGACCCAACAAACCCTCACCATGAGCTTCTCTAACAAGCAATTCACGCAAAGAACAAATAGGCACACATAATTTATTTTTTCGAAATAAAAACCCATTATGCCTGTAGAATTTACCAAAAGACACTCTCTCACTTGCATTAAAAACATCACAAAAATCAACATCATGTGCATACAAATCTTTAATGTATTCAAAGCCAAGCAATTTTGTATCTAAAGTGAAAAGCAAAGCATACCTTCGGGACAATGCATCAGCCACCACATTCTCCTTACCTTGCTTGTATTTGATCACATAAGCAAATGTTTCAGTGAATTCCACCCACTTGGTATGGCGTTTGTTCAACTTTTGCCGTCCTTTCAAATATTTCAATGATTAATGATCAGTGTGAATCACAAATTCAGTTTAACTTTTACACTTCTTCAAAATGAAAATATTATATAACTCATGCATTGTGCTAAGTTTGATATGAATATTTTTGTACAAGAACATGTGCATTAATATTAAATGCATGTTGGGTTCTTTCTTTCCCCCCCTTTTTTTTCATATATTTAAGTTTTTATCATGTATCCTTACGTTAACATGTCATGTTTTAAAAATGATTAATAACAATACTTGATTATTACTGTCATATTTGATTAATCAATTAGGGAAAAAAGGCATTTTAAATCATGAAGTTTAGGTTTAGTTAATGGTCCAAATTTAAGATATTTCCCTGAAGTTAATTATACATAAGCATTTCAATTCCTCCCTTAACTTAAATGGCATCTATCAAACATGGCGAGAGGATGACTTGGTACCTGTTTTAGCAAATCTAACTCCACAATTTTCAATCCAATTGGGCAAAAAATAGTCCAACTTAGCATTTCCCCCGACACATGACTTTACATGATTTATCCAATAGCAATGTGTCAGGTCCAATGGCCACACAGGCTATACACTACTCAATATAATCGGTCCACATGGTTGGTTCAAAATTACGCCATATGTGAGGGGGGTTATTAAAAATGTAAATCCCATATTGAAAATCGGATCCTTACGAAGCAATATATAAAAAAAGAGGGATTACTCCCTCATTATCAATTGGTTAAAAATAGAAGGATTACTCCCTCATTATCAATTGGCTTTTAGGCGGTCAACAATGGATTCTTTTAGAATAAATTTGATGGTTCAAATTTTGAATCTTTGCCAGAGGGAACTCATTTAAATAGAATATAAATTTCAAAATTGAAACTGTCAAATTAAAATCTAATGGTTCAAATTCTCTGACTCTACTATAAAGCAATTTCACTATAAAATCACATATGTTTTCTGTCTCAGCTGATTTATAATTATAATGCAGAGGCTATATGAATTGGGAGCTCGTAGGGTTTTGGTGATGGGCACAGGACCATTAGGTTGTGTACCGCCAGAATTTGCCCAGCGCAGTAAAAATGGTGAATGCACAATCGAATTACAAAGAGCGGCAACTTTATTCAACCCACAACTCACTCAACTCATAAACGAACTAAACGCTGAATAAAGCGATCATGCATTCATCGCTAGCTGCTAATACAGATCAAATGCACATATATTTCATCACCAACCCTCAAGCATACGGTATGTAGCCATGTACTTCTACATAAAACTGATAGTTTAGGGGTTTTCCCCCTAATTGAGTTTGAATCTTCATATATTGAAATATGAGATGTTTGGACATGATTTATTACATCAAAGGTAGCATGTTGAGGACAAGGGCCATACAACGGGATAATCCCTTGCTTACACGCTGATTTTTCTCCTCCGTGGTCGGCTGCCTTGGCAGGGATACCAGGTGGAACCAGTATTCAAATTTCATTCTTGATTTGTTCATATTTTATTTATTTGTTATTCTTACCCCAGGGTTTTTCAGGGCGAGAATAAGGGGTTCCTTGTCTGCAAGAAGAAGTCAATTTCACCAGAAACTCTCTGTTGCTTTTGTCCTACACCTTTCCGCCACTTTCTTGAGTATGTTGCGAATTTGAAGTTTGATGAGACACCTAACTATGCTAAATATATCTTGCTTTTCGATGGTATAGTTGGTCCAAATCCGGATACCAGGCCGATCAACACTGATGGTGCTCAGAAGGTATTATTTTGAATTAATCTAAAAATTGTCCGAATTTTGATTTGAACAATTTGAACATATATTTGCATATTATGTAGGTTATATATCAAACTGGACATAAAAGAGGGCGATTGATAATGGAAGAGGAGGGTGATGAGCAGCCAAATAAAAGGGTTCGAATTAGAATGCCTGTAACACAGTGGATTAGTGTTTACAATGCGCGGCACCCTATGTAGCAAAGGTATGCTCAAGCTCTAATAGTCTGATTTATCATCGCGTCATCTAAGTACCAAGCTCAAATTTTGTTTAGTGACTAGTACCACCAATTCACCAAGGTCAAAAAGCCTATAGGTTATTTTGGGTTTTTAACAAATCTATTGTTGGTGTTCTTAGATATCACTGTTGCGCCAAATCGCTCACAACCGAGCACGACGCAACGTGGAAGGATCTCACAAGCCCAAATGGTTTACCCGAAAGAAGAATCGACACAAAAAAAGCACACCCAAAATAGAGAAATAGGAAATAAAGGAAAAATTGCGCAAGACAAGGTTTTATTGTGGTGTTTGCGTAAAAGTCACTAATACACACAGATGATAGCTTCTATTGATAATTGAGAGCAAAGAGTGATTACAAGCACACAAGAAAAATTTCTCACTAAATTTAGCTCTCAACTCTTTTCTAGGCAAAAAAAACAAGCTTCTTCACAAAATGAGCCAAAAGCAACACTTAAAGGAAAATATGCCTTGGACCATGATCGATCATGGGTTCATGATCAATCATGGGCAACCCATGATCGATCATGGAGCCCACTGCCACACTTTGCCAAAAATCACCAAATGTGAGCCAAACTCACAAATCTCCAACTTGGCGAACCATGCAGCTATCCCGTCCAGCAAATTTCACACTTCACTCCCCTTGTTCCTCCATCAATACTGCTATAGCATCACACTTGACCCCGAAGAGCCTTCACCCCCGAACGGGACCTCAACACCGAAGAATGTTAACCAAAGTCGAGCAATGCTCAAACTTGGTCGTCGGTACCACCTTTGTCATCATATCTGCAGGATTATCCTTGGTGCCAATTTTCTTCAAAATCACTTCACCACTCTCGATAATCTCCCGTATAAAATGAAACCGAACATCAATGTGCTTCGTTCGTCCGTGATGAACTTGATTCTTGGCAAAATGAATAGCACTCTGGCTATCACAATGTATATCGACATTGTCCTGAACCATCCCCAAATCACCTATCAAACCCCAAAGCCACAATGCTTCCTTGACTGCCTCTGTTGCTGCAATGTACTCTGCTTCCATAGTAGACAACGCCACTACACCTTGCAACATCGACCTCCAGCTAATTGGACTACCACTAAATGTGAAAACATACCCCGTGGTCGATCGTCGCTTGTCAAGATCCCCAGCATAGTCCAAATCAACATACCCGCAAATAATAGACCCTTCGATTCTCTAGTACACCAACCCCTTATTCTTCGTTCCTTGTAGATATCGCAAAATCCACTTAACAGCATTCCAATGCTATTTTCCCGGATTTGCCATGAATCTACTGACAATGCTTACTACCTGAGCAATATCCGGTTGAGTACACACCATGGCATACATCAAGCTTCCTACCGCACTAGCATATGGAACTTGAGCCATATACTCCACCTCTTCATCTATTTCTGGAGCCATAGTTGACGAGAGCTTGAAGTGAGGAGCCAATGGGACACTCACAAGCTTTGAGTCCTGCATCCCAAACCGGACTACCACTTTATCTAGATATTGCCTCTGAGTGAGGCACAATCTTCCCTTCTTCTTCTCCCTAACTATCTCCATTCCCAAAATCTTTTTAGCTCCACCCTAGTCCTTCATCTCAAACTCGAGACTCAACTGAGCCTTCACTGTGTTGATATCAAACATACTCGATGAACAAATAAGCATATCATAAACATATAAGAGTAAGTAGATAAACGAATCCCCCTTGATGTTCTTGAAATAAACGCAATGATCAAAATCACACCGCTTGAATTTCTGAGCCATCATGAATGTGTCAAACTTCTTGTACCATTGTCTAGGCGATTGTTTCAACCCATACAAGGACTTCTTCAGTTTATAAACGTAATCTTCCTTGCCAACAACCTTGAACCCCTCCGGTTGAGATATATAAATCTCTTCCTCTAGATCCCCATGTAAGAACGCAATCTTGACGTCGAGTTGTTCAAGCTCTAAGTCAAACTGCGATACCATAGCTAATAGCACTCTAATGAAAGTGTGATTCACTATCGGAGAGAAGACTTCATTATAATCCACCCCTTCCCGCTGTGCAAATCCCTTAGCTACCAATCTTGTTTTATACCGAACATCCGAATCTAGAACCCCGCCTCTCTTGGCAAACACCCATTTGCACCCAATTGACTTTTTTCACTTTGACAACTTGCAAAGATGCCAGGTTTCATTCTTGTGAAGAGAATCCATCTCCTCACCCATGGCCGCCTTCCATTCATCACAATGACTATCCGCCACTGCTTACCGATAAGAAGTCGGTTCATCGCCATAAACCACCAATGCATATGCCACACTATCTTCATAGCCAAATCGTTGCAGTGCTCATCGAGCTATCGGCTCCCTTCCGCTCGCCAAAGACGGTACCTCTCGTTGTTGTTGACTAGACCCCTCAATAGGAATATCCCTATTCTCCGAATCACTATCGGAAGAATCAATCGGATTAGTCACTTTCGATTGCATCGGAATAGTCACCACCGGCGTAGTAACTTCCGTTTACACTACTCCACTCTTCTCACTCTCATCGACAGCCTTTATATTTTCTCCTGTAGACATCTTGAGCAAAGACGCCTCGTCAAATGTAACATCTCTGCTAACGATCATTTTCCAGTTTTGTGGACTCCACAACTTTTATCCATTGACTTAAATTCTTGAACCCATAAAGATCGCCTTTCGAGCTCTTGGATCAATCTTATCTTCATGGACGTGATAGTAAGCCGGACACCCAAAAATGTGTAATGAATCGTAACTTGCATGAGATCCTGTCTAAACCTCAATAGGAGTTTTGTAATCGACCCCTGAAGATGGCAACACGTTCACGAAGTAACTAGCATAGGATAAGGCCTCCGCCTAATACTGTTTTCCTAAATTTGCATTTGACAGCATACACCACAGTTTTTCAAGTAAAGTACGGTTCATCCTCTCAGCTACTCCGTTTTACTATGGTGTACCTCTAACCGTGAAATGGAGAACAATTCCCTCATCTTGGCAGTACTCCTTAAACGGATCACTAGTGTACTCTCTGTCGTTATCGGATCTAAGCACCTTGATCTTACTGCTAAGCTGATTTTCAACCATCTTCTTCCACCTTAAAAATACCCCAAAGACCTCGTCTTTGTGCTTCATGAGATATACCCAAATCCTCCTAGAGAAATCATCTACAAATGTAACAAAGTAATGATTACATCATAAGGATTTCGTCTTGGAAGGTCCCCAGACATCCGTGTGTATGTAGTCAAGCAACCCTTTCGTGCAATGAATAGTTGTCCCAAACTTTACTCGTGTCTATTTCCCGAGCACACAATGCTCGCAAAACTCTAGCTTGCAGCTCTTTGCACCCTTGAGCAAACTTTACTTACATAACACCGTCATCGCCTTCTCCCCGGCATGTCCCAATCTCATAAGCCATAATCTTGTCGAATCTGAACTTGTACTTGCTCCACCAGCTTCTATAGAAACTGAAACGCTACCCGTCATCATACTACCTTGAAGGAAATAGAGATTATCCTCTTTCTTTCCCTTCATCAACACTAAGGCACCGGAAGTAACATTTAGCATTCCATTCTCGAGCACAATCTTGCACCTGTTGGAATCTAAAGAACCCAAAGAAATTAAATTCTTCTTCAGATCCGGGATGTACATGACTTCATTCAGAGTTCTGACTACTCCGTCATGTAGCTTCAACTTGATCGTTTCAATACCCTCCGTCTTACAAACGTGATCATTGCCCATCAAAATCGTTCCTCCATTCACCTTCGTCAAGGTATGGAAAAGGTCCTTGTTTGAACACATGTGGTACGAACAACCCGAGTCTAAGATCCACTCGTCCGTTGAGCTTTCCCTAGGAGTAACCACTAACATACTCTCTGATGGGGGTTAAATACTAATTTTACCATTGACCTACAAAGGTAATTCAACACTTTTATCTCTAGTAAAATCCCATTTTTTACCTCCATGCACATCATATACATTCTAGATTACATGTGACCTAAGCATACACATCATATACATTCTAGATTACATGTGACCTAAGCACACACATCATATACATTACATAAAAAATACCTTTTTGCCCTTCATTTTTATCAAATTTACCTTTTTTGCCATTCTACATTTACCTATAAATACCCCCTCATTCATGCATCCAAAGAGACACCAAAAAAATATATCTTCTTTCTCTCTCAATATCCATTCATCTCTTTTAAGATATATAAATTCATTGGCAATATAAATACAAGCCAATTTTCGAGGGTCTTATACTCTCTCTTTTCATACCCTAAAAAATATTTTGTTGAAATATTTGTAATCCTAATTCTATACTTATAAATAGAATTAAGGAAATTTTAGAGAGAGAGAGATTGGTAGCTTGTATTATCATCCAAATTGATTGCCTTTGAGCTAATACAAAGCAAGTACACACAAAAGGAGGACGTACTGCCGGACTAGCATAAGCGCTACCAGGGGAATCTACCTTAACAAAAAATGTCTCATGTTCATTTTCATTTTTAATCAGTTTCTGTCGGCACTGTTCACAGTCACTGTTCACATATACGGTGGTACTGTTCACAGTTACAATCCGTTATTAAATCTCTAATTCACCATTATTTATTGATTTATCGGTCGTTAACTATCTGTTCTAGATTTTGACACCATAAGTTTGGCGCTGTTTGTGAGAAAGACATTTCCTTAAAGTCACACGCTTCTCAAAAAACCATACTTTCACCATGTCCCAGTCAGAAAACACCCAAACAGACCCCTTGATAGCCTTAGTGGCTCAACAAACTGCTCTTCAGGTCCAGATTGACAGATTGATGGCTCAAAGAGAATCCCCTTTGTACAGTTCAAGAGATGGATCGCCTCCGACCCCTGTTTCTGCACCGGCTCTCCCAGCCCCTGCGCGAATCCCAACCATTGAAAGGCTGGGGGAACACCGCCGGAGGTATAAGAGAAGTCGAGGCAGGCCCAGTGGGTCTGATGCCGACCAATCCAGTTCTGAATAAGGAGATTCTTATGATGAGTTCTCTGTTACAGCTCCCTTATCTCCAAAAAAAAATCCACAAGTTTATGTTGTTCGAGAAAGACGCTCTGAAGGAGAGGCTCAAAGACAAAGTGTGAGCAGAGGAGGTCGACCCCCCATTCCACCAGTTCTGGAGACAAATGTTAATTCTCGAGGGTCCGTGTTCGATAGGATCTCGAACAAGAGCTCTGTTGAAGAAGTAGAGTAGAGGCTCAGATCAGAAATGAAAGCCCAGCTGGCCGAAATGATGAAAGCCATAGGCCACGTTGGGGGGAGATCGGCAACAACTCTGGTAAAAAATTCCGAATCGCCGTTTGCAG
This sequence comes from Lonicera japonica, assembly GCA_021464415.1. NCBI lineage: Eukaryota > Viridiplantae > Streptophyta > Magnoliopsida > Dipsacales > Caprifoliaceae > Lonicera > Lonicera japonica. The sequence continues at coordinate 1,336,380 of CM038465.1, read as the reverse complement.
CGCACATCCAGACCTGTGAGGTCCCGAACAGATTCAAATTACCTCCTCTAGAGTCATATGATGGCTCAACCGATCCCATGGACCATTGGCAGCAATTTGAAAATATGATGGGGCTCCAGAATGTCCCAAATAGTATCATATGCAGGGCTTTTGTCACAACTCTCAAGGGGGCAGCTCTGATGTGGTGCAACGGCCTATCTCCAGGCTCGATTTAAAACACGCACGAGCTTAGTACGAGGTTCGTAACTCATTTCCTGGGGACTAGAAAGCAGTCTAAGACCTCCACCCACCTTTTCACAATCAAATAAAGTTCGAACGAAGGTCTGAAAGACTACGCTTGCCGATTCAACCAAGAAAGCCTCATGATCAACGATCTCAATGAAGGTGTGGCCGTAGCTGCATTTATGAACGGAGTAAGCTCTCCCTACTGCTTAATGACCTTAGCTAGAATGGCTCCAAAGACCATGTCTGAGCTCCTAGACGAGGTCAACAAACAGATTGGGGTGGAAGAGACACTCCGAGGATGCAACCTGTCGGGGTTTTCTGCTCTCTGGCCCCCTTCCAAGAGCCAGGGGAACATAGCCCTTTTTCTGGTCAAGAGAGGGAGACCAAGAAGAACAAAAAGAACACCAAAAAGTTCAGATCTAGCGAGGACAGAGCTTGTCGGAAGTTCACTCCCCTTACAGCTCCACTGAGCGAGGCCTATGCCCAATTGGAACCAGGAGAGGTACCTAAGCCTAAAAAGATAAGTACTCCAGAGAGGAAGAGGGACTCTACCCAGTACTGCCGGTATCACAAGGACCACGGCCACGAAACTGATAATTGCTAAAAGCTCAAGGAAGAAATTCAAAAGCTTATCCAGCGAGGTCAGCTCCGACAGTACATAAAGAAAGAAAAGGATGTTCCCCCAAAAGCCAATGGGAAGGAACATGCCAAAGAAATATTTATGATTGAAGGAGGTTCATCATTCTCTGGAAACAGCAACAGGTCCCGAAAGGCTTACATCAAGCAGGCTAAGTTTCCGAGTACAGAAGCATAATTCTTCAGTTCGAGGCCCTCAAAGATGGCCAAGTACGAGGTCTCTGAGGTCACCTTCACTGATGCGGATATGAACGGGGTATAGTACCCCCATAATGACTCGTTAGTAGTAACAGCAATGATAAGCAACCACAACATCCATTGTATCCTTAATGACACAGGAGCGACCTCGAACCTCATGTACTACACTGATTTCAAAGCGATGGGTCTCACTAAAGAACACCTGGTCCAATCGCCGGTCACATTGGTAGGATTCTCTGGGGAGAAGACAAGGTCCTTGGGGGTAATCAAGCTTTCAGTAACTCTAGGAACGGCTCCGAAGCAAGTCATGACCATGGCAGAATTCCTAATTCTTGACTCAGCTCCCCATTACAATGCTATATTGGGCAGAGGAACCCTGGATGAAATCAGAGCCGCTATATCAACCTGCAGCTTAACCATGAGGTTCCCAACCCTCCATGAGATCGGGGAGGTTGGAGGTAACCAAATGGAAGCTAGGCACTGTCAATTCGGAACCTTAAAAGAAGTCAGAACCACAGAGATCGCCACGGTAGAGCTCGAGGTAGCAACTACTGAAGAATTGAACAATATAGGAGAATCTACCACCTCTAAGAGATTGGAAATTGATACCCTAGACCCCCGGGACGAAGAAAAAGAGTTCAGAGGAAAGTCCGTTGAAGATCTGGTAGACTTACTCTTGGACCCTTCACTACCTGAAAGGGTGCTCAAGATCAGCAACCAACTCAACTCGGAGGTCAGACGGGAGCTCTCCCAATGCCTTAGAGCTAACGCCGATATCTTTGCGTGGTCCCATGATGACATGAAAGTGCTCAACCCAGAGATTATGGTGCACAGGCTTAACGCTGACCCGACCTTCAAGCCCGTAAGGCAGAAAAAGAGAAAGTTTGTAGCAGAAAGGAATCTGGCCGCCAAAAAAGAGGTCCAAAAATTGCTCCAAGCTGGTTTCATTAGGGAGGTCTACTACCCGAAATGGCTTTCCAATGTGGTACTTGTGAAGAAACACAGCGGGAAATGGAGGATGTGTGTGGATTTCAAAGACCTCAACAAGGCTTGTCCAAAAGACAGCTTTTCGCTCCTAAAGATTGATCAGCTCGTGGACACGACCACTAGGCATGAAATGCTAAGCTTTATAGACGCTTATTCTGGATATAATCAGGCAACGATGGCCCCTGAGGACGAAGAAAAGATATCTTTCATGGGCAATTGATGGGGTTAAATACTAATTTTACCATTGGCCTACAAAGATAATTCAACATTTTTTACCTTCGGTAAAATCCTATTTTTACCCCCTGTAAAATCTCATTTTTACCTCCACTAAAATCTCACTCAACTCCACTCAAATTCCACTCATCTCCATTAACTTCCACTCAAATTCCAGTCATCTCCATTAACTTCCACTCAAATTCCATTTACATTCACTCACCTTTGTAAAATTACCTTTTTGCCCCTCATCTTCATCAAATTTACTTTTTTACCATTTTAGATTTTACCTATAAATACCCCCTTCATTCATTCATTCAAGACACACCAAAAACACACAATTCTTCTTATCTAAGATTCATCCATCTCATCAAAGAGATATAAAGCCATTGGTAGTATAAATACAAGCCAATTCGAGAAGAAATAGAAGAGTCATATACTCTCTATTTTCATACCCCAAAAAATAGAAGGGTCTTATACTCTCTATTTTCATACTCCAAAAAATACCAACAACCTTTATACACTATCTCTCCTACACAGTTTATTATTTATTCTGTTGAAATATTTGTAATCCTAATTCTATACTTATAAATAGAATTAAGGAAATTATAGAGAGAGAGAAGTTGGTAGCTTGTATTATCTTCCAAATTGATCGCCTTTGAGCTAATACAAAGCAAGCACACACAAAAGGAGGACGTACCACTGGAATAGCTAGCATAAGCGCTACCGGGGGAACCTACCTTAAAAAAAGAAGTCATGTGTTCATCATTGCGCCGCATTTATTTTTTTATTCACCGATATTCACTTATTGATTGGTTAATTATCTATCTCTAGATTTTGACACCATCAGTTGGCGCCGTCTGTGGGAACGATAAGTTTTCTAAAGCTCTCGTTCTTTAGAAATTACAAGTGAATTTTCGGTGAAAAACTCGAAATCCCGCGGGTCTACGTAGCTCTATATTCTCGGGGGCATAACTTTGTGTTCAAAATTCCAAATTATGTGATTCTGGAGTCCATTTGGGAGAAAATTTCAAGAGCTACAACTTTTCAGTTTAAGATTTTTTCAAATTCGTCCATCTCGGGGTTCAAAACTTCGATACAAACTTTCTGGAACGAAATCCCGCGGCCAATGGTGACTCAATATTATCAGGTGCATAACTTTCTGCTCAAAACTCCAAATCATGTGATTCTGGAGTCCATTTTGAAGAAAATTTCAAGATCTACAACTTTCCAGTTCAATCCGTTTTCAAAATTTTCCATCTCGAGGTCCAAAACAGGGATACAAAGTTGCTACAACAAAAAATGCGAAAATCCCGCATGCCTACGCTATCTCAATGTTTACGGGTGCATAATCATTCAAAAAATCCGGTTACGCAAAGGGATAAAATCCAAAAGAAGAGATAAGTTATTTTTTAATAACTCATATATGATTTTTCTCTCTATATTATTATATCTAAAGTTATATCATTTTCTTACGATCAATAATCTTTATTGTAGGAAAAATTGACGAGCTTCCAAAAAATTACAATTGAATGTAATTTTCATCAAGTTCGTCCAACAAACCACGAAATTTTTTTTTTTCAGCGGATATCAAACTTCCACAAAGCCGAATGCAATTTTGAAGTCTATCAGACAACAGCAGAACCACCTCAACCCAAAGAGACCTGGCTGAGAATGATCATCTACTGCTGCACCACTGGTCAGAGACCAAGATTTTAAGAAACCCTGGTAATAAATGAGAAAATTGTCAGAATTTGCATAAGTTAGAAGGGAGCAAGACTCTACTCAAAACTTAGCAATTTGCCTAAAGTTAGAAGGGAGCAAGACTCTACTCAAAACTTAGCAAATGTGCCTAAGTTAGAAGGGAGCAAGACTCTACTCAAAACTTAGCAAAAAGAACAAATTTTCCTTTTAAGAAACCAAGGATTTCGAAAAAATTGCTATCAACATATAAGGGCCATGCTTTAAACAATCACAAGTGGAGAATCTCCGGAATAATTTTACAAAACCCTCACTAGAGATACACATTATCTAGTCATTCAGAAAAGGTTGAAGAATTTGAAGATCATCAGCACCAAAATTCAAAATAGTACTTAAATAAGAAGAAGAATAATCAGAAAAATCATGGTGAATATTCCCTGAAGCTGTCCAGTCAAGGCCCGTTGTTTCAGCAAAATCTGCAACAAAATCATCTAGTGAAGATTGCGATAAAAAATTGTTCGAAGCACCCTGGTAAACGGCGTCCAAGGTAGCCTGATCATAGGACCGATTCGGAAATGACGGCAAATCCACTTCAGTCAGAGGAGCCCCATTTTCTACAAGATTTGTGGAAGTCGAAAGAATAATCTATACACCCTCTTCCGACATAAGGAGCCTCAAAAAACTTCCGGAAATTGGTTCTGAAAGATCCACGGCAGTCGGAATAACATTTGGCACGTTATTTTCTGCCAACGAAGGGAACCTCGAAGAACCTCCAGGATGAGCAAATGAGCATAACGGGTTAACACAGGAAGACCCCCCTCCTAATCGAGCCTCTAATGCCGTCACCCGTGCTTGTAACTCTTCCACCTTCTATTCAAAAGAAGCAAGGAGAGCAGTACAGCCTCTAGCGGAATTCTCAATCCTCGCCGTGGCTTCAAGAAGATGCGAACTAAGAGCCTCGAGAAGTCGATCTTCGGGGACACGTTGCAAAAAAGATGCAACATTCCTCACCCCGAAAACTGTGAAGATTGTGTGATAGTCCTCGCGATCAATCACATTTGAAAAAATTCTAGCATAATCACAAGATAGAGGACATCTCTTGTGGCTATGAGCACAAGCCACACATGGACGACCTGAAAAAAATTGAGTGTTTGACATTATTTTGGTTTACTTTTGTAAGAAAGACTTATTACAAAATGGATGGTGATGATGGGTTGGGTCTCGAGGGAGAGGAAGACGAAGAAGGAGAGTGAGATGAAGAGGAAGAAGGGAGAGGAAAAAGGATAGTGAGATGAAAAGGAAGAAGGGAGAGGAAGACGAAGAAGGGAGAGGGAGATGAAGAGTGAGAGGGAGATGAAGACGAAGAAGGGAGAGGAAGACGAAGAAGGGAAAAAGGAGATGAAGAGTGAAAGGGAGACGAAGAGAGAGAAGGAGCCTCCGACAGGCTTTCGGCCGAAAGATCCGCCGAAAGGGGCCGACAATAGAAAAAGAAAAGAAAAAAGAAAAGAGAAAAGAAAAGAGAAAAGAAAAAAGAAAAAGAAAAGAGAAAAGAAAAGAAAAAAAAAAGAAAAAAAAAGAAAAAGAAAAAGAAAATATATATATGTGTTGGAAAAGGCCCGAGTAGAATCAAATTATTTATGATCAAAATCTGGTCAGCTTTACATATTAATGTTCCAAGCTCTACGACTTGTATCAAATGTCTAACGAGTTCTACACATTGATGTTTCGAGCTCAACGACTAGCATCCGAGATTTAGCATCCTTGGATTACGACTCGAGATCAACGTCTAGCCAGCCTTACACAATGATGTTCTGAAGCTCTAAGAGCTCTACACATTGATGTTTTGAGCTCAATGACTAGCATCCGAGATCTAACATCCTTGAACTAAGATTCGAGATCAACGTCTAGCCAGCCTTACACAATGATGTTCTGAAACTCTAAAGACCAATGATCAAAGTCTGGCTACCTTTACATGTTAATGTTCTGAGCTCCACAAACTTATGGTCAAAGGTTAACGAAACCTTACACGTCGATTACTCGAGCTCTCTCCATGATTATCTTCCTTGACAAGTACCCGCTCTCACACCTTAGCTTTGAGCCGGACCACTTGACCGACAAAAATATTTATCCTTCACATTCAGCTTTCAGCATAAAAATAAAGGATAGGGGGCAATTGATGGGCTTAAATACTAATTTTACCATTGGCCTACAAAGATAATTCAACATTTTCTACCTCCGGTAAAATCCTATTTTTACCCCCGGTAAAATCTCATTTTTACCTCCACTAAAATCCCACTCAACTCCACTCAAATTCCACTCATCTCCATTAACTTCCACTCAAATTCCATTCACCTCCATTAACTTCCACTCAAATTCCACTTACATCCACTCACCTTTGTAAAATTACCTTTTTGCCCCTCATCTTCATCAAATTTACTTTTTTACCATTCTAGATTTTACCTATAAATACCCCCTTCATTCATTCATTCAAGACACACCAAAAACACACAATTCTTCTTATCTAAGATTCATCCATCTCATCAAAGAGATATAAAGCCATTGGTAATATAAATACAAGCCAATTCGAGAAGAAATAGAAGAGTCATATACTCTCTATTTTCATACCCCAAAAAATAGAAGGGTCTTATACTCTCTATTTTCATACTCCAAAAAATACCAACAACCTTTATACACTATCTCTCCTACACAGCTTATTATTTATTCTGTTAAAATATTTGTAATCCTAATTCTATACTTATAAATAGAATTAAGGAAATTATAGAGAGAGAGAAGTTGGTAGCTTGTATTATCTTCCAAATTGATCGCCTTTGAGCTAATACAAAGCAAGCACACACAAAAGGAGGACGTACCACTGGAATAGCTAGCATAAGCGCTACCGGGGGAACCTACCTTAAAAAAAGAAGTCATGTGTTCATCATTGCGCCGCATTTTTTTTTATTCACCGATATTCACTTATTGATTGGTTAATTATCTATCTCTAGATTTTGGCACCATTAACCAATGAAGGGACCTATTGCTACAAGGCGATGCCCTTTGGTTTAAGGAATGCATGAGCTACCTATCAAATGGTGATAAACTTCCTGTTCAAAGAACAGATAGGCCGGAATATGGAGGTCTACATCGATGACATGCTCGTCAAGAGCCTCAAGGCTTCCAGTCATGTTTCCGACCTCAATGAAGCATTTTCTATACTTAGACAAAATGGTATGTCCCTCAATCCAACTAAGTGTGCTTTTGGGGTAAAAGGTGGCAAATTTTTGGGTTTCATGGTAACACAAAGGGGAATCGAAGCTAACCCCGAGAAGATACAAGTTCTAATTGACATGAAGTCTCCCACCAAACCAAAGGAAGTCCAAAGCTTAGCAGGTCGAGTGCAGCCCTTAACAGGTTCATTTCTAAGGCTACTAATAAATGCCACCCATTCTTCAAAACTCTGAAAAAGGCCTTCGAGTGGACGGAAGAATGTGAGCTCACTTTTTAGTAGCTCAAGAAATACCTCGGAGCTCATCCTTTATTGAGTTCCCCGAAGAAGGGTGAAATTCTCTGCCTTTACTTGGCTGTTTCCCAAACAGCGGTCAGCTCAGCTCTCATGAGGAACGACGAGGGGGCGCAACTCCCTGTCTACTACACGAGCCGAGCTTTGCATGCAGCCGAGCTTAATTATTCAAGGTAGGAAAAATTGGCATACGCTCTCCTCATCATTTTTAGGAAACTGAGGCCCTACTTTCAGGCCCATGCCATTGACGTACTCACAGACCAACCACTACAACGAATTCTTGACAAACCAGATCAGTCAGGAAGGTTAGCTATCTGGGCTATAGAACTCGGATAATTTGTGATCAATTACAAACCACGGGTGTCAATCAAAGGGCAGGCTGTGGCTGACTTCATAGCCGAGTTTACTTACACAGAGGAACAGGTTGCCGAACTTCCAGAGCTATTGCCAATAGTAGACCCAAGCACCTTGAGCCTTTCAACCTCAATAGGCCTGATGCCAGAGATCCCAGTGTGGATACATCACGCAGATAGGGCCTCAAACTCTCAAGGTTTCGGAGCTGGTCTGGTATTGATCACCCCTGAGGCTAACACATTAGAGATAGCCCTCAAGTTCTTTTTTCAAGGCATAAAACAACGAAGCAGAATACGAATCAATCATAGCAGGTCTGAGGATTGCTAGAGACTTAGGGGCAAAATAGATGGTGGTTTACAATGATTCTGCAGTCGTAGTTGGCCAAATATTGGGCCACAACATGGCTAAAGAAGATCACATGGCCGCTTACCTGGCTAAAACTCAAACGGCAGCTCAAAAGTTTACAAATGTGGTATTTATCAAAGTTCTCCGAGCTCAGAATAATAAGGCAGACCGCCTGGCCAAGCTAGCTTCATCAACAGAGGCACCAAGCGGTGTCCACATTGAATATTTGGAGAGCAAAGCCATCAATGAGCTTGAAGAAGTGGATGCAGCCCCAGTACAAGTCTGCAAGTGCTGGATTGACCCAATTCTAGACTACCTCACAAATGGAGTTTTGCCAGAAGAAACGAAGATGGCCAAAAGAATTAAATACATCTCCAACAGATATGTAGTCATAGAAGCGACCCTGTACAAGAGAGGGTATGTTCTTCCTTTCTTACTCTGCCTACACCCCCATCAAGCTCAGGCGGCCCTATTAGAAATCCATGAGGGGTTGTGTGGCAGGCACCCGGCAGCTCGTTCTTTAGCTCTCAAAGTTGGACGGCAAGATTACTTTTGGCCAACCATCCTACAAGATGCCAAAGAACTGGTAACGAAGTGTGACAAGTGCCAGCGGTTTGCCGATGTCCAACAGTTCCCAGCAGAGCTCATGACTCCTGTCAGCAGCCCATGGCCTTTTTCTCAGTGGGGGATGGACATTGTTGGTCCTTTCCCCTTGGGTAAAGGATAAACCAAGTTCGCAGTTGTAGCCATTGACTACTTCACCAAATGGGCGAGGCAAAAGCATTGACCACCATCACCACTATGAAAATTTAAAACTTTGTATAGAGAAATATCATCTGTCGTTTCGGCCTCCCAAAGATTCTGATCACTGATAATGGCAAGTAATTTGATTGTAATCTCTTCAGAAATTTTTGTGAAGATCATGGAATAGAGAATCACTACAGTTCGCCTGTCTATCCCCAAGAAAATGGCCAAGCAGAAGTCACCAACAGAACTCTCCTGAATTCGCTGTAGAAGAGACTTGACGATGCTAAGGGAAATTGGTCTGAAGAACTCTCCTTAGTTCTTTGGGCTTACAGGACTATGATCCGAGGGCCTACGGGGGAAACTCCTTTCTCTCTGACCTATAGAACTGAAGCGGTGATTCCAGTAGAAATGAGAATGCCAACATACAGAATCAACCATCATGACCCAGCTCGGAATGACGAAGGACTCTTAGCCAATTTAAACCTCCTCAAAAAAAAGAGAACAAGCTCGAATTAAAGAAGAGGCCTACAAAAGGAACATGGTCAAAAGTTACAACAAAAGGGTCAGGCACCGAAGCTTAACTATGGGCAACTTGGTGTTCCGAAAAGTCATTCTAGCCACCAAAATTTCTAACATGGGAAGCTAGCTGCCAAATGGGAGGGTCCATATGTGGTAACCAAAGTCAGTAGACCTGGTACCTACTATTTAAGAACCATGGATGGAATGGAGCTCATGAGGCCATGGAACATAGAGCACCTCAAGAGATACTATCCCTGAGTGAAGTACTTTGTAATGATGTAACGACTTGCTCCGAAGAAAAATATATGAAATTTTACTTTGGTATACCATTGTTTACAAGAAGCAAAACTCTCACAAAGAGTTAGGCAATACGCTGAAGAGGTTGTATAAAAAAAATGAGAAATCTGTCATAATTTGCTTAAGTCAAAAGGATGCATGACATTTCTGTAGACTTAACCAAAAAGCACAAGTTTTCCTTTTATACATCAACGACCTCGAAAAAATTTCTACTGTCATGTAGGTCAGCCACCAAGCATATAACGTCTAAGTGCAGACTTTCTAAGAGCTGAAAAATTCCTCTAATTAAAGAGGTCAGTTTGTTGGTGTATAGCTCTCTTACATGAGCACATTTACATTCTGAGGAGTCTAACTGGCGTTCGGAATGAATCTTATAAAATTTGCTTAAAGTCTAAGGGGCACAACCCTTATAGACTTAGCCAAAATAAAAATAATTCCTTACGTAGAAATGACCCAATGAAAACATGTTGTACACCAGGTCCCTTCTGGGAAAATGCCAAAAGACCTTTAACACGGGCATCTTTACTGGATTTATTTTATGTCTTTTTACCTTTACTGTTTTACTTTGAGTATGGGGGAAAAAGGATAACCATTCATATATGGCTTGTTCAATCTCACAATAATAACTCAAAACAAAACATAAAAAGAGCACAAGTGCACACAGAAGATACAAAAAAAAAATAAAAAAATTTAAAACAAAACTTGTTTATTTACTGATGAAATGAGATGTTACAGGTGGAATATTTACGGAACACTTGTTTAAAGAACAAAACCCTCACTAGAGGTGCATACATTGTCTGGGCTGAACGGTATGCTATTGAATGATAAGCAGATATATGTTGGACCCCTTCTTCGCAAACAAACAGACATGAAAGTGGAGGGGTAGATAAATCAAAAAAAAGGCTGAAGAATCTGAAGATCATCAGCACCAAAATTCAAAATAGTACTTAAATCAGAAGAAGAAGAATCAGAAAAATCACGTCTTATATCCCCTAAAGTTGTCCGGTCAGGGCTCGTTGGTCCGGCAAACTCCGCAATAAAACCATCTTGCGAAGATTGAGAGAAAAGACCGTCTGAGATAGTCTGGTGATAGGCGTCCAAGGTAACCTGGTGAAAGGCGTCTGAGGCAGCCTGGTAATAGGACGGATTTGGAAATGACAGCAAATCCACTTCAGTCGGAAGAGCCCCATTTTCTATAAGATTCGTGGTAGTCGAAAGGATATTTTGTACACCCTCTTCCGACATAAGGAGCCTTAAAAAACTTCCGGGAACAGGTTTTGGAAGATTCACGGCAGTCAGAATAACATCAAGCATGTTATTTTCTACCGATGAAGGGAACCTCGAGGAACCTCCAGGAGGAGCAAATGAGCATAACGGGTTAACGCGGGAAGACCTTCCTTCTAACCGAGCCTCTAATGCTGTCACCCGTACTTGTAACTCTTCCACCTTATGTTCAAGAGAAGCAAGGAGAGCAGTACATCCTTTAGTGGGATTTTCGATTCTCGCCGTGGCTTCAAAAAGAAATGAATTGAGAGTCTCAAGATATTGGTGTTCGGAAATATTTTGTAAAATATCTGCAACATTCTTAACCCCGAAAACAGTGAAGATTGTGTGATAATCCCGACGACTAATCACATTTCAAAAAATTTGTGCATATTCACACCATGGCTGACATCCCTTCCGTCTATAAGAGCAAGCAACACAAGAAGAACATGTACAACGGAAGGTATTCAGCATATTTGTAATTTACTTTCCTTTACTCATGGGTACCCCTTACAAAAGCTATAAAAAGAAAATGGATCTTGAGGGCGCGTGTAGACAGAGGGAACAAGAGGCATCTAGCACCGAAAGAATCCCAAAGACGAAAAGTTGTCTTCTTAAAAAGTCAAAATATACAGCGCCTCCCGCGTGCATCTAGACTCCACCTCCCTAGATCCCTCTTTGATGTCGTCATAGGGGAAGAAAATGTGTGTATGATATTGATGCTGCGATTTTGACACGAAAGATTCGGGCTTAAGACATCACAAACATCAGAGCTCAGAGCTACTACTAGCTCCTGGGTTAAAGGATATCCTCACCAATCAGCTCATCCGAGCTAAATGATAAGGATAGGGGGCAATTGATGGGGGTTAAATACTAATTTTACCATTGACCTACAAAGGTAATTCAACACTTTTATCTCCAGTAAAATCCTATTTTTACCTCCAGTAAAATCCCAATTTTTACCTCCATACACATCATATACATTCTAGACTACATGTGACCTAAGCATACACATCATATACATTCTAAATTACATGTGACCTAAGCATACACATCATATACATTACATAAAAATTACCTTTTTGCCCTTCATTTTTACCAAATTTACCTTTTTTGCCATTTTACATTTACCTATAAATACCCCCTCATTCATCCATCCAAAGAGACACCAAAAAAACATATCTTATTTCTCTCTCAATATCCATTCATCTCTTCTAAGATATATAAAGCCATTGGCAATATAAATACAAGCCAATTTTCGAGGGTCTTATACTTTCTCTTTTCATACCCCAAAAAATATTCTGTTGAAATATTTGTAATCCTAATTCTATACTTATAAATAGAATTAAGGAAATTGTAGAGAGAGAGAGAGAGATTGGTAGCTTGTATTATCATCCAAATTGATTGCCTTTGAGCTAATACAAAGCAAGTACACACAAAAGGAGGACGTACTGCCGGACTAGCATAAGCGCTACCGGGGGAACCTACCTTAACAAAAAATGTCTCATGTTCATTTTCATTTTTAATCAGTTTCTGTCGGTATTGTTCACAGTCACTGTTCACACAAACGGTGATACTGTTCACAGTCACTGTTCACATATACAGTGGTACTGTTCACAGTCACTGTTCACATATACGATGGTACTGTTCACAGTCACTGTTCACAATTACAATCCGTTATTAAATCTCTAATTCACCATTATTTATTGATTGATCGGTCATTAACTATATGTTCTAGATTTTGACACCATCACTCTCGAAATCCTCATCCCCTGTAGTAACAGAATTTGCGGTATCATCCGCATTCTTCTTCTTCCCCTTGTCTACCTAAGCGTTAGGACAATTCTTCTTCATATGCCCTTTCCTTTTGCACTTGTAACATTCCATGTTATCCAAGTACTTAGTACGTGACTTGGACCGAGAGTTGTTGTGCTTTGCTTGTTTTCGATCATCTATCCTTCCCCGCGTCACCAACGCATCGGACAATGTACTACATTTCTCCCTCTGTCTCTTCTCATTACCAAGCAGTGCCGAAGAAATGTCCTCATATTTCATTGAATCCTTGCCATATAACAAAGTGGTGCTCAAATGGTCGTAGGATTCCGGAAGTGAATTGAGCAACAAGATAGCCTTATCCTCATCTTTCATGTCCTCGTTCAAGTTTAACAAATCAAAAATCATCTTGTTAAACTCATCAACATGCTCACTCATTGATGTACCTCTAGCATATTCAAACCGGAACAACTTCTTATTGAGATAGAGACGATTCTCTATACTCTTCATCATGTACTTCTCTTCCAGTATCCTCCATATGCTAGCCGCGGATTTCTCACGCATAACGTAGTATATCACATTTTGAGCTAGATAAAACCGGATAGTGCTACAAGCCTTCAAATCATACTCTTCCTATTCAACATCTGTCATCGTCGTGGGCTTAGCTTCCACACCCAACAATGCCCTGTGCAACTCCTGTTGGATCAAAACATCTCGCATTTGGCATTGCCACATGCCGAAATTTACGAAATTTCCATCGAATTTCTCAACATCAAATTTTATCGCTGACACTTTTGAGGTCTTAGAAGTAGTCATCTTTAATCACCACTGGACTTGAGAAACTAACAACGAGACAAAGATTGAAAAATCTCACTTAGGAATTTTATCAAACACTTGGCGTGCGACACAAAACCCACCTTTCTTGTTTTAGCCTCTGATACTAATTTGTTGTGCCAAACCGCTCACAACCGAGCACGACGCAACATGGAAGGATCTCACAAGCCCAAATGGTTTATCCGAAAGAAGAACCGACACAAAAAAGCACACCCAAAATAGAGAAATAGGAAATAAAGGAAAAATTGCGCAAGACAAGGTTTTACCGTGGTGTCGGCGTAAAAGCTACTAATCCACACAGATGATAGCTTTTATTGATAATTGGGAATAAAGAGTGATTACAAGCACACAAGAAAAATTTCTCACTAAATTTAGCTCTCAACTCTTTTCTAGGCAAAAAAAACAAGCTTATTCACAAAATGAGCCAAAAGCAACACTTAAAGGAAAATATGCCTTGGACCATGATCGATCATGGGCAACCCATGATCAATCATGGAGCCTACTGCCACACTTTGCCAAAAATCACCAAATGTGAGCCAAACTCACAATCACTATAATGTTGCGGATATAGGTTGGTGTTCTTAGATATCACTATATATCACTATAATGTTGCGGACATGAGGCTTGTTCAGCACATTGAGAACAAGTTTATGAACTATCCCCTTATTTTCTTAACATGGTTCTTCGTTCTCCTTCCATACTTTCCACTATAGTCTATCTATTAAACAAGCAAGAGAGGTTCTTCGTTCTCCTTCCATACTTTCCACTATCGTCTATCTATTAAACAAGCAAGAGAGGTTCTTCGTTCTCCTTCCATACTTTGCACTATCGTCTATCTATTAAACAAGCAAGAGAGGTTCTTCGTTCTCCTTCCATACTTTGCACTATCGTCTATCTATTAAACAAGCAAGAGGAATAGACAGCGGTTACATTTTGCTACACACTTGAAATTACCAAATTATCCTTCATTAATTTTGGGAAATAAATATTACTTGCAATAAGAATCGAACTCATGACCTTAGGTATGGGTAACACATGCCTTAACCATTTGACTAAATACAATCACATATTCTTAAAATATTCTACATATCTACGTAATATCAAATTTCGTTGAGATGTAGCTTTCTCTCTCCTCTCTCTCTCTCTCTATATATATATAATATATGTACATGCATTTATATGTATATGTTTATATATGGAGTAGAATATAGCCATATACCACGCCTAATGGCACTTTTCCAGCAAAATTCTCAATAACCACGCTTATCAATGATTGTGCCCACTCCGAATTTCTCATACCAACTTCTGTGTCTATAGCAAATTATTTTTCACATTGCAAATTAGTTAAGCGTGTATCCTCCTGTAGTTTTAGAGTTAGGGAAATTAATACTATTTTAATAATAAAATTTTATTTAGAAAGCAGTATTCTGTAGAAATTTCTAAAATTCCTTGCCTCTCTCCCCTTTACTACCATGGCATATTTGTGACTGTTAAATTGTCCTATATTATCTGGATTTATTTTTAATAGGTACATATATCGAAAAACATTTGTAGGTTATCTGATTTTATTTTTGTAGCTTTTTTGGTCTATTGGCCGGCCAAGAAAGAAGAATATATTAGGCATGAAAAATTGAAGGGTTCTGAACCAAACAATTAAGAGTACATTATATTCAGTTTTGGGATGTCTAAAATAAAAA
The DNA here is from genome assembly GCA_021464415.1 of Lonicera japonica. Lineage (NCBI taxonomy): Eukaryota > Viridiplantae > Streptophyta > Magnoliopsida > Dipsacales > Caprifoliaceae > Lonicera > Lonicera japonica. The sequence goes on along the minus strand of CM038465.1, from coordinate 1,321,074 downwards.
AGGTCATCTTTTCATTTCCATTAAAGGCATAGACACTATCGAAGTTTAATTTGAATCAAAAGATGTTTTTGTAAATGAGAAGATTCTTACTTGTTAACGTAAATATATATATATATATATACTTGTTAACCAAAGTCAAATAAACTTGCCTCCATTTCTTTTCAACCCAGCATGATCTTCACCGTGAGTTTGGTTCACTTTGTAAATGAGAAAATTATGCATTATATTATGAAGTGTTAATGATAATAAATTTACCTTAAAAAATATATATGATAAATATAAGAGTATAAATAATACTAGGTACCTTTTTATAAAACCTATATATTATTTTTCTTTATAAGAAGGGCTTAATAAAAGGAGCAGATTTTTGTAGTACAGCACAGTAGAAAAAGTCAAAAAGCATCACGTGGATTTGGCTGTTATTTTCATTTTTTTCTCCAACGAATTTGGTTCGATCATATACTTACAACTTGAATAATATAATAATAGTAAGGAAAGAGAAGAGAATAAAGTAATACGTTTATTTTGGGCGATGATGTTAGCATTCCACGATTATTTAGTAACATTATCATTAAAAAAAGAATTTTAATTGTTATTTCCACCGCATTTGTTTTAATTTAACTCAAAAGTTAATTAACCCACTAATTATATAATTATCTCTTATCTATCTAGTAACAAATTTTGGTTGCACCAAAACAACAAACAAAACCTCCATTAATGCAAAACTCTAAATTTGAGGAGAATGGTATAAAAAAAACTTCCATTGATACGAAATTCAAAATTTAAGAATAATGGTAGAAAAAATAGAAACTTTGAACTAAGGAGAAA
>CM038465.1:995891-1320146 GCA_021464415.1 Lonicera japonica | reverse complement strand
TGCTACTTAGATATATTTAATTCAAACTAAAATATAAAACAAAGATGTTTAAGTGATTTAGTGGTTAAGTAGTAAATTATTTTGTCAAAGATCCAATATTTGAACGCTCTTGCAAACATGTTTTTTAATGAAAAAAGAGATTACAAGGGTAAAATAGGTAATTCAAAAAGTTTAACACATTTTCATAAGATTTGAAATTGGTCTTGAGCTTATATAATATTGTAGATATTGTGTTATATGTTAAGCATAATATTCATTGCGGTTCCTTTTCCTAACAGCTTAAACTTTTGGGAGAGATGGTTCTTCACATTATAAAACTATTGGTCATTGTGATAACTAAAAAAGGCGAATAATAAGAAAATGCCCCTCTTTTGTCTTTATTTATCTATTTATATTTTATATTAAGCCCTCATGGAGGTTTGGTGTGTACATAAAATTAATAAGTTATTCCTCTTTGTGTCAGAAATTACGATAAATCAAATATTGCTAAAGACTCATCTTGAAATATACTCATTTTCATTACTCCATTTAATGTTTTAATATATAAATTACGTTCTATAATTACATAAAATAATATTATTAAAAATTATTACTTTATGGATGCAAATTTCCTTAAGACGGGACCAACAAAACTTTCACTTATTACAATGTGAAGGTCATTCATATTTTTATTTATATATATATGGCTAAAGTTAAGACCGACTATTATTTATGATTAAATGGAGGTTATAACTCAATAGAGTACCACTATTTAGATGTTTTATTGTAGAATAAAAATCGATCAAACTTTACCTCTTCTCCAATGAATTATATATGAGGATCTCTATGGATGATAGACAATCAAAAACTAAAATCACTATCCAATACATAACACAATATGTATATGACATGACATTAAAAGGGGACCCACAACCATCTCTACTCTATATTTATATATATATATATATGAATGTGTATATATGTATAAATTTGGAGAGACTTTTTTTAGGATCTTTATGGATATAAAATTAGTGTCAACTAATGTCTAAAATAATTAGACGTAAGATAAATAAACCACTAGAGAAAGCCTTAGTATTACTAGAAATGTACTCTTTGTGGATTTGGGTGGCCCACTTATAGCAAATAATTGAGTTATTGTTTTTCATATGGGCTTGGATAAAAAAAACACTTTGAAACTTGGGAGCATTGATAGTTCTTGGAGAGTACTAATATAGATAAAATAAAAAGTGTCTTTAGGCTATTTTATTTTTAATCATCAGCAGTTTAGGCCGGTGTGTTTGCTTTAATTTTCTAATTGTAAAATTAGCTTATTTTCCAAATTTTACAGTAGAAGATGTTCTAAATTTGTCCATGTTATTCAAGATTTTGTCTAAAGGTATAAACATTAAGTGTAGACACTATAATATATATTGGGAGTGAACTCCTTAGTTCTATAATTAGGTAATTTCACGTTTTACTTTAAATTACTTAACTTTAGATTTGAAAATCGTTTTAAATTATCGTATTTAAGATTATTTAATTTTCAAAAAAAAAATGTTATAATTGTACACGGCTTAATTGTAAATTGTCTAATTCATAATTTAAAAGACAATTAAATAGCCCTTAAAATATTAGCAAACTCTAAACAAAATGAAGATTAATAATTATAATTTATGTTTGTTTATATGCCGTAAAAGTAAAATATTTGAAAGAATAATTTACCCGACCACACTAGCTCACGGGTCCTAACCCTGCAACAAACAGGATAATGAGGGTACGACTATAGCAATTCACTTAAAACCCACCATTCATCAACCTGTAGGAATGAAGCATAGATCTAGGTGCGTGGGCATCCTATCCAATCCAATGAATTTTAAACCATCCGCATTCGATTTGACGTTGGTTTTAAGATTTGCAATCTCAATCCGACTCAACGCATCCTATACCAATCCAATCCGGTTAAATGTTGGATATGGACTGTTTTCAATCCGTCTAATTAAAAATTAAAATAGGACCAGTGAACAATAACATGAAAGATAACTCATATGTCCACTAAAATAATGTTATATATATACTGTATGTTAATTCTTTTACACCTCTTTTTTTTCTTTTGTTCAAAGCTAAACATGCAATCTAAATAAAATTAGAAAAAATACAGTCGTAACAAAATAAATAATGTTGTCTATTACTAGTATGATACACATATTCTTTGGGTGGTGTTATTTACACCCCCCAAATATGTCACAAACACCCCCTCCAAAATTTAACTAAAAACACATTTTAACACCACCTTATTTGTCACAAACACCCCTTTCTATTGCCTGATGTTAGGTGAGTGCTTAGCAACACACCATCCTCATGTAAGCCGAGTTTATATAAGTGCACTCACCTCTCATTAGGCGAGCCTTATTTGAAAAATACTCTAGTAATCCATTGCCTGATGTTAGGCGTTATTACGAACAAACTCTTTCCAACTGAGGTGAGTGTGTGCATCTACACTCACCTCTCATTAGGCGAGTTTTAAGGGGTGTTAGTGATTAGAAATTTACCTTTATATGGTGTTTGTGACAAGTGGAGTGTTTGTAACAGAAATGGGGGGGGGGGTGAATAACACCGCCCTATTCTTTTATCTTTTGTCTAAAATTCTAAGAGTGTGTTTGACGTGTCGGATTAGAGAGTCGGATAGGATTATTTAATCTCATCCGAATGGAATAAAATAATCCCACCTCTTAGGTGGGACTTGTTAATTCCTCTCTCGGTGGGATAAGAAGGTTAAGTGGGGTAAATAATCCATTCAAATATCCAATCTCGACGAATACCAAACATGGGATACAAACATAGGATAAGATAAAGTTATCCTATCCTGCCATTTTATCCTGCGCGTCAAATGCAGCCTAAAGTCTAAAGTAACACCTTTTTCTTCTTGTTTTATCCACAAAAGAAAGAAGAAATTTGGCATAAGGCAAAAAAAAACATACTAGATCGGTTTTTAGGGCACTCAAGATCGAAAACTAATCCATTTTTTTTTCAAAATTTGGATCCTATCATCCATAAAATCTAGAAAAAATTGGACATTCCTTTGTGATATTCCTATTTTTCCCTTATTATAAAATCTAAGACATCACATTCGGTTATTATATCAAATTATGTCATATTCATATTTTATATTATTAATAAAGTCGATAACAATTTAATCAATACTATTTTTGTGTTTAAAATTGCATATGCATCTAAATAACATGTACACACGTATCGTGTGCAACACATCTAGTATTTATAGAACAATTTATTTCAAGAAGAGGAAAAAGCAAAAAAGAAAAGAAATACTGTAGCCGGACGCTAACTAAAAAACTAAAGACTTTGGTTAACTAATCCACTGCGCTCACTTGATTTAAACTAATCAACCCTCCCTCTACAGTCTACACCATCATTTTCTTGAAAAGAATATACGGTTGATCAATCTTTATTCCAAATGTGGCCAACTAACTATAGCCCACCAGGTGTTTGATAGAAAGCCGGAATGAAACATAGCAGTGCATTAATGGCAGGGTTGTTCTTCAAGGGGCTTGCTTTCCAAGTTCTCGGACTGTTCAAGAACATGGTTTTGGAGGAAAATCTGTGCCCAAATGAGTATGGTTTAGCAACGGTTATATCTTGTTTTCTTGTTGTTCTATTAGTTGAAAGCTTGCAAGCAATTTCATGGGTATGTCTTAAAGTCTGGTTTAGTGTTTTCTCTGTATGCGAAGAATGCACTTGTTTGCATGTACTCGACGTGTTCAGATGTGGGAGGGGGTCTGAAGCTTTGGGAATTTTTCATGACATGTTGGCTGTGAAGGAGCAACCTAACTATGCAACTTTTACTTATTGGGGTTATCACTGCTTGCAGACATTTGGGTTGAGTATAGCAAGGGCATCGAACCTGGGCTGGAGCATTATAAGTAAATTTAAACAAATTAGAATTTGGGACCAAATTCTACGGGATGCATACAGCTGGTGGTATGTTTTCTTTCCCACTTGAACCATCAGCTTGGTCGCTAATTTACATTTTTATTTTCAATTGTTAAATCAAAGTTCTATGTTTTAATGAGTTAATTATATATGTTGTTCAACTTGGATATGCACTCAAGGGTCGTGGAAGAGACTTAGTGCATAAGTTTTCGATTCCGTTTATCTAAATTCTAAAGGAACCTAAAATTTTCGCCTTGAACTCACTGTCAGTAAGTTATTGCTCACCCTTCCCTTGTACAATTTTCCTCTTCTAAAATCTGCTCGTGCTAATTATAATTAGTATCTTCCATGTTTAAGTGTTAATAAAAGTCAATTATTCTCTAAGAGTTTGATCGAAAGGTACCCTATATATGCAACATAAATTTACTAGCACCTTTCCTTACAATTTTAAAATAAGTCCGGGCCGCAACCCAATAAGACGCTGCACTTCCATCATTTAGTACAATTATGATTTTTTTCTTCAATTATGTGACAACAAATGAGAAGGTATCAAAATGGGACTATATATTGCAAGATTGTGATCCATACGGAGACTTCGAATTTCGAACTCTCCTTTTTCCAAATTCTAGTACCAAATACAAACAACATTCGGACGCTAGTTAATTTTGGACAAAGTGTCTTCGAATATAGACCGAAAAATTCAAAGAATTTTGCATATGCAGACAACTTGGACCTTTTAGTTTATGAGGGGTGTAATTGCCGGTGGTTCAATAGGTCTTCAACCAAAACAACCACAACAAGGGCACTAATTATGAACGAGCTCTCTAAAGGTGTTGGATCAAAAAATTTCTCCAAGATTTTCAAAATACCCTCCTGAACACTCTCGATTTTTTACAAGTAATTATGTGATGATATATATGACAATAAGTTGAAGAATTAACCCTGCTCGGCCATCATCATAAGACATCAACTTAATTCTGCAACATGAAGTGGACTCAATCTAAAGTTTACTCTTGAATGTGTAATTAGTTAAGTCTTCTCAAATCTCGTGCAGTGACATTATGGTCCTATTTTTTACATCAATTAAGAATAACGTTTAATGTTGACAAATCTGAAGTTTTTATGCAGGAAAATGGTCCAAAATTACCGTGATAACTTATTCCTCTAGTAAGGACTCTTGTAATATAAATGGAAAAGGTTCAATCGTTCTTTAACCGGAAGCACCCATAACAATGGCACTAATTATGAATCAGTGAAATTATATGAGCTCTTTGAAGGTGTTGGTTCAAAAAATTTCTTGGGAGAGTTTCTAAGTGTCCTCCCGATCATTATTATGGTTTCCTACAAGAAATTATGTGAAGATATGATAGCAAGTTGAAGGGCCCTGTCAATGATGACAAGACTTAAACTTTGAAATATGAAGTGGCTTTGTTGATTCAATATAAAATTATGGTCCATAGTATCCTGTAACACGAGGTTTACTCTTGAATGTGTAAATTTGTCTTCTCAAATCTCGTGCCTTTATCACTTACTTACATTGTCGTCTCCTTAAAGCCCATAGCAGAGCTTAATATAGTTCCTAGAGAAGCTCATTTTTTTATGTGAATTTTACGTCAATGGTAATTCTTTTGAAAAGGAATCTGAAAAGGAAGAAAGGTGGGAAGAACAAAACTTGTACATGGTGTTCAATGCAATTCTTTGAGTTTGTGACTCTTATAATTTGTCGAAAGAAATTATCAAAGTGCTTTAATGACGCCTGATAAATTTCTCATTCAAATTGAGGAACTCTCTGTCCGTCTACGACATGAAGTGGCTTTGCTGAAGAGGATTCAATATTCAATTTCGGTTAGTTCACACTATCCTTTATACCTAATTCAATACTTAAACACTGTAAGTTGATCTCTGCATTGTAATAGAGGCACACATTAACATATACTACATGCATTCTAGTAGATTGCAGAGATCAAAATACTAAGTTGAACCATCACATTCAAGAAAAGATTGCCCCGTCAATATCTCTTTTATGTTTTCAGTCCCTTTTTTTCCATCGAAGAATGAATTTACATGTATAAACCTTTTATGCACAAAAATGGTCCTAAATTACAATAACAACTTATTCCTTTTGAGCGGACCGGTTGAATATAAAGGGCAAAACCATAAATAAGTAGAAGGAAAAAATTACTATGTTTTCAGTGTTGAAAATGTAATTCATAATTAAAGAGGGGCTCTTGACAATTTAAGGTTAGAAATATATAGATTGGTCTAGGTGCATTATATCACTAAAAATTACTAGCAAATTATCTTGTAGTACTAAGGGTTCTAGAATAAATTATCTTGTACTTGAAAAGGTATAAAGTCCACAGAAAAATCAAGTCCCTGGAAATATCTAGGAATTTAAAGTGTTTTCTTGTAGACTATAATGTAGGCGTTGTTGGATGTAAGAAAGAAGAGAAATAAAAAAGGTTCTTTGTAAAATACAATATTTCTCTTAAGCAGTTTTGGAGGACCTCTGTACAGCTCCATGGTTGTACATCTTGTTAGGTTTATATTTTTAATTAGCTTGATTTCAATGCCAATAGTATTTTTTCATTGTAATTGTTTAAGTCAAATTGAAGATTTAAAGATATAATAGTTAATGAAAGTTCGCCGAACTTACCAGATGCACCGGACATAATTTCAGGATAGCAGATAAGTTGGCTATATGGTTTGATTTAAAATATAGCTAGTGGTTAAGCGTTAAAATTAAAATTAAAAGTCTTTTGAGTTAAATTTAAATTTAAAGTGTTTTATTGAGTTTTGCGGAAGTTCGAAAAGTCCAGTCAATGCAAATTACTGAGAAAACTTATTTTTTTTATGTTTAACATATTCTATAAAGTTATTTATAATGTTCAGGTCGAATTGAAGTTCAAACAGTTTTAATACGATGAAATAAAAGTAAAATATAATTATAAAAGATTAAATTTTTTTTAAAAAAAAAAAAGACGGTAAACTTTGAAAAGTCAAAGTTACTCAACGAAAAGTCATGCGCAGGAAATCTTTATAAATGGGCCAAGCCCATTAATTAGTTCCACCAATCCTTAGTCACGTATAAATGAAAAAAAGGTCCGGAGTAATGAAATTTTCATTACTTGGTGGACCGATATACAATTTGTTAATGTGTAACAGTCTGGTGAATATTTGGCAAAAGATTTTAAATTTAAGATTTTGGATCAATACACACTTTTTGTATTGAACCAGTCTAGCTATATTTTTTGGAGCACGTATTTTTATCGCAAAAATTCTTCTTTTAATATTTTTAACTTATTCCAAAAAGAATTTTAACACTGTATTTTTCTATAAATATAACCCATTAGTTTGAGACAAAAATACATGATTCTAGAGAGTCTTTTTAGACAAAAAATATCCAATTGCTAAAATCAAATTTTGAGAGTTTTGAGACAACACTTATATTTTGTTTATATATCATAGGAGATCTTATTGTTCTTCAAATTTAAGAACTAGGGTTTCAAACTTTTGCGATCTTGCAGGAGTGTCTTCGACTGCGATTGAAGACGGAATGAGCGAAGTAGCTAAATTGTAATAAGGAAGATCACAGATGGGGGTGAAAGAATGTGATCAAGTGCGTAAAAGGAGGCGATGGGTAAGCTAAAAAAGTGTGAAGCGCTACGCCAAGCGATCGGCGGTTGGATTCTACATTTAAAGGATTGACGGGATTATTGCATAAATTGTGAGGAAGCAATTGTTGTATGTCATCGAGTATGTAATTCCATTTTGATCATAGCAAAGCACTGTTGGTTAGTCTCGATAATTAGTCTTACGCAAGTAGGGGTACCTCGTTACTTCCTTGTGTTGTGAATTTCTTTTGAGTGATTGCTTGATAGATATAATTGCTAAAAAACACAACCAAGTTTCAACAGTAAAATTACATAGATATAGGGTTTTAATTTCGCTTATCAAATCTCAAATTATGTTTGATAAAAACCCTAAAATCAACTTAAGCAATACGATCCACAAAATTTTCTTCACATCTTTGTAACACCACTTTACCACACAAAAGTGATGCGAAGTACACTTCCACTGTGCCCCACTAAAATGCTAAAATCTCCAACATTCAGTCCCTCTTGGCCTCTTATTCGGTGAATAGTTGGCACGTGTACAAAATAAAGTTTTTATGTTTTTGGTATCTGTCTTTTCCAGCAAAAAGCACGATGACACTTGTACTGACCTTTTAAAATGTAGGGACTAAAAGCAGAAATATATTGTTTTTGTCCTAAAAGTAAAACAGAGAAAAATGCACAGGGTAGAAACAAAAATTAAAAAAAGAACAAATATTAGCTATTAATTTTGACATTTCTTTTTAATAAATTTCATAAATTTAAAGATTGTACAAGTCATTTCGAAGTTGAAAAAAATGGATTCAGCTTCTAGAAATTTATAATATTTCATCCAAAAAGCAGTGGTTGGTCCCAATATGTTAGAAATATAATCCGATAAACTATTTTGTAAATTCGTGGAACCTTCAGTTGTTACTCAAAATCTAGAGGGAAAGTAACAAATCATGTTATGTTGTAAGGTATCATTATTTATTGGGTCATTTGGGTTTTAGCCCCAATTTAGTTTACGTAATAAAGTATGGTACCCACTTTTGTAAATTGTTTGCCTTTGACCCCCATTTTGAATGGATCCGTCAACTGAACGGGTCAAACCGTTAACATTAGTACACAAGTACCCAAAATACTCCACCTTTACACAAATGTGACTATTTGAGAGCCGTTGAAAAGCAATGCAACCACATGGTTTAATGCAACAATTTGACTATATAAAGATGATACAATTATGACCCATTCACAAATAATCATGACTCATCTATATTATATTCACAGCCAACATTTAACACCAATTCACAAAGCATTCATTGAAGCACAAATTGCTTTATAAACATCCCAAGTTTATAATAATGGGAGGCGGAAATAAAGGTAAAGAAACACAAGCTAATAATTGCATTGATGTATGTCAAATGTGTGATTGTGGAGGACGCACAACTATAGAATAACAATAGGTGTATAGTGAGTGCTATGTTTCAAATTGCAATGGTTCTATGAAGCTTTTGTTATCTCAAGGACAAGAAACAAATGGTAAGAAGTTTTTGAAATGCCAATATGTTGACTGTGAAGGAATGCAATGGCTAGAAAATGTAATTAGATTGAAGGATGGTTCATCATCATAAGAACAAGACAGTACGGGCAAAAGTGTATGCCAAGTTACTTTCAATGTGCAGAAATAGACCATTGGGCAAAGGCTTGCCCATGGAAAGATACCCTATGCCCAACTAGGTGTGGAATTGTTATAAAGCTTTGGAAATCAAAGCAAATACATAGTTATGGAAATAAGTTTCATAAGTGTGTGAAGTGTGGACATTTTGAATGGTTATTTGCAGCAATAGATAAGTCTAAGAAGGTTAATCTTAGGGTAAAGTTAGAGGTAAGTTTGGATGACCTATGTAAAGCATTTAATAGCAAATTGAAATAAGTATGATGTAGTAAGGAAGTGTAATGACTCGATTATTATATACTAATGCAATTGTTATGTATTACCATGCTTGTCCTAAGAATAAGAAAAAGAAAAAAAGTAACCAAAGTGCCAAAACAAGTCAAAAGTTAAAGCTGTCTTAGGAAAGTTTACATCACAAACATTATCCTAAATCAATTGTAGGACATTTTACATACTTTAAAACCAACAACTAAAAGCCAAAACAAAAAGAAGCAAGTTCTAAACAAAGTCTTAAACATCACAAGTCTTAAACCAGCTTAGTAAAAAAAAAAGGTTTAGCTGGCATAATAAAAGTAACCATGTTGTAAATAAAGTCTTAAAGCAAGTCATACTGCCCTGATTGTGTAGCACTGAATTGGGTACTTAAGCTTGGTGGTACAAAAGTTCTTTTTTTCTTCCCTCCCCTGCCCCTAATACTACTGTTGCCCTTTCCTCTCACTGATTTAGTTGTTTTTCGTACTAGTTTGGAGGGAATGATCAGTGGTGGTCTTGGAGCCAAATGTTCTTATTGTAAGATAAGCCCCATCTACATCTATCATAGGCCTCATTGTAAGCAAACAATAACATTTAGGGTATCAATATAAACATTAACAAATTTATTGAATATAAGACACAATAACATTGAAAAATACTTGTTACCTCTCTTTCCATTCTGATCAGTAGCAGGTGGACCTTTACAACTCTTCTTATTGTGTCCAAGCACTCCACATTTGCTACATTTTTTCTAGAACATTTTTTCAGTAGTTGGCTTATCTCTGTTCTTGATCCTGTTATGTCTTGGTTTGCCTGGAGGTCTGTAAAGTATAGGAGGAATAACTTGATGTTGTGCAGGTGAAAACAGGTGTAAGTAAAAATTGCAATAAAAGATAATGGTGTAACAACATAGAATAAGAAAGATAAATACCTCTAGCCAATATTGAGAATCATTCATAGGTGTTACAAAGCCTTTATATGCAGCCCTATAGGCTTCCATTATAAATAAAGGATTGCAATACCTATATAACATCAAAGAAAAACACTTTTAATTACGTAAAAAAATAATTTTAGCAGTAAAAAAAAAGTATAATTACTTACTTGGCCCAATCTCCCATCCTAGGATTCATGACAACAGTGGCATAAATGCATGGGATCCCAGTCAATTACCATTCAAAACATTCACAAGTTCCATCATTCAAATCCACAGTCCAAGTCACACCAAATTTGTTAATGGTCACATGCAACATGTCAGTGGAACCTTGAGTTGTATGCATGTTATAATCATTCTTCAACTTGGACATAGTTTTCTTAACCCTTGGAACCAATGAATCCACATTCATCTCCATTCCGTTTATCATTCTATTGTACGTCAATGACATAGCTAAAAGTTGATATTTCTGAACTAATTTCCTAAGTGGCAAATCCTTTAAGGTTAACAAAATCTTATTAAAAGTCTCTAAAAAATTGTTTGTAATGTGCTCACATTTAGATGTTGTATCAAAGTGAGATTTGGCCCATACTTCTTTCTCCTCACTACACATCCATTTATAAGCTTTTTTATCATCATTCTCAAGTTGTTTCATCCACCAATCATGATCCTCATTCTTGTAAACCTTAGCAGTCCCCCCCAAGTCAAATGCTATATGTGCTCCCTTTTATACCTATCACCCTTAAAGTTCTTGTATATATGTCTGAAATAAAATTTTAGGTTACTAGATGGGAACATTTCCTTCACATAATTTCTTAGCCTTTTTTCTCTATAAAAAATGAAAGCGAGTGGTAGAGGGTGTTTTAATTGGTGTGGCTTTAGAATTTATAGGAAATTGATCCATGCATCATAAGTTTCCCATTTATAAACATATATAGCAATGTGATATAACCCATTATTCCCATCCAATGAAACTGTTGAATGTACTACCCCACAGAGTGATAACCTTCTTCTGAATTCAAGTTCTCAAAAACATTGAAATCCCACTACTTTGACTAATGTATTTTGCCTATTTCCTCTCATTTTCCTACCTCACTTGACTGGGTGTTCTAATTTTCTGCCCAACTTGGCTGAGTTTCAACCCTTATCAACTAATTCAGATTCAAACTCAATAAGGTTTTCAAAAGCCCAGTCATCATCACTGTCCTCTAACACTATTGGATTACTTGGTTTATTGTTTGTGGTAATTTGTTTTAGATTTTTGTTAGCTAGCCAAGGTGACCTTCTTGGTTTTGTAACTTTTGGCAAGAATTTATTGGGAGTTGTTAGGACTTTCTTGGTTGAGGGAGGTTTATCAGACTTTTCTTCATTAGTTGCAAAAGTGGGACATGTGAATTTGGAGTGATATAACTTATAACCCCCATTATTGCTTTCAATATGGTCTAACATGTTTAGTAGTTGGGTGTCATTCTCAATTATTGATATAGACCCATCCCAATTCCACTAAATTCTACCACCCTTAAAACCACAACTATTTTCAATATCTTTCACTAAATCAATACACCAGAACTCATCACCATCAATGTCATTTAAGTGAATTACCTTTCCCCCTATGCACCTCTGACCATTTTTTGACCACTTAGCCCCCATAATGGACCACAGAGTCCCTCAAACCCGGCAATGACATAATATTCTATGTCAACACAGTAACAAAACAATAAAAATGACAACTTAAGAGAATATATAGGAGGAATCAACATAAAAAGCGAAGAAAAGGGCAATGAAAAGGACAAAACCAACATAAACTCAAATCTTTGGCATGCGAAGCCTAAAAAAAGCCTAAAATACAAGTGTAAAGACACATAAACCCCACATTTGATTTTTTTTTATTTAAATATTTGACTTAAAGCCACAAAAAGATAAAATTTCAGAATGTAATATACAAATGCTAACTAAAATGCTAAAAACCCTAACTTTTTCTTATATTAGGGGTTACAAAAACCAACTTAAAACCCTAAAAAGATAATAATAATAATAATAATAATAATAATAATAATAATAATAATAATAATAATAATAATAATAATAATAAAACAATAATAATGCATCTATACATACATGTAAATGTAAAAATAGCCAATTTTCACTTCTTGTTGGAGTTCTTTAGCAATCCCTGATCTTCTCCCTCGTTTTGTTTTTTTTTTCTTTTCGTTTTTTCCTCTATGCTAATAATATGAGGAATCCTTTTTTACTATAAATGTGAAGGATAATCCATAAGGGGTAATATGGGTACATCAGATGTATTTGTTAGTCTCTTAACGGTTTGACCCGTTGACTTGATGAATCCATCCAAAATGGGGGTTAAAGGCAAACAATTTACAAAAGTGTGTACCATACTTTATGTAAACTAAATGGGGGGCCAAACCTAAATGAACTTTATTTATTAATGCTTTGAATCTCCCTTTTAAAACAAAAGAAAATAGAAAAAAAGAAAAGAAAATTAAGCTGATAATGATTATATGGAAGATAATAGTGTAGATGATATTTATTACTAAATTCCAAGTATTTGACAAAATGGTTGTTGAATATTTATGTACTATTATATAGATGGGCCCTTAACACGTGAACAAGGACATGATAATTTCCTATAAGACGTTGAATATTTGTATATGTAAGGACATATATCCTTACTAGAGTACTTGTACATGCGATGCATGTGCTACTTTGATTTATCTAATTCAAACCAAAATATTGAACAAAGATGTTAAACAATAAATTACTTTGTTAAAGATTCAAGGTTCAACCCCTCTTAGAGCACCCACAGTGGGTAGGGTAAAATGATAAATTTATCCAACCTAAGCCCAGAGCGGAGGAAGTTGTAGGGTAGAATTTAAGCAGGTAGGGTAGAGAATGAATAAATTTACCTTATGACTAAATTTTACTCATACGAGTGTGGGTCATTCGTATGTCCCCCTTTTTTTTAACCCATACGAATGAGCTTCATTCGTATGCACCATTTTGTTATTTTTTTTACCCTATCCGCTGTGTTCTACTCTAAAATTTAACTAATTATATGCTAAATCTGCCTTAAATATCCCCAACTCCGTTGTGGATGCTCTTACAAGCATATTTTTTAATGAAAAAAAAAGAATCCGCAGAGTAAAAAAGGAACTACAAATGTTTGACACAGCTTCAAGGTTGTTAATTGAGTCTTGGCTTTATAATATAGAATATATTACAAATATAAATTTTGAAGGCCAATTTTACTGCCATATAGTCAAAACAAGTCTTCTTGTATTTTATGCATCATTTTTCTTTTCTTTTTTTTATCTTACTCATTGTTTGTACCATTTTTTGCACACGTTGACTAATCTCCGATCACGGTTCCTTAATGCCATTAGGCAAGCATTATTTTGGTAGTTATGCATCCTCCAATTGTGTTAGGTCTAATTTATTGTTAGTTGTTCGAAATTCCCATAGCCCTTTCTTTGTGTGTTATTCCATCATAAATAATAGAGAAGACCAAATACCGTTGACCTAATTTGAGTTAGAAGCATAGTATTAAGAATTAGTTAATCAAGCTATAAGATTAAGATTTAAGACCTTCATCCTTCAATAGGGCAGTTTTAACAACTATTTTATGTAAAGCGTGATTCATGCGTTGAGTAGGGACCAAAGTGAAGAGTTGTTTATAAGTCCGATGATGTAATACATGAAGGAAAAACAAACTTCGGTTAAGTAGTAATGATGTATAAGATGAATATTTTACCGAACCGCAATTACAATATATATATATTTTAGAAACATTAGACATAATTCTAAATAAAGAAATAAGTTTTAGAATTTGAAATTAATATAAGAGTAAACTACCCTAATGGCCCTTCAACTATTGACCTAGCGTCACTTTGGCCACTAAACTAAAAATCACGTCACTTTGGCCACTAAACTAAAAATCACGTCACTTTGGCCCTTAAACTATTAGCGAGTGTCACTTTGGCCCTTCCATCCACATTTTCTGTTAAGTTGGGCGGAAATGGGGGGCATTTTTGTCATTTCAATTATTTTTTTAAAAAAATAAATTTAATTATAATTTTTTACTAAAAAAATTATAAAAAAACAAAATAAAGAAAGAAGAGAGAGAAAGAGACGGAAAAGAAAAAACAAAAAGAAAACAAAAGAGAGAGAGAGAGAGAGGAGAAGATGGAGAAACCCATCTCCGGCCACCTCCTCCATTTCCGGAGAGAAAGAGGGGAAAATGGTGTGAGTTTTCTATTTTGGAAATTATATTGAATGGATTGTTTGTTTGGGTTGGGGGTGTTTGATTTTGAGTTTTCTCTCTCTAGAAATTTGGGGGTTTGTGTGTAGAAGGTTGATGACGATGGTGGTGGTGGTCATGGTGGTGTGGGGAGGTAGCTAGGGAGGTGGCCGGAGATGGAGGAGGTGGACCGAAATGGGTGTTTCATTTTTCCTCTGTTCTTGAGATTGAGGAGGTGGACGTATATATATATATATTTGTTTTGTTCTTGATACCTCCTCTGTTCTTGAGATGGAGGAGGTGGATATATATATAGATTTCTGCGTTTTTCCCTTTCTTTTTCTTTTTTTTTTTTATTTTGTTTTTTTTGTTAACACTGATTGTTTGTTTTGGTTGGGGGTGTTTGATTTTGAGTTTTATCTCTTTAGAAATTTGGGGTGTTGTGTGTAGAAGGATGATGATGATGGTGGTGGTGGTCGTGGTGGTGTAGGGAGGTAAGGAGGTGGCCGGACGTGGACGAAAATGGAGGAGGTGGACATATATATATATATATATATATATATCTGCATTTTTCCCTTTTTTTTCTCCTCTTTTTTTTATAAAAAATTATTGTAGGTCGGAAAATACCCTAGAGGGGGGGTGAATAGGGTTTTTAAAACTTAATACGGAATTTAAAAACTTTTCTAACAATGTTTAAGTAAAATAAATTTACAAAATAAATTATCAAGGAATGCAATCAAATAAACAATCAAGAAAATAAACAATCTCAAGCAAACAATAATATAGCAAGTAAATAAAGAGATTGAGTAAGAAAGATTAAACCAATCGAAGTCCAAGATTTTTTGTCCACACGGTTCGGCTTGTTCCCCCTACTCCGCGCTCGGTTAGTTCCCCGAGAACTTCCACTAAAATCGATCTCCTTCCGGGTGAAGATCAAACCTCTACAAGTGTTGTCTCACACACTCTACAAGTATTGCTACACCACAATACTCTCACAAGATACCCTCTTGCTAACCTTGTGAAATTTACCTTTCACAATTTCTAAACAAGAATTTACCTTCTTGTTTTTCCTATGAGATTTACCTCTCACAATTGAATACAAAATTGTTTGGTGATTCACACCAATTTACAATAACTCTCTCAAGTGTGTAAAGAATACAATTTGAAGCTCACACTAGAGATATCAAAATTGATCAAAATATATAGCTCAAAAATGAAGAATATGATCAATAATACTTGAATAACTTTTTATATATGTAAAATAAGTTTGTAGAATGATTCAAGTGTGTTAAAACATGTCTAAGACATCATATTTATAGCTTACAAAATCATATGGCCGTTGGGGATGATTAAAAGAGGTTTTGGCTCCAAGGTATACATTTTCAAACTTTCCAACAGCTAGTTTTGACAAAAAAATTCAAAATTGTTTTGTTAATTTCTCCCAATTAGACCGTTGGATCATGCTCAAATTTTAGTCAAAATTTCCAGAAGATGTTGTCTAATTACTGTAAAAATTTCAAAATGATCGGAGTCCGGGAAGGCCTCCATTTCACCGTTAGATCAAAACTGGGCAAAAATTGAGCGAATTTTATATGTAAAATAAAAATATTTTTGCAATTTAGCAATTTAGTTCCAAATAAAATTATAATGATTTTTGAACCTCAAAGATATGTTTCTAAGATACCTATTTTTATTATAGCTTAAAATATGATCATTTAAAATTAATATGAATTTATTTTGAAACTCGGTTTTTGTAAAATGATGTTTTTCAAATAAATTCAATTTCAAGCTAGTTTGAATCAATCTTTAAAAGATGCAAGAATATGTTTGAGCTATAGGAATTTGATCAATAAAGTATCTTTACATAAAATCTAAGCACTCACTCCATTTAATGATAATTCGAGTCTTCGTGATGCTTGATTTTCTTGTGCGTATCTTTACTTGTTTGATGTTCTTGATCCTTTCTTGGTTTTGATTCTTTGTGAAGCACATAGAGATCATTTGAGTTCATTTCTTGTGAGTGAAAGCATTTGTGGAGCTTTGTGTGAGAGTTTGACTATATCGGTTTGACGTCACACTTGGTTGGAAAAGATATCGGCTAATGGCTATCATCATTGGAACAACCGAGTTAAATAACACTATATTAACTTATTGTAATTATCAAAATAAGATTAATTGACTTTAAGGTCAACAATTATAATTAAATATATTTTTTTAAAAAAATAATTGCAATGACAAAATTGCCTCCCATTTCCGTCCAACTTAACAGAAAATGTGGACGGAAGGGCCAAAGTGACACTCGCTAATAGTTTAAGGGCCAAAGTGACGCGTTTTTTAGTTTAGTGGCTAAAATGACACTAGGTCAATAGTTGAAGGGCCATTAGGTTAGTTTACTCTTAATATAATTTTATAATGTTGTAGTCAAATAAAGTTAAGTTTAAATGTGTTTTAAATACAAGTATGGAAGTATATATACGGAATCTAATAAAATAAAATTTAAATATGTTTAAAATACTAATATTAGCACAAAAGTATATCTGTTACGAAATAGAAACGAAAGAGAGATTGAAGAAAGAGAATGAAAGAATTGTATTACTTTCTTGATGATTGAATGTACAATAGAGTAAGAATATATATACTAGAAATAAAACCCTAATCTAGGATACAATTAGGAAAGTATAATGGGAACACAATCAATACAATTAATACAATATGAAAAGTATAATAGAAATAGGAAACGTAATATATATTATATTCTAACACCCCCCCTCAAACTCAAGGTGGTAAGTGAGAGACCAGCTGGAGTTTGGAAATCAATGCTTGGAAACGGCTAGGCTGGTGAGCTTTAGTGAAGAGATCTGCAGGCTGGTCATCTGAAGATACAGGCATAAGACGAATGTACAGATTGCGAATATGCTGGCGAATAAAGTGATAATCAATCTCAATGTGTTTAGTTCGTTCATGGAAGACGTCATTGTGACTGATTTGAATGGCACTGCGGTTGTCACAATAAAGAGTAGTAGCAGAGTCTTGAGGAGCACCTAATTCATCGAGGAGGCGTCGAAGCCATATTAGTTCTTGTGAAGTATCAGCAAGAGCGCGGTATTCAGCCTCAGTGCTTGATCGAGAAACAACAGATCGTAACAGAATATGTGCGAACAGTATCAAGAATATGTCTGTGCTTGCGTTCAGCACGACCATTTTGCTGAGATGTACCGGGACAAGAATATTGAGAAACAGTGCCTTGTTCACGGAGAAATTTAAGAAATGAGGTTTCCTTGTATTCCATGGCATTATCAGCTCGAAAAATTTTTGTTGGACGAGAAAACTGAGTTTGAATCATGCGAGCAAAATTAATATAGATTTGGGTTAATTCTGAACGAGTTTTCATAAGATAGATCCAAGTAAAACGACTATAATCATCCAAAAAGATAACAAAATATTTTGAACCTCCCATGGTAGAATGTGGAGAGGGTCCCCAAACATCAGAGTGAATAAGATCAAATGGTGCTGAAGAAATATAATCATTTTTATTAAAACATAATGCCGGTTGTTTTCCAAGTTGACAAGATAAACAAGACAATTTCTCAGACTTTATTGACCCTAACTGACCAGATGACACAATAGAACGAAGACGATCAAAAGACACATGTCCTAAACGGGAATGCCACAACTCAAATGAAGAAATAGTTGGTGGGGAGGCAACAGGTGGTGTGGATGCAACAATAGGAGTAGGTGAGGTACGGAGGTGTATGAGCTCGAACATACGGCCAACTTTACGGCCTATCCCAATAATTTGTCCCGTCTGAGGATCCTGCACATGACAACCAGAAGAGGAAAATATAACATTCAGCCCAAGATCACATAGTTGACCAACAGAAATAAGGTTGATAGTCAATTTGGGAATACGAAATGTAGCAGGTAAAGAGAGGCTAGGAGTAGTAACCGTTCCAACATGACTAACAGATAATTGAGAGCCATCAGCAGTTTTAATGGTGGGTGTATGATAATTATGACTTTTAGAGGTGAAAATAGTAGGATCAGAAGTCATATAATTGCAGCAGCTAGAATCAAAGAACCAAGATATACCTGTGGTGGTGGCCATAGCAGAACCAGAAGAGGATGTAACCTGTTTCAGAAGAGCTGTGATGTCAGCTAAAGTCACTGGTGCAATAGAAATGTCTGCTTCAGAAGAATCAGTGGTGGCAGCGGTGATGGTGCTAGAGGATGATCTAGAGGAGGATCTCCTGGATGGGTTCTTGTAACAATCGGCTTGAAAGTGACCTGGTCCCACCTTTTTGCAAAAGAAGCACGCCCTAATTGGACACTTTAGTAGCATATGGGTGGTGGCATGACAGTATGAACATTCTCGAGAAAACGAGTTTTTGGTATGTTTCGAGCTCGGAACGGCTAAAACAGCATTAAAATTGTGGGCCCGAGTGGCGAACCGAGTTTCTTCAGAGAGAAGCTCTGTCGTGACATCATCAAGAGACGGTAAAGGATTGCGATGGAGTAGAGCAGCCCGAACTGGTTCGAATTTATCGTGAAGTCCCATTAGAAGTGTGATAACACGCTGGTTATCTCGGTATGTTTCAAATTTTTCTGCATCATGCTCACAAAAAGAAGGTTCGGATTGGGCTAACTGATCCCAAATAGCTTGAAGGTCGGATAAATAATCATCAATTGATTGCTCGGGTTGTTGGGTTTTAGAATGTAAAGCAGTAAGCAACTGGTATTGATGAGAGAGATCCTTTGGAGTGTACCTAGATTGTAGAAAATCCCAGACTTCCTTCCCGGTGGAAAAACGACCAATCTGCTGCCCTATACGAGAGATAGATGTATTCCGAACCCATGTGATAATATCACCATTTTTGCTTTCCCAATCATCAAGGCGATCATTGAACTTATCGTCAGTTTCATCGGTTTTCTTGGTTGGCGTAACAACTTCTCCAGTAACAATTCTCCAGGACTTACGAGACTTCAGAAAACTTGTCATGGCTTGGGACCATTGAACATAGTTGGTGCCATTGAGAACGACAGAAATCGGACGCGAAAACTCGTGCTTTTCCATTGAGAAACGTGTAAGATAACACAATATCTGTAAAAACTAATCTGATTCTGAGAGATCTGAGGCTAGAAACGGATCCGGAGCGGTTGATTTAGTGGGGAACCGGTCTTAGAGTGAAAAAAACCGGGTTAGATATAGGTGAATCGGTCAAGGGAGTAAGAATTGGTTCAGAAAAAAAACCGGTTTTTTTTTTGGCAGTGGCGCGTGGCTGTGTTCTAGCGGCGCGTGGGGGCGCGTTCCAACTCCGATTGGGGTGATTTCGACCGCGTTTGGTTCCTATTGAAGAGACGAAGATTTTGGTATATTATATGGGTGGTTTGGGATTATGTATCGAGGTGGCGATTGATCAAGAAAGGAGGGTGCGCGCGGGATCTGGGCTGCGCGACTGGGGGATCTTGCAGAGGCGCGTGAGAGCGCGTGTGATATCCGAATAGGGTGTTTTCAACAAGGTTTGGTTCGTATTGAAAAGACGAAGCTTTTGGTATATGTTTTGGGTTAATCGAGGTTCTGTAGGGCTTCGAACAGTGGATCGACAGTTGGATAAAACTAGGGTTTTTGATTGGTTGGTTGCTTGGGTTGATGATGCTAGGGTTTTTAATTTGGATTTGATTGAAGATTAAATGAGAGATTGGTTCTAGAGGAGGATGAATCCCTCTGATACCATGTTACGAAATAGAAACGAAAGAGAGATTGAAAAAAGAGAATGAAAGAATTGTATTACTTTCTTGATGATTGAATGTACAATAGAGTAAGAATATATATACTATAAATAAAACCCTAATCTAGGATACAATTAGGAAAGTATAATGGGAACACAATCAATACAATTAATACAATATGGAAAGTATAATAGAAATAGGAAACGTAATATATATTATATTCTAACAATATCGAAACACTAAAACTATTCCATGTAGAGACTGTGTTTAGGATTCTAATAAAAAATAACTATTGCAGCAATTTGAACATTCTAAGATAGATCCAATGGGTAATAAATAAGATAAATTGTAGAGCTAATTAGAAGTAAAAATGAAAAATAAAAGTAAAAGAAGAAAGAGACAAAAAACCAAAAACTTGCATCAGGAACACCGTACCATTTCCTTTTGATCAGTGTTTTAATATGCCTTACAAATAAGTTGTCGTAATATATGGTTTTTCTTAGATATTGTCGTTAATATATTAATTTAAAAGATTATAAAATTTTATAATATTTAAAAATAATCAAATAAAATAGAGTTTAAATGTGTTTAGAATACTAATACTAATACAAAAGTATGTGTGGTTATAGTATTTTATTTAATGTAAATTTTAAAATTTTGTGTTTAAAAACCAAGGGACATATTAGTCCATGCAAAAAAGAGGAAAAATATTTACTTTATTCATACGTTTATATCTACTAGTTTTTGTGCACGTGCGTTGCTCGTGATTTCAGTGCGCTTGACAAATGTCATTAAGTCCATTAATGAATATGTATGTACTAAGAATTGAATAATTAGTATGAAATAAAAATAATAACATATAAACAAAACATAAAATCAAGTGTAAAATTCAATTGATAATTATAAGAAAATCATATAATTGGTTAACTATAGAATTAACATATTGTAGATTTGTAGATACATGAAAAAATTTGTCCCCTTGAAATTTTTTATACATAGGTGGCCAAGCGGACTCTTAATCGAATATATAATAGAGTAATATATTTTTACTAAGCCTTTATAAGTGGTAGATAGTTAATTATATTAAATGAATGTGGATTATTATGCACAGTACCAAATATTAATATAACATTCATATAAATAATATATTATATAGCCCGACGATGTATAACATAAACGCTTTACCACAATACCAAACAATAATATAATACACATACAAATAATAGATTATATAACAACAAAAATATTAAAATGGTAAAAAAGAAAATTTAAGATGAATATTTTATTGAGCCATAGCTACGATATGTTCATATTTTTTTATTTAAACATTAAACATAAATTATAAATAAACAAATAAGTTTTAGAATATATAAATTAATATAAATTTAATTTATTATAATGTTAAAAGTAATCAAGTAAAATAGAGTTTAATATGCATACCTTTATGGTGAGTTTTAAAATGAATACAGTAAAAAATTATGTTTTACCTAATTGGATGTGCCCTAATTAAAAAATGGGATGTGCCTTTACCTGTTGCCATAAGTTAATTGTGCATACAAAAAAGATTTAGAATTGAAATATTTAGAGTAAACAAACCTAATGGCGCTTGAATGATTTGTTAAGCGCTTTAACTATTGAGTGAATCTCACTTTGGCACATCCGTCTAATTTCTCCGTTGAGTTTGATGGAATCAAGGGCAAAAAAGTTATTTTCAATTAAAAAATAAAGAAAAAGAAAAAAATATACACAAAAAAAGGAGAGAGAAGGATAATTGAACAAAAAAAAATATACGTACATACACACAAAGTATTCTCTTTATTCATCTCATTCACATTTACTTTCTTTCTCCTCTTATGCATGTTCTTACACCTCTATGTTTTCTTCTTCTTCAATACCTTATTCTAACATATGTTGTTTTTTGTCTCTTATTTTAGTTCCAAAAATATATATACATATATATTTAGGTATAGATATATGACATATATGTTCAATTTTCACCTTTGAAATTTTAAATGATCATCTCACTAACTTCTATATTGAATCTTTCAAGAAAATTTGGTGTTCTACTCAATACATAAAGATCATCTCCACCAAGTTTCATGAAAAAAATTAGTCCTCTTTTTAGAACTGGCATATATATATATATCTTTGTTGGACGAGTTATATATATTGTTCTGAAAATTGCACAGATGAGGACGGGACATTAGGAGAAGAAGAAGAAGAAGAAGAATGGCCTCAAGCAGGAAGGTGATTTTCATTTACCAAAACTTTCAATTGGCCTGAATTCTCATATGTGGCTACTGCTAATTGCTTTATTCAATGAGCACTTGCACTTGTGGCCAGGTTTGTGTCTCTGTGTTGAGTTTACTTGAAATTATTATGCGCCTTCCAATATTATATATATCTTTCTTTTTCAGGATTTTGATATTTCCTGTTAATGCTAGACATGTGAACAATTGTATTTTTATTTAGTTTTGTGCTACATGTAACACTTCATGTTAGTATTCGTTATAGCACTCATGTACTGCGAGCTTTAGAAAGATACAAGACTTACTATTCGTTATGATTTCACTAATGGGACCTTTTAAATACATAATACATCAACTTATATGTATGTACATATAAAAAAAGTTTTCTATTTGTCGTGTGTAGCTGATGTGTGGTGTCCTAATTTTTTGAGATTTACTGGATCAACGTGTTGTGTTACAAAGGCAAATTGAATGGTGATTGGCCGGGAGGAGCAGCTCCTCTATGGGATATATAGGCTGGTCGTTGACATATATAAGTTCAACTGTCATTTTAAACCTTCGATACATGTATTCTCGATATTCTTTTGTCCTCATTTACATTGTGAATTTAAGTTCTCTAAGTAACTTCCCATTAAAAGACTTAACTTCCCTTTGTTTCTTCAATCTTTCATGGCATATTTTTGCATCTGCTCACGGGCGAAGTTCCACATATGTACATGTTTATATATGTAAATGGGATCTATGTTTGATGAGTGAATTATATTTGTCAACTTGCACAGATTTCCAGAGTTCATGACAGATAGTGAGTAGATGAAGTGTTTGATTCAGGGAGAATTCCAATTTCTGCACTGAATTTAAAATAAGAATCAGTAAGTTAACGAAAACCTTTTCCTGCTACAAATGGTAAATAATATGTACTCTAGTACATTTTGGACTTGTAACATAGCATTCCGAAAACTAATTTTAAGCTTGGATAAACCTTTCTTGCTTAAATAAAGTGCAGAGCTTTTCAAAGGATACGGAGTGGATTTTGGATTTTTGGCAAAAAACAAGATACTGGAGTTGAAGCTTGGCCAGAGTGGTTGTTTTGGGGTAGGAAATTGGAAAGTACCAAAAGAAGACCGAAAATAATTGCTGGATTGCTAGCTGTATCTGTTCGGCTAGTCTGATGAATTTGGAACTCTCGTTCTTCCGATTCAGGTAGCAAACGAAGTGTCTTAAAATATAGAGCAGAAAGTTTCAAAGATCTTTAATGAGCTCTATAAATGTATCTTGCTTTCTTCCATGCAGACAACAAAGAGCTGAAGCACCCACGACAGTGGCATTATTAGTAAGGAAGCAGCGACTCTTGAGGAGTTATTTGAAGGTGATTTTTTCAAAATTTTATTTCACAGTTAAGGAATGTCGTAAATACACTTGGTTTTGTAACCGCAAATTATGTGAAGATATGATAACAACTTGAAGAAATTTGCCCATCAACACAATAAACTGTACACTGTGACACAAAGTGGCATTGCTGACAACTCAATAGACAGTTTTTCTCTCTCTGCACTCAAACAAGAGGTTATTCTTGGAATTCCGTAGATTAGTCAACATTTTAATTCTAGTTAAATTTTTTTAAAAATTCCAGTGATAAAACGAATTGCAAAGAACTCAAATCATTGGCTTCAATGGTGCTCTATAAATTTATCCTGCTTTTGCTAATGCAGACAGCAATTTGCTTGCCAGTTGACTCAAAGGTGGCATTGACAACAAATAAGTAGTATTTTGACGAGATCTCTGAAGGTGATTTCTTCAAAATTTTGAAATTTAGGTAAGTTAATCTTCTCATTTATCGCGTTTTTCTTTCTCTCTTCAATAAGTTAGGTCGTTTCCAATGCGACTTAAACCTTGAATCCTCACTGAATTTTCGTCGTTTCTTATGTGTATGACATGATCAAGTGAAATATATAGCATGCTGCAATCTTGTATTGCTGTGTCAAAGGTTCCACCTTGGTCATGATTTTCCTGCCACTTCAAGTTCCATTCACTCAGTAACTGCTAAATTATTTGAAAGACTTAAATGGTTATTCATTTCACTCCTAAGGATATACATGATAATTTTAGGATTTCATAGATGTGGAATAGATTTTTCTTTTATATAACTGGCCCTGCTTGTTAATTATTACGGGCAGCCATATTGAGAAGTATGATATGGGAAATTTTGCAAAACTCACGGGTAGAACTCAACCCCAGAAGATACCTTGAATTATTTTCTAACCAGGCGATGTGGGACATCTCTTTACTATAATTTACACTCGGTGCTAGCATTGTTGATGGTGGTGAACTTTTTTCTGTTTCAGATATGTATACAAATAGTATTGTTTTACTATAGCTCTCTTTTTTGATTTGTTTATACAATTTTGATTTTTTCCTTCCCTATTTTTTCGACTAAGGAAAAAGCTTTTATCAGCAAACAGAGTAATTCAGAGAAGGGATAGGGAAAAGATAAAGCAGGTTCTCTCTTGGATAAGGCTGGTATTTGGTAAGGTCAGCGATTTTATCATTTCTCATTCAGATTGAAAAAGTTCTAAAGAAGTCCTTTTAATTATGTGCACTCGTTACTGTAGGTGTTTCAATAGCATTCTAGAATTCAACTACAACTTGGTTTATAAGTAAAAGCATCATATCTAGGAGGAACGGGACACTAGGCCAGAGCTGAAGTAACCGTGTCGGATAATTTAAGAATTTTAAATAGACTGACATGTGAAAGACCAGGCTTGGACACACAAGAAAGACGTACAGGTATGGCTAATATGTAAACATACTTCTTAAAGTGCGTAATAATGTATAGAAGTACTTAGCTTTTCTATATTTTGATGTTAGTATTTGTATAGTACTCGTGTAATGCTTTAGATGGATTTAAGAGTTGACTTATGGTTTAGTGCATTTATGATATATTTTAGTTATGGTTTGAATTTTAAGTGCAAAATATATCACACATATATCTATATAGAGTAAAATGACATGCATGGTGAGCTATGAGTGTGTGAGTGTTAACTCCTTCTTTCACTCCTGTCCTAATCCCACAATTGGGTGTTTCACAATCTCGGGTGTTTGAGGTTTTAATTTCACAATCTTTTTGTAATGTAAGGATGGGATCAATGCTAGTGGATTTTCGTTGCTGCTTTTGGTGGAAATTTCTTTTGCTATTGCTGATGTTCTGCTTGAACTGGAGCTAATTATATTGATTCAAATGGAATTATACCTTCCTTGTTGTCACATGGTGCCTCCCTCCATCCCACATGTTGACTGTACCACTGTGCACACGCCGGTGCACAGCCCGGTCCAAATCCCCCCGAGGCCCCGTTCAGTGCCTGTCCTTGCTTCCTCGTTGTTTTCACACCCATGTGTAGCACCACACCTTCTCAGCGCCTCAGTGCCCCATTCAACCTCGCTGTGCACATGCCTATGTGTAGCTCAATCCAAAGGCCCTGTTCAGCACTCTCGTGACCACTTCCTCTTTGTCATGCTCATGCCTGTGTGCGGCATGGTTCAGCAGCTGTGGTTTTTCTCAGCGCCCCTGCACCCCTTGCTTCTCAACACAACGGCCCCTGGCCTTCTTAGCTCACCCAGTCACCAATGCTCCCACAATGAGAAGGATGCCCATCTACGCGCGCATGGAGCAAGTCATGGAGTCTATCATATGTATATATTGTTGCTTTGTAGTTAGCTTTAGGACTTCCCTTTGTAATCGTTGGCTTTTGGCCATCATAGGTAGGTTGATCTTTATTACTATCACTAAGGTTTTTCCTTTAGTCGGTTATATGGGGTGAAGATTACAAGTCCCGTACCCTGGTTATCTTCAAGTGCACGTTGTCAGCACTAGTTGTCTTGCTCTTACTTTCTCCATTGTAACCAACTTTCTAGCAATAAAGTAATTTTATGTTTTCTACAAATACGTTCTCGTGAGAATCCTATTACGTCCTAGTTGGTGACTCTGATTCAAGTGCTAGGGAAACCTTTATGGGAGTTGAGTTGCCCAGCCAGTTTTGCCATGGAATCTTACAAAATCATGTTTTTCTCTTGCCCTACATGCGTTTTGTTCTTCCCGCTAAAGAAATTCGCACAACCATATCTTTATAAAATCATGTTTTTCTCTTGCCATAATTGACCTTTTTTTTTTCCTTCCAAATGCCCAACCATTAGGTAACAGGACAATTTTTGTTTACAGGTAGGTAGAAGAAAAAGCACATATTTATTTTCATTTTTCAGGTTATCACTATCTAAATTTAAGTTGTTTTTGATCTTTATAATGTAGTTAATAACATGTAGGCAATGTAGATTACTTCCTAATATTGCATTATCTTAATTTGGCTCCTTCAATATAGCAATTTTTTGTTCATAGGTAAGTAGAAGAAAAAACCGATGGAAGAAGTTGGGTGAAGCTTATAAGCAGTTTATTTGGTATAGAGTGGGTGAGTAATGGGAAGTATGTTTGGGCTAATTGGTATGATAGATGGCATTCTTTGATCTGTTGTTATAAAATGGTAGCTAATGTCTGATTTGTTTATTTTTTTCAAAATAAAATAAAATGGTATTTAGTGCTTTAATCACTATCTAATGTCTAATTTGAAAATAAAATATATATATATACTAAAGTCTAAAAATGTAAATATAGTATACAATCCAATATGTATTAAATGGTGAAAACAAATGATAGGATTAATTTAAATAAATATAATCAAAGATTAATAATAACAACAACATCTAGCTGTCCTAATTAAAGATACAAAAAATGATTTCTTTTTAATAATAAATAACACAGATAGATTCAAATTTAATTTTGTACGTTTGATGTGAGGATTAATTAAAAGTAGCGACTAATAGCCATGTGCATTGCACGTGCTCAAAGACTAGTCGTTTATAAAAAGTAAGAAAGAAAATAGCTCACTTTTTATAACGGCGATGTTATTTACACCCCAATTGTCACAAATGGTCCTCATTAAATCCTTACTCTACATATATATATATATTTATACATATATTTGACATATAAGTTGAAAATTTTTAAATGATCATCTCATTGACTTCTAATTTGGATCTTTTAATAAAATTTGGTTGAGGCGATCTACTCATTATAAATATAAAGATCATCTCCACCAAGTTTCATGAAACAAATTAGTCCTTTAACCCTTGAAATGGGCGGTCCTTCTTTTTCTTAAAGAGAGGACTGTCCTCTTTAGAACTGGCATGTATATATATATCTTTGTTGGACGAGTTATATGTATTGTTCCGAAAATTGCACAGACGAGGACGGGACATTGGGAAATAGAGGACATCTACCAATAAGGTGAATTTCATTTACCTAAACTTTCAACTGGCTTGAGTTCTCATATATGGCTACTTCTAATTGCTTTATCAAATGATATAGTGCACGGAAATATGCGCCATGCCTTCCTTCAAAGAGTGTTTGAAACGAAGCCATATTGTACAATTCCATGTGCACTTTGATGTACAATTCCATGTGCACCTTAATTTTAATCTTAAAAATGGATGAGCACTTGCACTTTTGAGTTTGTGTCTGTGTGTTGAGTTCAGTTGAGTTTGCTTGTAATTAATTGTGCCTTCCAGTATTCACATATATATTTTTCTTCTTTTTCTGAATTCTGATACTTCCTGTTAATGCTATGCTTGTGAACAATTGTATTTTATTTAGTTTTGAGCTACATGTAACACTTCATGTTAATTAATGTTGTTAGCTTATTTGGATTAAACATAGTTTTTATAGTCTATATTATATGAAAAATATATGTATAGAAGTACTTTTCTTTTCTGTATTTTGATGCTAGTATTCATTATAGTACTCCTGTACTGCACGCTTTAGAATGATATAGGACTTGACTGATGGTTTAGTGCATTATGATTTCACTTATGGTTTAACCTTTTAAATGCATAATACATCAACTTATATATATTTGTCCTGTGTTGCTGCTGTGTGTTGTCCTAATTTTTGGAGATTTACCGTCAACGTGGTGTCATACAAAGGAAGAAGCCACTAACAACAAATTGAGTGGTGATTTGCCCTGGGAGCAGCAGCTCCTCTATATATAGGCTGGTCATTGGTATATAAAAGTCAACTGTGATTATGGACCTTTGATATATGTATTCTCGATATAGAGAAGATCCGCAAAGACCCATTTATCACTTTTGTCCTCATTTACATAGTGAACTTAAGTTCCTAAATAACTTCCCTTTAAATGACTTAACTTCCCTGTCTCTTCAATCTTTCATGGCTTAGTTTGATACTTTTGTATCTGCTCAGGGGCGAAGTTCCATGTACATACGTACATGTTTATATATGTAAATTGGATTCTATGTTTGGATGAGTGAATTCTATGTGTCAAATTGTAGGAAGAGAATCAGTAGATGAAGGCTTTGATTCAGGGAGAATTACAATTTCTGCACTGAATTTAAAATCAGAATCAGTAAGTTGATGTTCTCCGGTCCCGAATACCTTTTTCCTTATAATTTGTACTCTGGTACGTTATAGACTTGTAACTTAGCATTCAGAAAACTAATTTGAAGCTTGGGTGATTACCCTTTCTTGTTTAAATGAAGTGCAGAGATATTGAAAGGATGTGGAGTGGATTTTTGGCAAAAGGCAAGATAGTGTTGTTGAATCTTGGCAGGAGTGGTTGTTTTGTGGTAGGAAACTGGAAAGTACCAAAATGAGACCGTAAACAATTGCCGGGTATTAAACCGTATATGTTCAGCTAGTCTGATAAATTTGAAACTCTCATTTTCCAATTCAGGTAGCAAACAAAGTGTTTTATAAAATAGACCAGAAAGTTTCAAAGATATTTGATGGAGTTCTATAAATTTCTCTTGCTTTCTTCCTTCCAGACAACAAAGAGTTGAAGCACCCACAACAGTGGCATTAATAAGGAAGCAGCAGATTTGAGTTATTTGAATGTGATTTGTTCAAAATTTTCGTTCACTTTCACAACTTGAAGCAAGAATTCTGCCCATCAACAGAAGACAGTGTCCACTGGGTCATGAAGTGACTTTGCTGAGAACGCTATACAGATTCTCTCTCTCTGTTACTCTTGAAATTCCATAGGTTAGTCTTCTAATATTTTAATTCTAGTTAATTTTGGACAAAGTTTCCAATGGTAAAAGTTTGCAAGAACTCCAAACCATTGCATTTGGTGGTGCTCCATAAATTTCTCCTGCTTTCGTCGATTGCACCTATGTTGCAATTTTGCCTGCCATTTCAAGTTTCCTATGTTCAATAACTGTTAATTTGTGTGTATAAGACTTGATGGTTATTCTTTTCACCCTTAAGGATAAACATGCTAATTTTAGGATTTCATAGCTATGGGACAGATGTTTCTTTTATATAATTGTGCCCCCCGCTTATTTCCTTAACAGAAATAGGTTAATTATTAAGGACATAGATATCTAAAAGTATGACAGTAACTTTTACAGAACCCATGGGTAAAACTCAACCCTAAACCTAGCTCGAATTCTTTTGTAACCAGACGATGTAGGACCTCACTCCACTGTAATGTCCACTCTGGCCTAGAATTATTGATGTTGGTGAAAAAATTTCTGCTTCATTATTGCTAGCAGTACCGGCCTACCGGGAGAAGGGATAGCGACAAGATAAAGCAGCTTCTCTATTAGACATAACGGTATTTGATAATTAAGGTCAGCAGTTTTATCATTTCTCATTTACATTGCGAAAATTCTAAATAGTTTCCTATTAATGACATGCATTTGTTACTGTTGGCCTCTATATAGAATTCTAGAATTCAACTTCAGCTTGATTTATAAGTAGAAGCATCTATGAGGAACGGGACACTAGCCCAGAGCTGAATTAACCATGTTGGATACTTTGGAATTTTTAAATAGATTGACATGTGAGGGACACGGCCCGGATACACAAGAGACACGTCAAAGGTACGGCTAAAATGTAAACATTCTTTATAAAGTGCATAATATGTGTAGAAGTATTTTGGTCTTCTATATTTTGATGTTAGTATTGTTTATAGTACTCGTGTATTGACTTAGATGGATTTAAGACTCAACTTATGGTTTAGTCATATATATATAAGGAGTAAAAGGACACCTATGGTGAAAATTATGAGTTTGTTTCAGAGTCTTAACTCAGTTTCTTTACACTCCACTCCTAATCCCAGAATTGGGTGTTTCACAATCTCGGGTGTTTGATGTTTTAATTTTACAATCTTTTTTGTAATGTAAGGATGGAACCAATGCTAGTGGAAGTTGTGCTTGACATTGCTGTTGTATCATTGCAGTTGTTGCCGCAGCCTGTTAATGCTCTTCTTCAGCTGGTGCTAATGATTTTGATTCAAGTGGATGCAATTATATGTTGTTCAGAGTAAGAAATTATTGAAATGCAAGTTTTAGCAATTGGAGGTTTCGTAAATTGACAAGCACATGTGTGACATGTCTTCTATTCTTTGTCAAAGTTAATTCAAGTGGAATTATACGTTTCTTGTTGTCACTTGGTGCATCCGCCATCCCATATGTCATTCTGCACTGCAACCACTCTGCACAAGCCTGTGCTCAGCATGGTACAAATATTACTCCTTGAGCGCTGTTCTCACGGCCATACTTAGCACCGCGCGCGCCTATACAACACCTCTGCACCCCATTCAACCTTATCGTGTGCATTCATGTGTGTAGCTCGGTACAAAGGCCCCAAGGTCCCGTTCAGCACCCCTGCCCGCTTTCTCCTTGCCATGCTCTCGCCCATGCACAACAAGCTCCAACAGCCCAGTGACTCTGTCAGCGGGCCCGCACCCCTTGTTGCTTAACACAACAACCCATTGCTTTCTCAGCCTTTCCACTCGCCAATGCTCCCATAATGACAAGCATGCCCGTCTACGCGCTCATTGTGCCATCTAATGGTGGAGTCTTTGTCATATGTAAATATTTTTGCACTTGCCATCGAGCTATAAACTCATGTGCTCTATTTTATTTTAGATTGCTTTCGTGCTCTTTTTTGTATCTAATCCTAGGGAGCAGGCCTCAAGTCACCCCAACATAATCCTTATCCACTTGTTATATTTATATACTCTTTCAAGTATTGTTCTTCGTTGGAACTTTTTCTTCGTGGTCTCAAGATTTTCTCGGTATTCATAGCAGTAGATATTCTATTTCTATAATCATATATACTTATACTTTTGGGTGTTATATATGTATACTAGGGTATACCCGTGCCATCCGGCACGATAAATTAAATAAGAAATGATAATCTATACTATATATAAAAGCACGAATAACTTTAAGTGTTTTTCCCTTTTTTTGTATAGACAAATATATCCTTTTATTTTAAAATTAAAATCTCCTATTCAAAATGAAAATCAAGTTATACTAAAAATAAAATTATGTATTTTATGTCTTCTACTCAAAATGAAATTCACAATAGCATCAAATTACTTTACTAATAAAAAATTTATGTATTTATGTCTTCTATTCAAAATGAAATTCACATAGTATCAAATTACTCTTCTAATAAAAATCTTTAAAAAAATCAAATTATTCTACAAATGAAAATCTAGCTGTCCTACTCAAAATAAAATTATGTATTTTATGTCTTCTACTCAAAATAAAATTATATATTTTATGTCTTTTACTCAAAATGAAATTCACAATAGTATCAAATTACTCTACTAATGATTTTTTTTATGTGTTTTATGTCTTCTACTCAAAATAAAATTCACAATAGTATCAAATTATTCTACTAATGAAAATCACATTGTACTATTAAAAATAAAATAAATTTTTTTTATGTCTTTTACTCCTTTTATTCTACTCAAAATAAAATTGAAGATGATATCATATTAATTTGGTTTAAACTCTATTTATTTTAGTTTCTCTACTCTTCCAATGATATTACATCTCTTACAATAATACATCCTAATTTATTTCAGCAACAATTTCAATTCACAAACTTATACACACAAGCTATAGCAAAAAACACAAGACAGATTACCAGCTTCTCGAAATGTACACGACTTTTTCTCTCTCCTCGAACATATTATTATTATTATTATTATTATTATAAACGAATCCTATTTCATGAAACAATAATTCAACAGAACAGTGAAAATTGGTTAGTGTTTCTATAATTTTTTTTATGGTCGACAATAATTCTCTCTCTACGTAAATAATTTTTTTTTTACTATTTTATTGGTTATTATTTTTTTATTAGTTAATGGTCGACAATAGTGTTTTTATTGGTTAGTGTTTTTTATTATTATTGGTTGCGTACACTTTAAATTTAATTAATTTCCTTGTCTATTGGTTAAATCAAAAATAGAATTAATTAAACTAATAATAAATGTACTAATTATATAATATATTCCAACACATGTTTATGCTTGGCCACCGGCAAAAATTTGGCGCAACAATTTTGGTACACCTAATTGATTATACCATTCTCTTACAATTTTAAATTACCTTCTACTGTTGATATTATTGTTTTTGGTTTATTTGTTATATATTTATCAAGCTTTAGCTTTGGATAGAACTTTTTTTCTTCTTCTTCTTCCTTTTTTTTTTTTTTTTTTTACGAATTCTTTTTACATATTTATTACCAAGACTAATAACTTTTGTCAAACACTAAAGCCACGTGCAACGCACGTACATAAGAGCTAGTAAAATAAAAAGAAGAAACGTGTGATGAATCTAAATCGACAAACTTAGGTTCAATATATCTTCATGCTAGAAAAATTAAAATTAGACCGGATTGAACCGACCTGTTTTTAATTTTTAAAGAATCTTTTAATCATATTTTTTGATCTTATTTTGATCTCAGCAAAACATGGTTTTAACAAATTAAACTCAAGGTCATATGTGAAAATAATTCAATGACGTCTGTTGGAATAATTTGAAAATAATTCAAAATTTTGACTAATATATTGTGAGCACTCCTAAAAATGACATACTGAGATGATCAATGTACGAACACATGATGGATCTCATTTAATTGATCTTGATTAGTAAATTTTAAATATTAAATTTTGAATTTTTTATTAAGTTATGACATTTTTAATGTAGAAAAAATGATTGGTGTTAAATGTTACTCAATATTTTTTTTTTACATAATTCTATAGCCATGATGGATCTTCTTTAAATGATCTTGATTAGTATATTTAAATATTATTTTTTTATGAAATTTCTTGATTAGAATATTTTAAATATTAAAAATTAAAATTTTTAATTTAAGATGAATCTTGTTTAATTGATCTTGATTAGTAGAGTTTAAATATTAAATTTTGAATTTTTTATTTTAAGTTATGGCATTTTTAATGTAAAAATATTTATTGCTGTGTGAGAGTTTACAATGTTAGTCAATAATTTTTATTTTTTTTACATAATTCTATAATCATGATGGATCTTGTTTAATTGATCTTGATTAGTAGATTTTAAATATTAAATTTTGAATTTTTTTTTAAATTATGGCATTTTTAATATAGAGAAAATTATTTGAGTGTGAGAATTTATTGTGTGTATATTATTGGTGTGAGTGTTTTAACATTGATGTGACATCTTCATGTGTGTATAAAACTCATCCAATGGTGTAGAGTTAATGCACACTATAACATGTATATTTTTAACCATTAGATTCTTATACTTTTTGAAAATAAATTTGGTCAAACTTGATGTTTTATAATATAGATATAAACAAGGAACCAACTATGTGCTACATCTTGTGGAGAAGATTAATGTAAGAGTGGCACAAGACTACAAAGGATTTTGGGGATGTGGCTTCTGGTTTAAGGGTTTTTATGGAGCAGTTGAAAGTCCAAAAGCGGTAATTTCGACGAATATGTCACGCAAATCAACTCAATAGAATAAGTTACAGAATCCCAAGCCGTAATTCTGGTGTTCAATAGATATGTTTCTATGTTAGAATCAAAAGTGCAATCTGTTGACAAGCTTCCACCTCCATAAAAACATTGACATTATTGAAATTTACTTCACATCATCTAATATATACCTTGTGTTATTGAGACTTTGGCTTCAAATTATGTAAATAGCTAAAGATATTTACCCCTTGGTTGGGTTCAAGTTTTTTATGCACTATGAGGAAAGGGTTGGCCCAGTGATAGGTAACATCTACCTTTGTCTTGAGATCAAGGGTTCAACTTATGGGTGACAGGCATTTTTCTCTTTATTTTGTAAGATTAAGGAAGAGACTTAGACTTCTCTTAATTTTTTTTAAAAAGAAAAAGTTTTTTATGCACTATAGGAGAAATATCATATTTGGTATATTGCTTATGTAGGAAGAGGTTGAAGCGAATGATCTTATTTGGTTGACAATGAATTGGAAACTTTATATGAGAAAATATATATCAATTTTGATCTCTTTGTAAGGAGAACAAAAATTTGAACAACATGAACACTAAGGGTTTATTTGATGCAAAGTGAAAATTTAATTGAAAACAAATTGTTTTTTATGAGAAACTCACAAAGATACGAGTGATTTGAAGAGAAATTTATAAAAAAAAATTCTTATTTTTCATGGAAAACTTTTTTTGACTACCACCCAAAAGAAGTAAATCACATGAAAAATAGAAAGTAATAGAATTTTTATCTAAATAACTCATTTTATTTTCCAACTTCTCATTGATATTAGTTATTTTTGCAATTATTTTCTAATTTCAAAATCACACGCACCTCAAATAGTTTTATTGCCTCTTAATTGGGGCAACTGTGTGTTTGTATTTAATACTTAAGTGTTTGCTATTTTTGTTTTGATAACTTGCATTTAATCTTTGGAAACTAAGTCCGAGGGTCTACACATTACCCCCTAATATTTTATTTTGGGTGTTCTTAGATGCACCCACAAAATCAGTCTTCTTACCCCATCAAATTTTTAAAAAATCTTGCACTTCACCCCAGCAATGGGGTGAGTTTACTGAAATAATATAGAGACGATAAAATTTCGTCGCTAAAAGTAAAAAATTAAATAATATTAAATTTTTCATTAAGATAAAATATAATAATAAAATTTACATCGTTCTTAATAAATTTTATTAAAAATTTCATCTAAATAATACCTCCAAGATACAAAATATTAATTGTCATAAATAAGTTTTTGTAATTATATGATATTTTATATAATCTTTTCTTAAATGGTTATTATTCATATTTCA
The DNA here is from genome assembly GCA_021464415.1 of Lonicera japonica. Taxonomy (NCBI): domain Eukaryota; kingdom Viridiplantae; phylum Streptophyta; class Magnoliopsida; order Dipsacales; family Caprifoliaceae; genus Lonicera; species Lonicera japonica. The sequence goes on along the minus strand of CM038465.1, from coordinate 1,284,359 downwards.
AATTTATTTACAAATTTTATTTTTATCTTTATCAAATAAGTAAATATAATACTTAATTCACTACTTCAAAAATATTAAAAGATCAATTTGTTGTTTTTAAATATATGTTATCTTTTGTGAAAAGGGAAAAAATGAATTGGAAAAATAAAATAGTTTTCATAAAAACAAATCATTTATTAACATATTTTTTTACTTTCGATTTCTATGATATTTAATTTTTTGGAGATTCAAGAAAACGATTTCCTTACAAAATATTAAAATAATAGAGATTTTCTCACCAAACTATTTCCTTTTTCAATATTTTTTTACGATTCATTTTAAGAAATTAAATATTGAAACAATAAAAACACAACATACAATACATATTTTATATACACTACATTTTTTTAACTTTAACATTAGATAACTTAACATGAGTTTTATTGAACTTTGCTTGCATGCATGCTCAAATAAAAAGATTAAACAAATTAAGAAAAATATCATTGAAAATGTTATTGTGCCGGTGCAAATAAAAATAAAAGTCTAGTAATCTATATAAAATTATGATAATACTTATTATAAGTATATATTTATGAGATGTATGTAATTAAGTGAAAATAGTAGATGTTTATTTGTTGGAAAGAATGTAATTTTTTAATTAATTTTTAATTTTTAAAACTTTAAATGGGTGAGAAGATAAATTAGTGGCCATTTTTTCAAAGTATAGAAAGCGAGGTGAGAAGAAAGGGTTTTACACTGTTTTTTAGGTTAAGATTAACGTAACTTTGACTTTTAGTGGGGTGAGAAGATAGATTATGTGGGTGCATTTAAGAACACCATTTATTTTTCTTGTATAACGATTCTTAGGTTCTATTTGATAAATAATATGAAAAATGATAGGAAAATTTTGATTTTTGTAAAAAGTTAAAAATTGATTTGAGTAATTCAATTACGAAAAAAAAAAAAAAAAAAATTTACGTTGCTGGACTAATTTCTTGTAATCCTTATTTATTTTTATTTTTTTTGGTGGTGTAAGAAAAAAAATAAGAGCTTTAGCTACAAGAAATTTTCAATACTTTTTATGAACTTAAAACTGGGAAAATTTCAAGTAAGGTCCGGACCTTACGGATTGGGACTTTTTACGACGCTTTTGCGTCGTAAAAACACACCCCCAAGTGCTTTTACGACACAAAAGTATCGTAAAAAGCCCCAATCCGTAAGGTCTGAACCTTACCAGAAATGCTCTGCTTAAAACTACGCATTTGCTTTATCTGGATGCCAAGTATTGGGCCATTTTTTGAGTTCTAGCCGGAAGCCCAAATATGATAGCCGCCCACATAAAACAACTAACAAAAAGAGGCCCAACATGTAAAATCTGGATTTATTTATTATTTTGTTTAAAAATACTTTTAGTTTCACTTTTTAATAAAACGCCAAAGATGAATACTTTTTGACAATGACTAAAATTAGTTCCAGCTAATGTCTAAAATAATTTTAAACGTTAAATAAAGGCCTTACTATTATTAGAATTGTACTCGACTTTTGTTGATTTGGGCAGCCCGTTTATGAACAAATAATTGAGTTATTGGTTTTCATATGGACTTTGCTAGAAAAACCTCTTGCCCTCTTGTATACCTAATATTGTGGTACTTTGGAGGTCCTTGAGGAGACTGATATATATTATTGGCTCACTATTTAATAGTTTAAATTTTTTGATGAGATCATTTCTAACTCTTTCAATCAATGGAATGTAAATTTGTGCATTTATAAATAATTATAATATAACGCGTGAAGTGGTTGGAAGACATGAGAAATATCAAATTTTATAGTAAAAAATGTTCTAAATTTATCTATATTATTTAAAATTTTGTCCAGAAATATCAACATCAAGTTTTAGAATTAGGTAAATTGACATTTTTTCTTTAAATTATTTAATTTGAATTTTGATGAATTGACTTGAATTATCATATTTACGATTGTTCAATTTTTACAACTAAAAATAAATAAATGTTAAAATTGTAATATGCTTAATTGTAAATTTTCTAATTCAGAATTTAAAAGGACAATTAAATAGGCCTTATAATATTAGCAAACTCTAACCAAAATGAAGATAAATAATAATTAATTTATGTTTGCATACTTGTCGAAAGAGCAAAATATTTAAGAGATTAAATTACCCAATCACACTAGCTGACAAGTCCAAACCCCGCAACTAAGCGCGGTACTGCCATAGAAATTCCCTTAAAACCCATCATTCATCAACCTTCAAGAATTAAGAAGGCAATCTATTTGTATGCATTGCTGGTTTCGGTTATTTTTATACCCTGGACAAATTCTAAAAGATGCCTTCTTACAAGTAAATATATTAACTTTTTTATAGTACAAAAAATAAATTAATTTTATTTCATTATATGATAAGAGTTTACATGTCACCAGAAACACATCATAATTGCAAAGAACTCTGCAAAAAACACTAAAGTTAAATTTTGAATTTTCTCTTATTGTTGTTCAGAAATCAATATAATAAAATAAAAAATAATGGTGCCTCTCTAATTCTATCTTATAGCATGAAAAGATTCAAGATTGAATATAGGAAGAAAGAATCGGAGAGCGTAGCTGAAGTGGCCCTTTCCCTACTACACGTTTGAACTTTGGAAATTGCGTTTTTTTCTTCGAAAGTTTGTTATTAATTAGAAAGCCTTTTTTTTGCCCCTCTTAATAATATATATATATATATATATAAAGGCATAAACTATTAGTGTCCCCTTAATTTTTGGGGCCGGGTGGTCGCACTGTCAGCCCTTCTCCTAGGGTCGGCCTTGTTTGTTTGGTAGTTAGTTTAATCTATACTATTATAAAATGGAAGCTCATGGAAGTAATTATGACACCAATTTTTTTAGTACTTTTTCTATTTTAGCCCTGCCACTTTTAATTTGAGCAAAATATAGGTAGTCAAGTAGGTTCGAACCCGCAATCTAAATGTTAAAAACATAAATTTTAGTGACCAAAATAACAAAAACAATAAAAAATTATGTCAAATTTTACACATACTTGAGAATAAGACGTGAATAAGCATTGCGTGTGCGACTGCATCTAGTATATATAAAATCCAAGAAATGTGCCTGTTATTTGGTTCTCGAGGACTAAGCAAAAGCTTGACAATGCCTTACTTGGCCTATAAACTTGTACTCAGTCCCTAAGTAACCGAATAACATGTACCTTACTTAGTTTTGAAGGGGAAATGAAAGTGTCAGTAAAACCAAGTGTTTTGTGGGGCGGAAATATCACCCCTGTGTTTAAGAGTTTAAGAGCGAAAAGAAAAGATGAGAAAATATCAATCTAGAGGGAAGAAAAAGGGAGAGAAAGGAAAATAATTTTCTCTCTTTTGTTTGGGAGTTTAAGAAGGAAGAGAATATTACCATCTCCCCTTGGTATTCGAGAGTTGAAAAAAAGGAGAGAAAATATTGTTGACCTTGTTAGTCTTAATCTTATTTTGATAATAATAATAATTTAATCATGTGTAATTTAACATGTGCGTTGAAGTTATATAACCACATTTCAATGATCATCATTCGTGGAAGAAAACCGATCAATCCAAACCGAGATCATTCCTCTACAAGCGTTGGACTAGACAAGAAGATCAATCTCATCATCAATGCATTTCATGAAACACAAAAGATCTAGGATCACATACAAAAGCTTCAAGGCAAAAGCTTCAAGTGAAGATCAAATTGAAAAAACAAATCGAAGCATTCAAAGACTCGTTGATTCGATAATTAAGTGAGTGCTTAGGATTTATGTAAAGTTTCTTACTTTATTATTTATATAACTCATACATATTGATATAGCATTCTTAGATTGATCAAAATCATTTTGAATCAAAATTTCCTTGAAAACATTATTCTTACAAAAATCGATTTTCAAATAAATTCATATTAAATTCAAATGATCATATTTTGAGTTTTCCCAAAAATAAGTGTCTTATGAACTTATTTTTGAAATCCTTAAAGCATTAGAATTAATTTTGGAACTAAAATGCAAAAGTCCAAAAATTAGAATTTTGGCCTGATGGATAGAGCCCATCAGTCAACTAAGCAGCTTTGCTCAGTCGACTAAGGGTCCATCAGTTGACTGATGAGCTTTGCTCAGTCGACTGATGATGCTTCAGAATATAGCCATTGAATTTCTGATTTTTTACCATTTTTGATACCAAACTTCTACCAAACCTCACAATGGTTATATCACTTTTGGGACTATATATACACTATCTAAGACACATTTGGACCACCTTGAATCATTCTCATACTCTATTCTTCATCAATTTTCATCATTCAAAGATTCAAGAATTGTTTTGATCAATCATTAATTAATTGAGTTATAAATCTTGATCAAACAAGATAACTCTAGTGTGAGCTTCAAATTGTATTCTTTACACACTTGAGAGAGTTATTATAAATTGGTGTAAATCATCAAACAATTAGAATTTATTGTGAGAGGTAAATCTTATAGGAAAAACAAGAAAGTAAATTCTTGTTTGGTTTTTGTGAAATGTAAATTTCACAAGGTTAGCAAGAGAGAGATTCTTGTGTGAATATTGTGGTCAAGCAATATTTGTAAAGAGAGTGTGAGAGGATACACTTGTAGTGGTTTGATCTTCAGCCGGAAGGAGATTGATTTTAGTGGAACTTCTCGGGGAACTAACCGAGCGCGGACTATAGTTTAGGAAACTAAAACCGTGAGGACAAAAAGTATTAGACTTCAATTGGTTCAATCTTTCTAACTCAATCTCTTTTTCTACTTGCTATATTATTGCTTATTTTGAGATTGTTTGATTATTTGTTCTTGTGTTTAATTGTTTATTTCTTGCATTCCTTGATATATTGGTTTAGTAAATTTGTTTTACTTAAATATTTTCAGAAAAGTTTTTAATTCACCCCCCTCTAGGGTTGAAATCCGACCAACAAATACCATATTTTAAAATTTTGTTATATATTTTAAAGATAAAATTGTCAATATAGTAAATTTTCATTAAAACAAAACCTTTATCTTTTCTCCGATTCTCTCCGATTTGGAGAGAACAATTTAGAGAGAAAGTTTTAGTTGATTTCCTTTCACTTTCACTCGTATTTTTCTATAAAAAAATACCAAATAAGAGTATGGATAAATTTTATTTTATTTTCTCTCCGAATTGAAACTCCCGAACATAGGTAATATTGCTAAATGCCAAAAAATAATCCACCGCGCTCACTTGATCTTATTCTTATGTAATCAACCCTCTCTCACGCCATCATTTATTTGAAGACAATGTATGGGCTTGATCAACATCCTTATTCCAAACGTGGCCAACTAAATATAGCCCGCCACATGTTTGATACAATGCCGGAATGAAAAGTAGTTTATTGGAGTGCATTAATGGCATTAATGAAAGGGCTTGCTTTCCAAGTTCTTGGACTATTCGAAAACATGTTTCAAAGGAAAATATTTGCTCAAATGAGTGTGCTTTAACGATCGTTATATCTTGTATTCTTGTTGTTCTATTAGTTAGATGCTTGAAGATGGCAAGCAATTTCATAGGTATGCCTTAATGTATGGTTTAGTGTTTCCTCTGTATGTGAAGAACGCACTTGTTTGCATGTACTCCACGTGTTCTGATGTGGGTGGGGCTCTAAAGCTTTGGCAGTTTTTCATGATATGTTTAGCTGCAAAGGAGCAACTTAACTATGTAACTTTTATTTATTAAGGTTATCACTGTTTGCAGACATTTGGATTGAGTACAGCAAGGGTTCGTTAGTATTTGTTAACGAAACAGATGGGCGTCAAACTAGGGCTGTAGCATTATACATAAATTGAAACGAATCAAAATTTAAAATTCTACAGGATGCATACAGCTGGTGGTATGTTTTTCTATCCCACTTGTACGGTTGGTCGCTAATTTACATTTTTCTTTTCAATTGTTAAATCAGAGTTCTATGTTTTAATGAGTTAATTATGTATGTTGGTCAACTTGGATAGGCACTTAAGGGTCGTGGAAGAGCATCAGTGGATCAGTTTTTGATTCTGTCTATCTAAATTTTAAAGCAACCTACAATTTATGCCTTGAACTCACTGTCAGTAAGTTAATTCTCGCCCTCGATTGTATAATTTTCCTTTTCTAAAATCATTTCCTGTTATTTGTAATTACTATCTTCCTTGTTGAAATGTTAATGCAACAAAAATTTACCAGCGCCTCTCCTTATTTATAATTAGTAATGTTATTTTTCTAACCCATGCAATAAGACGTTCCACATGCTTTATTCAGTACAATTATTAATTTTTTCTTTAGTTCGGTGACAGCAAAGGAGAAGGTATCAAAATGTGAGCATAAATTTGATAAACGCAGAATTTTGTAGTCGCTAATGCTCTTTTCATTCTAATTATTGCGTTTATCTTAGCTTAGATTAATTAAATTAACCCACTTTTTGCACACACACTAAAAATATCAAGAATTGTTTTAACATGGCTCAAAATAGATTTTTCTAATGTCTTGGTTGTGCCCATAGCTTTTGGAAGCAAGTTGGGGAGCTTTGGGAAGTGCTTAAGGAAGATATAAGCCAAAAGAGAAGAATAAAGTTTCCCAAAGCAATCCTTTGATCAATCAGATGCCACCTTTTAGTGCAGAATCTACTCTCTGATTAATCAAGACCTCTGATCAATTAAAGCCCACCCAGTAGAGCAAAATTTACCCACTGATCAATCAGAGGAGCCTCTGATCGATCAGAGGTCTCCCTGATCACAAAGTATAGCCCTCAAAAGCAACTTTTCTCTCATTTTGATGCATTGAAACTCCCCAAAAGTGATGGACTTTCCATTTCTAGATAGGATAAGGTGCTTTTCCTATGGGATCTTTAGAAAGTGTACTAGAATAGCCATTTTTGGGCATTGCTCTCCCCTTATTTAATTGCTCTTTGTCCTTTATATAAATAAAATTTTTAGATCTAGAATCAAGTAATATAAGTAAAATTTTCCTGAACTTTCTCTTTCTATCACTTGGAAGAAATCTAGTTAGAGAAACTCTTGAGAGAAATGGAGATCACTTTAATGGTTTTTGTTCGTACTATTATCATGGAGTAGTTTCATTGCTATGGCTAAACGATGAAGTTTGCATTGCATTAATTATGTAAGTTTGTTTCTCATCCCATTGTTAGTATTGTTAAATACTTGCTGAATCCTTCATCTTCTCCATTCAATCAACCATTCATAAGCTAGTAAGATAATCCTCATAAGGTTATTTGACTTTATATGCCTTGTATACATAGATCTCAAGGATTAATGAGGATATGATACACTTGTGTATTTCTTATTAGCCTATGTCCATTCCTTCTATGAATAAGATATTTTTCATTGCCAAGCATGTTTAGTCTTTGAATATTCATAGAAATACCATAAATTTGAGATTCCAATCCTTGAATGCTTTAATGATATATTGAGTGCTTTTTACACTTTATATGATTTAGAGACTCAATATTTTCTTAGTTAGAGTGTTGCCAAGGAGGATCTCTTAAGTATATGCCATAATCAACTCCAATAATCATCTTAAGGATTCAATTTGTATTTATCAAATGTGTCTAAACCGGATGATTTAATCTCCACCTAAACCTCTCAATCTTAGACAAATAAAATGTTATGATTTATTGAGCTAAACTTTTCAGTTGGCCATTTTCATAATCAAGACAATTGCCTAGAAGAAACTAACAATGAATACTCAATGCCTAGTTTAAATTTATGCCTTTTCTTTTGGTGTATCTCAAGTTAGCATCTTGGTTGAACATTATATGGGAATGAGTCACACCCTTTGTTACAACATAAAAATGAGAGATACATTTGTGTTGAGTTTACTTACACGTACCTTTTATTTATATAGCATTCATATAGGGATGAGTTGCTTTTACTTCACACCCTTTTGCTTAGAAAATTGTAAGGTACTCAATACTTAGGAATTGCATTGAGAATTTTTGAATAAGATTGATTTTACATAACATTACAAAGCAAAAGAATTCTATAATGCCTTAGCCTTTTCTTATCAATTAATACACCACTTTAGTTTTATAGAAAGATTTTAAAATTAACAACTAAAATCAACCAATTAAATCCTCTTAACAAAGCCTTGAACTTGTAATCACAGCATCGTCTTTTCGACTATCCTTGTGGTTCGACACTTGAACTTAGCAAGTATTATAACTTGACAACCTACACTTGGGTTCCTAAGCAAGAAAATATTTTTTGCGTGTCAAAATTGCAAGATTGTAATCCATACAGAGTCTTCGAATTTGGACCTCTAATTTTTCCAAATTCATGTACCGAAAACAAACAACATTTGGATACTAGTTAGTTTTGGACAAAGTGTCTTCAAATATAGACTAGAAATTTCAAAAAGCTTTCACATATGCAGACAACACAGACCTGTTAGTTTATGCGGAGAGTAAATGCCAATGGTCCATTTGGTGTTCAACCGGCCGAAGCACCCACAACAATGGCTCTAATTATGAATCAGTGAAGTTATAACAGCTCTTTGAAGGTGTTGGTTAAAAAATTTTCTTGGGGAGTTTCTAAATATCCTCCCGATCACTATTTTAGTTTTCTAAAATAAATTATGTGATGATACGACAACAAGTTGAAGAGCGCCGCCCATCATCATAAGACTTCAACTTTTGCAGCATAAAGTGCTTTGTTGATGATTCGGTATGAAGTTTTGGTCCATATTATCCTCTAACATGAGGTTTACTCTTGAATGTGTGATTTTGTCATCTCAAATCTCGTGTCTTTAGTCACCTGGTAACATTGTCGTTTCCTTAAAGCCCATTGCGGAGCTCAATAGTTCCCAGATAAGCTAATTTTTCGATGTGAATTTTACCTCAATGGCAATTTCTTTGTTTTTTGAATAATGGCATGTTCTACTCCATTAAGCAGAAGCCTCCTTTCAATTTTGCCATTTTTTGAGTGGTTCACAAGAGGATTTTCTCACACCTTAGTACCTCAAATAAATCAGACATTTCATAGCTTCTTTTGGCTCTTTAGAGGTAAGTCGCTGTCGTTGGTTATATCTTTTGTATATAAACACCAAGCCCGAGGGAGGGCTTATGTGACCTTTAAAAATCTTGCTGAAATCCGTTAGCTTGTTCTCGCCAATAATTTACTTCCTTTGATATAGTACGGCGGTTGATCTTGCTGAAAAGTTTTCTCGTTTATTGGTTCTCCGGCAATACTTATAGTAGAGAGTATTTAGTTGGACTACTTACACGAGTTGCTTTTAACGCCAGTGGTATTTCTGCCTCGATATTAATTTATCCTTTCACTCATTTAAATTGTATATACAATGTTGAAGGTTACTTAAAAGTCTAAGCCATGCTTTAAATTCTAACAAGTCTAGTAATATGGAATAGGAAGCATAGAACTATATTTATTTTCTCTTCTTCAAAATGAGAAGTTCCTCTAGCTTGAAAAATGTAGCGATGACCATTTGAACGTGGTGTTCATTGTAATTCTTTGAGTTTGGGAGACCTAGTATTTGTCCAAATTAGGTACCCAACGTTAACAATATGGTTTTAGCGACTTTTTTTTACCCATTGTCTTCAAAAATAAAGAAATTATCGAAGTGCTTCAATGATGCCTGATAATTTTTTTCATTCAAGTTGAGGAACTCTCTATCCGTCTACAACATAAAGTGGCTTTGCTGAGGAGGAATATTCAATAATCAATTTCGGTTAGTTCACATATCCTTTATACCTAATTTAATATTTAAACACTGGAAGTTGACCTCTGTGTTGTAATTGAGGCAAGCATTAACATATATTACATACATTCTAGTAGATTACACAGATAAAAATATTAAGTTGAACCATCACATTCAAGAAAAGATTACCCATCAATATCTCTTTTATCTTTTTAGTCCCTATTTTTTCCATCAAAGATCGGATTTACATGTATACACCTTTTATCCATAAAAATGGTTCGAAATTACAGTAATAACTCATTTCTCTAGCGAGGACTGGTTAAATATAAAGGGCAAAACCATAAATAACTAGAAGGCAGAATATATATATTTTTTTCCCAAAAGAAAGGGCAAAGCCCCTAATTTTTATTAATAAAAAGAAGAAACAATTACACTTTGATCAACCTAATACTAGGTAATCTATAGCCATTAGTCCTTACAATGCCCCTAAGCTTCCTAGGAATCTCATTTTTTATGGAACATGACGTATCTTCCTAAATTACACCCCAAGTTTGCCATGAAGTCAGTTGCCATATTGTTCTCCTTGTAAGTATGCCGCAATCTAACATTCAACACATGTGTTGAATCTTCCTCACCTCATAAGCAATGGACCAAGGAGTATGTTTGCCGCTGGAGAACTTGAACTAGAATCTTAGAATCCAGCTCAATATCTATATTACTGCTTCTGTTGAACTTACATAATTGAAGCCCTTGAAGTAGAGCTTTAGCCTATGCCACCATGTTTGTAATAATACCATAGCTATCACCTTAAGCCCACAAGATTTTGCCATTATCATCTCTCAATATACTACCACCTCCGCTCTTGCCCGGATTCCATATAGAACACCCATTACTATTCAGTTTTAATCTGTTCGAGGGAGGACAAATCCATTTACTAAGGAGAAACTCACCACTACTAAGAGGAGGCATGAACTTAGAAAAAAAACGAAGAATATCAACATCAGTTGTCCTTCTTTTCCCAAGTAACTTACTATGATTCATAATTCCTTGCAATGTAGCCTTAATATTGGAAACAATATGCACCACCAATTGCTTTTTTCCATTAAACCTTGCTTTCTTTTTACTCACCCATAGCTCCAAACAAACACAAGTAAGAATTAAAAATAAAATAATTTTATGAGAAGGAGTTTTACCCTTAGTTATCCACCACGAATTTAATTTCAACTTTAAAGAAGAATCCTTGCTACGGATATTCATCTTCTGCTCCATGTCTGCCCACATTTCTGGAGCCACATCACTAAAAACAAACACATGATCCACACTCTCTTTAGATGTGCTTGAACAACAATTGCACTTAGAGGCCAAACTAATACCCTTGCGCTGAATACAAAAGTCAAGAGGAATTCCTCCCCTCACATCCTTCTAGGTTAAAAAAGACCACTTTAATGGAATATTCGAATGCCACATCATTTTACTAAGAGCCAGAGAGTTGCATTTTTTCCTGTAAATTTCCTAGGAAAATTTTATAGAAAAGTTACCATCAGTGTTAGCACACCAAAAACAATAATCATCAACAGCATCATCCACCATCTGTAACCGATCTTTAATATGTAGTATGGCTTAATTATCTAAAACAACTCTACAATTATGTTCCCATACATTAAAATTTTGAGCTGCCTCGCTAACAGTTAAACGAGCTCCTTCAATTGGATAATTCACTAAATCGCAAAGCTTGCCATCCAGCACCCATTGCTTCTTCCAAAAGTTAAAATTACCTTTACCCACCAACCATTTCATATGCACCTCAGTCTCCTCTTTAACCCTTAACATTCGAAGCCAAGTATTAGATTCCCCACCCCTACAAGTACCATCACTAGGATGAGCTTTAGAAACCTATTTATTCTTCATAAACAAAGACCAAAGCGAATCAACTGTTCTAAATCTCCACCATAATTTCATTGCAAAAGATTTGTTTAAATCATTGAGATTATGTATACCAATACCACCCTCCTGCGTAGGAAAACAACACGTAGACCAAGCAACCTAGTGATATTTATATCTATTTTTAGACTCTCCCCAAAGAAAATTACAAAATATTTTCTCCAATCGATTGAGAACTAATTTTGGAGGATCAAAAGCAGCCATATTATACAGAGGTAAGCTTTGCAAGACATGATGAATGAGAATAATTTTCCCTCCTTGAAAAAGTAGCTTAGACTTCCAACCAACAAGTTTTCTTTCAAATTTAGCTAGGATATGAGAAATATAATCAACTTTCTTTCTACCTTTAAACAAAACACAACCCAAATAATTGAGAGGTAGCTCATTTTTTTGAAATCCAGTAACAAGAGCAATGCTGTTAGACCTAATAATGCTAGTCTTGGGCCCCACCACAAAGCAACTCTTACCTTTGTTAATCAACTGACCAGATTCATGCTCATATTGAGAAAGAAAACTCATTAGATTCCTCAAGGAACCTTTAGAACCATTAGTAATAACTATATCGTCAGCAAAAGCCAAGTGAGAAATAATAGAACACTTGTTAGGCTTCGTATAAGCAATCAACTTCCTCTCCTTATTTAAAGCAATGATTCCTCGGCTCAACACTTCTGTAACAATAATGAATAAACAAGGAGAAAGAGGATCTCCTTGTCTAACCCTCCTCGAATAAGTGAAGAAACCTTTCACACTCCCATTAATAAGTAAAGAATACTAACAATTAGATAATAGCCTCCAAATATGATCTATAAAAATCTCACAAAAACCAAATTGACGCAATACTTTAAGAATAAAAAGCCAAGAGATTCTATCATGTGCTTTAGCCATATCAAGCTTTAAAATCACATTATTACCTTGCACATTAGCATCAATTTTGTGAATAATCTCCTACGCCAGCAAAATATTATCCGTAATACTTCTTCCTTTGACAAAGCCGCTTTGCTCCAAAGAAATAATTGAAGGAAGAATATTGGCCACTTTATTTGCTACAATCTTCGAGACAATTCACAATTAAAGGGGAGCTCTTAACAATTTAAGGTTAGAAAATTCTAAAGTGGTCTACGTTCATCATGTCATTTAAAATCTAGCCAATTATCTTGTAGTACTAAGGGTTCTAGAATGCTCCTAGGAATTATCTTGTACTTGAAATGATTTAAAGTTTATAGAAAAATCAAGTCCATGGAAATATCTAGGGAACCTAGAGTGTTCTCTTGTATACTATAAATAGGTGCATGTGTAGGAATTGTTGGGTGTAAGAAAGAAGAGAAATAAAAAAGGATCTTTATAAAATATAATCTTTCTCTTAAGCAGTTTTGGAGGAGCTCTATAGAGCTCCATGGTTGTACATCTCCGTATGACCACTTCACCACACAGAGTGATTCAAAGTACATTGTGCCCAGCTAAAATGCTAAAAATTCCAACACTCAGTTCATCTTGGCCTCTTGTTCAGTGAATAGTCGGCATGTGATAAAATTTTTATGTTTTTGGTATCCATCTCTTATGGCAAAAAGCACAATGACACATGTACTGATCTTTTAAAAATGTAGGGACTAAAAGCAAAAACGTATTATTTCTGTCATAATAACAAAACAGAAAAAAACGTAAATGGTAGAAACAAAAATTTAAAAAAGAAAAAAAGAGTAGCTATGAATTTTTATATTTCTTTTTATCAAATTTCAGAATTTAAAGATCATACAAGTCATTTCGAAGTAGGAAAAAATGGATTCGACTTCTGAATTTTTTTGAATATTTCATCCAAAAAGCAGTGGTAGGTCTTAATATCTTATAAATATATTCCTATAAACCATTTTGTAAATGCATGGAACCTTCGGCTGTTACTGAAGTCTAGAGGGAAAGTAACAAATCATATTATGCCCCTTTTAAAAAACAAAACAAAATAAAAGAAATTAAATTAAATTATGGTGATAATGATTGTGTAGAAGATAACGGTGTAGATGATATTTATCGCAAAAATGGATGTTGAATATTTATGTATTATTACATAGATGGGCCCTTACCATGTGAACGAGGACATGATGATTTCCTATAAGGCTTTGTTTGATTGCTAAGATGGAAAAGAAAAATAAATTTAGTTAATTCATGTGAAAACAAAGAAAATAAGGTGAGAGATGCTGCTCATTTTATAAGTAGATACCCTTCATCTTTCTATATTTTTGGTGGAAAATATTTCCTCACCACTAAGCAAAAAATATTTCTTCATGGAAAAACTTAAAAATCAAGAAGATATCACCCCCATCACTGAACTTATTTTTCATCTTTTCACCAAAACTAAATTTATTTTCCTTTTTCACATTGTAATCAAACGGAGCCTAAGATGTTGAATATTTGTCTATGCATTGACATATATCCTTATTATAAATATATCATTTGAAGGTCAATTTTACTGCCATAAGCAAAAAAAGTCTTGTATTTTAGGCATCCTTTTTCTTGTTTTAATTTATTTGTCTTACTCACTAAGTGTCCATACCATTTTTCATGCACCTTAATGAATCTTCGCTCACGGTTCATGACTGCCACCAGGCAAGCATTATTTTGACAGCTATGCATCCTAGCTTCAATTATGTTGGGTCCAATTCCTTGTTAGTTGTTCAAAATTCTCATAGCCCTTTCCTTCTGTGTTATTCTTTCATAAATAACAAAGAAGACCAAATAATTAATGTTGACCTAATTTGAGTTAGAAGTGTAGTATTAAGAATTGGGTAATCAACCTATTAGATTAATATTTAAGACGTTCATCTCTTCAATGGGGCAATTTTAACTACTATTTTGTGATTCACATGTCGGATAGGGACCAAAGTGAAGTGTTGTTTATAAGCTCAATGATGTAAAACATAAAGAAACAAAAAAGTTCAATTAAGTTAGAGTGATGTATAATATGAATACTGAACTGCAGAAACAATATATTCAATATTGTTTTTTTAGAAACATTAAACATAGTTATAAATAAACAAATAAATTTTAGAATTTTGAAATTAATATAATTTTATAATGTTAAAAGCAATAAAATAAAGTTTAGTTTAAATGTGTTTGAAATACATATACAAAAGTATCTGGAGTCTAATAAAATAAAATTTAAATATGTCTAAAATGCTAATATTAACACAAAAGTAAATCGAAACACTAAATATATTCCACGTAGAGCTTGTGTTTAGGATTCTAATAAAAAATATAAATTGCAACAATTTGAACATTCTGATATAAATCAGATGAATAATAAATAAGATAAATTGTAGAGTTAATTAGAAGTAAAAATGAAAAATAAAAGTAAAAGAAGAAAGAGGACAAAAAACCAAAAACTTGCATCAAGAACACCGTACCATTTCCTTTTGATCTGTGGTTTAATGCATGCCTTACAAATAATTTGTTATAATTTATGATTTTTCTTAGATATTGTCGTTATTATATTAATTTAAAAGATTACAAAATTTTATAATATTTAAAAATAATAAAATAGAGTTTAAATGTGTTTGGAATACTAATACAAAAATATGTGTAGTCATAATATCTTATTTAACGTAAATCTTAAAATTCTATTTTTAAAAACCAAGGGACATAATAGTCCATGCAGAAAAGAGGAAAAATATTTACTTTTTTCGTACTTTTATATCAGCAAGATTTTGTGCACGTGTGTTGTACTGTGGTTTTAGTGCTCGTTAAATGTCATTAAGTCCATTAATAAGTATATACATATTAATAATTGAATAATTAATATAAAATGAAAACAATAACAAAGAAACAAAACATAGTATCTAAAATTCATTTGATTTCTTTTTACCGACCTAAAAGCCTTATAATTTTAATACGAACTATTAGATTGCTTCCTTCTTGGAAAGTTTGTTATGAAATTATATAGAGGTCTTATACAAACACATAATTCAACACAAATTCTAACTTGCTTAATTATTTTAGTCAAATAAAATAGAGTTTAAATCTATTTGGAATACTAATTTAAAATATATGGAGTTATACACTTACTACTTTATTTAATGTAAATCTAGCATAAAATATTTGTTTAATTATTTTAGCAAAATAGAGTAGAGTTTGAATTTATTTGGAATACTAATACTAATATAAAAATATGTGGAGTTATACTGTTTTATCTAATATAAATCTTAAAATCTTTTGTCTAAAATTAAGGGACATATTTGTCTTCACAAAAAAAAAAAAAAAAAAAAAACACTTATTATTCGTACTTTTATATATAATATAGATATTATATATTATATTATAAATACAAAGATTGACTACCATTCACTATGTAAAAGTCATTTAATCTAGAAGCTCACATTGTATCTAATTAGTATATAATTAATATTGAACTTTATATATTATTTCCCTTCGTAATGAAACATGAAATCAAACACAATAATATTCACATCAATAATATACACTCAACACATTATCCATACCAATTTCTCCCCCTCTCTTTTGAAATTTGAAATATCTCTATCTACTTTATAATATCTCATCCCAACATTTCTTTTTATTTTTATTTCAAAAATTGAGTTTTAGTAAACTTTATATTTTTAAAATAACTATATCGTAAAATTCATTGTGAATAAAAATATGTATAGAAAATATCCAATTTTTTAATTTTTGTAGTGTGATATTTCAGGCATTTATTTTTGTATTTAATGTCGTACGGTGATTATTAATTATTTCAAATTAAGTTTGTTACTAGTTTTATTTTTCATTTTACACATTACACTATTATTAATTATTAATTTTTTTATTTAATTGTACTACTCAATACAAACATTACCTATATGTATATATATATAACAACACAAAAGAGTTTATTTTTAATAAAGCATCAATAGTATTTTATTTACGAAAAGGGCTTAATTAATTTTGGCAGTTTATTACGAACCACAGACTTGGTCAAGTTAATAAGAGGAGCTGATTTTTTAAGTACAAAAACCCAAATAAATTTCGTTCACAAGATTAAAAATATCAATGAATCGAGATTTACAAACAAGGAACTCAAATCGTGGGACTTGTTCAGCATATTTGAGTTTGCCTTGACATGTTTGAGTTTGCGCACATTTGATGACATTTTTAAGTTTGATACGAGCAATACCTAAATATATATATATATATATAAATAACAACACAAAAGAGTTTATTTTTACTAAAGCATCAATAAATTAAAGAGTTTATTTGTCCGTCAAATTATTAAGGGCGAGCTCAAAAGGCTTCGACGCAAGGTAGAGAACGAACAGAGGACAAGGTACGCGCCCTATTTTCTCCCTCAAAAATCCCAAATAAATTTCGTTCACAAGATTAAAAATATCAATGAATCGTTCGATCGATGAGATTTTTACAAACAAGGAACTCAAATCGTCAGACTTGTTCAGCATATTAGGGCGACAGATACCACCTCTCTGCCTTGACATATTTTTATTTTTTTAAATAATCATGAGTATCGGGTTCCACTTCCAGGTTGCTCGACTGAAAAACACCCAGTAGATAAAGTAAAATTTCACGTAACGAGAAATCAAACCTGTCCCAAAGATGCATTGCCTAGAGTGGGAAAAGATTGCCCATATTACTACAATTGAAATCGATGGTAGACTAATAAGTAAGTAACGTATACAATCTTTACATTCATCTTTCTATATATGCGATTAATATGAATATATATATATATATACATCCTGCTCAGTTCTCTCTCTCATTCTAATGTTCCTTTTATTTTCTTTTTCTTTGTTTTATTATATATCTGTTAGTAAGTTAAGGTTAGTGGTCGGGACACATCCGTTTTTAGTTAGAACACCTCTCAATTAGATAAAAAATTAATTTTTACTGTTTAATTTTAGTATTAGTAAGGGCACATCAACTAATTAATATAATATTAGTATCTGTCCCAAAAACTTTGATAAATTTTTTCAGGTATAATAAATATAGTTTTTTTATCCTCTTTTTTGACAAAAAAAGTTGTAAACATATTTAAAAAGCTACATATACAATAATGAAAAAAAAAAAAAAAAACGTATCAATTCCCATCGAAAAATCAACAGCAATTTTTTTCTTAGAAAACTACATCCATTACCTCAATGCAAAATCTAAATTCAAATATATCTTGAAATTTTAAAATACAATATACTTTCTTAACACAAAATATAATTTTTTTCATATTCTAGAAAATTAAAACTAATTCTCTATGTATAGAGATATATAATACAAGCATTTTTATTATTAAACGTAGTTAGCACTAAAATGATTAAGAAATCATATATCCATAAATTTAAAAGAAAATGGAGAAGTAACAATGGCACCACAAAAAGGAGAAAGGGAGACAATGATAAATAAAAGATGATACAAAAGCATAAAATATGTTTTTGTTTACTTAATTGGGTGTGCCGTTATTAATTATAAAAAAATATAGTAAAACTTTTGTTTTTACCTAATTGGATGTACCATAATTGAAAAGGGATGTGCGCCATAAGTTAATTGTGCAGAAGAACAAGATTTAGAATTGAAATATTTAGAGTAAACTACACTAATGGCCCCTAAACTATTCATCTGGTCTTACTTTGGCCCTTAAACTTTAAAATTGATATAAATAAGATCCGTAAAGAGCCATTTATCACTTTTGTCCTCATTTACATTGTGAATTTAAGTTTCTAAATAACTTCTCTTTAAATGACCTAAATTCCCTTCTTTTCTTCAATCTTTCATGGCTTAGTTTGATATTTTTGCATCTGTTCACGGGCGAATTCCACATATGTACAGGGTTATATATGTAAATGGGATCTATTTTTTGATGAGTGAATTATATTTGTCAACTTACACAGATTTATAGAGTTGATGACAGATAGTAGGAAATTGGAAAGTACCAAAAGGAGACCGTTAATAAATGCTGGATTGTTAGCTGTATCTGTTCAGCTACAATGATGATTTGGAACTCTCGTTTTGCAATTCAGGTAGCAAACGAAGTGTCTTAAAATATACAGCAGAAAATTTGAAAGATCTTTAATGGAACTATACAAATTTCTCTTGATTTCTTCAATGCAGACAACAAAGAGCTGAAGCACGCACAACGGCGGCATTATTAATAAACAAGTAGCGACTCTATAGGGGTTATTTGAAGGTATTTTTCTTCAAAATTTTCTTTTGTAGTTTCAGAATATCCCAAAAATACTCAATACAGTTTTTGTAACCACAAATTCTGATTAATTTTGGACAAAGTTTCCAATGATAAAAGAACTCCAAGCCATTAGCTTCAATGGTGCTCTATACATTTCTCCTGCTTTTGTCGATGCAGACAGCCATATGCTTGAGAGTTGACTCCTGGTGGCATCGATAACAAATAAGTAGATTCTTCAAAATTTTGTTGGATAGTTTCAGAATGTCCCAAGCACCGCACCGTACTCTTCATTCTCTAAACAAGGGACTGCAGGTATATGGCTGCAAATTGAAGAAATCAGCCCATCAAGATAAGGAAGCGAATTCAAACATGAATCTTATCTTGAAATTAGTAAGTTAATCTTCTCATTTGTCACGTTTTTCTTCCACTCTTTAGTATGTGAAGTGATTTTCAATGCAACTTCGACCTTAACGAGTCCTCTCTGTTCGTTTCCTCCTTTTTTATGTGCATGAGATGATCAAAAACTGTGTCGTATACTTTAGAAATTTTAAATAGACTGACATGTGAAGGACCCGGCCTGGACACCGAAGAGATATGTCTCAAGTATGACTAAGATGTAAACATAATTTTTAACTCATTCTCTTTACACTCCTCTCCTAATCTCACAGTTGGGTGTTTCACAATCTTTTTGTAATGTAAGGATGAGATCAATGCTAGTGGAATTTTGATTGCGGCTTTTGGTGGAAATGTCTTTTGCTATTGCTGATGTTTTGCATCAACTAGAGCTAATTCTGTTGATTCAAGTGGAATTGTATGTTCCTTCTTGTCACATGGTACCTCCCTATATCCCATATGTCGACCGAACCACTGTCTGCATATGCCCATGCTTAGCACGGTCCAAATCCCCCGAGGCCCTGTTCAGCACCCGTCCTTGCTTCGTCGTTGCTGTTCTCACGCCCATGTGCAGTACCGCACCTACGTAGCGCCTCAGTGCCCCATTCAACCTCGCTGTGCACATGCCTATGCGTATCTCAGTCCAAAGGCCCTGTTCAACACTCCCATGGCCACTTCCTCTTTGTTGTGCCCCTGTGTGCAGCATGGTTAAACAGCTGTGGCTTTTCTCAGCGCCCCTTCACCCCTTGCTTCTCAACACAACGGCCCCTAGCCTTCTCAGCTCACCCAGTCACCAATGCTCCCCCAATGAAAAGGATGCCCATCTACGCGCACGTAGTGCCAGTGGTGAAGTCTTTATCATAAGTAAATATTGTTGCTTTGTAATTAGCTTTAGGACTTCCCTTTGTAATTGTTCTCTTTCAGCCATCATAGGTAGGTTGATATTTACTGCTATCACTAAGGTTTTTTCTTTAGTCGGTTACAGATGGGGTGAAGATTACAAGCCCCGTACCCGAGTTGCCTTCAAGTGCACATCATTAGCACTAGTTGTCTTGCTCTTACTTTCTACATTGTAACTTGCTTTCTAGCAATAAATTAATTTTATGTTTTACATTCTCGTGAGATTCCTATTACGTCCAAGTTGGTGACTCCGATTCAAACTATTTTGTGCTAGGGAAACCTCTATGGGGTTGAGCTGCCCAGCCGGTTTTGCCCTTGGAATCTTACAAAATCATGTTTTTCTCTTGCCCTATATACGTTGTATTCTTCACACTGAAGAACTTTGCACGCTTGCACACAACCAGATCTTTAGAAAATCATGTTTTTCTCTTGCAATAATTGACTTTCTTTTTTTTTTTTTTCCAAATGCCCAACCATTAGGTAACAGGACATTTTCTGTTGAGAGGTAGGTAGAAGAAAAAACACATTTATTTTCATTTTTCAGGTTATCACATTTAAATTTAAGTTCTGTTTGAACTTTATAATGTAGTTAATAACATGTAGGCAATGCAGATTACTTCACAATATTGCATTATATTATCACTATTTCCTCTATTGGATTTATAGGCTGGTCGTTGACATATCTAAGTTCCAACTGTGATTTTTAAACCTTCGATACATGTATTCTCGATATTCTTTTGTCCTTATTTACATTGTGAGTTTAAGTTTCTAAATAACTTCCCTTTAAAATACTCATCTTCCCTTTGTTTCTTCAATCTTTCATGGTTTAGTTTGATATTTTTGCATCTGCTCACGGGCAAACTTCCACATATGTACATGTTTATATATCTAAATGGGATCTATGTTTGATGAGTGAATTATATTTGTCAACTTGCACAGATTTCTAGAGTTGATGACAGATAGGGAGTAGATGAAGTGTTTGATTCAGGGAGAATTCCAATTTCTGCACTGAATTTAAAATTAGAATCAGTAAGTTAATGTTCTCCCTCCGGAACACCTTTTCCTGTTCTAAATTGCCAATAATATGTACTCTAGTACATTTTGGACTTGTAACTTGGCATTCCGAAAACTAATTTTAAGCTCGGATTAACCTTTCTTGCTTAAATAAAGTGCAGAGCTTTTGGATTTTTGGCAAAAAAACAGGATAGTGGAATTGAAGCTTGGTAGGAAACGGGAAAGTACCAAATGGAGGCCGTAAATAATTGCTGGATTGTTATCTGTATCTGTTCAGCTCCTCTGATGAATTTGGAACTTTCGTTTTTCCAATTCAGGTAGCAAACAAAGTGTCATAAAATATACAGCAGAAAATTTGAAAGATCGTTAATGGAACTTTATAAATTTCTCTTGCTTTCTTCAATGCAGACAACAAAGAGCTGAAGCACCCACAACAGTGGCATTATTAATATGGAAGCAGCGACTCTTGAGGAGTTATTTGAAGGTAATTTTCTTTCATAGTTTCGGAATACCCCAAAAATACTCGCTATGGTTTTTGTACCCACAAATTCTGTGGACAAAGTTTCCAGTGATAAAAGAGCTCCAAACCATTGGCTTTAATGTTGAATTTCTCCTGCTTTTCTCGATGCAGACAGCCATATGCTTGAGAGTTGACTCCGGGTGGCATCCATAATAAATAAGTAGATTTCTTCAAAATTTGGGTGGATAGTTTCAGAATGTCCCAAGCACCGCACCCTTCTCTTTGTTCTCTAAACAAGGGACTGCAGGTATATGGCTGCAAATTGAAGAACTCATCCCATAAAGATAAGGAAGCGCATTCTAGCATGATTCTTATCTTGAATTTAGTAAGTTAATCTTCTCATTTATCGCATTTTTCTTCCACACTCTAGTAAGTTAAGTGGTTTTCAATGCAACTTCGACCTTAATTAGTCCTTTCTGTTATTTCCTCCTTTCTTACTTGCATAAGATGATCAAGTGAAATATATAGCATGTTGCAATCTTGTATTGTGTTACTAAAGCTCTCTCTTTTGATTTGTCTCTGATTTTTCCTTCCCTATTGTTACAACTAAGGAAGAATCTTTTATCAGCAAACAGAGTAATTTGTAGAAGGAACATGGACAAGATGAAGCAGATTATCTCTTGGATAGGCTGGTATTTGATAAGGTCAGCGATCTTATAGTTTCTTATTTAAATTGGAAAAGTTATAAATAAGTTCCTTTTAATGACATGCATTCGTTACGGTAGGCCTCTTTATTGCATGCTAGAATTCAACTACAACTTGATTTTAAGTATTTACGAGGATGGAACACTAGGTCAGAGCTGAAGTAACTTGTTCGGATACTTTAGAAATTTCAAATAGACTGACATGTGAAGGACCCGACATGTTGCAGATATAGCTAAGATGCAAACATACTTTTTAACTCATTCTCCTTGCACTCCTTTCCTAATCCCGCAATTGGGTGTCTCATAGGCGTTTGATGTTTCAATTTCACAATTTTTTTGTAATGTAAGGATGGCACCAATGCTAGTGGAATTTCGGTTGCTGCTTTTAATTTTATTGATTCAAGTGGAATTGTATGTTCCTTGTTGTCACATGGTACCCCTACTTCCTTCTATCCCATATGTCAACTGCAACCACTCCATGCATACACCTGTACTCAGTAGGGTCCAAATCCCCCGAGGTCCCATTCAGCGCCTCTCTTCTTGCTTCCTCGTTGCTATTCTCACGCCTATGTGTAGCACCACACCTACTTAGTGCCTTTGTGCCCCCATTCATCATCGCTGAGCACATGCCTATGTGTAGCTCAGTCCAAAGGGCCTATTCAGCACTCCCATGGCCACTTCGTCTTTGTTGTGCACACGCCCATTTGCAGCTAGCAGAAGTTAGCTATGGTCCGGCAGGCGACAATATATATATTGCCCGCCGGCGACAGGCAAAAGGACGAGAGGATCTTAGTCCTCTGATACCAAGTAGAATGTGTGCTTGATATGGTCCACTACCATCACCGATACTGTCCCCGACTTAACCACCTATCACTAACAGGTGCAGGGTTTTTAACTCTCGATTTTATTGGAGGTGAACCACTTACTTTTTTAGTCACATGTTTTTCTCTTATATTTTCAATGTGGGATCTAAATATTCCTCAACACGCCCCCTCACGTGCGACCCACGTATCGAATCGCACGGGCAACCCAATTCCCACATTGGGAACTAGTAAATTCAGGAGCCAACTCCACTCTTTTTGAAGGCCCGCACAAATTTCGAAGGTCCCTAGGAACTGGAGGCAACGCCACTCTTTTCAAAGGCACGTACAAATTTTAAAGGTCCCTAAAAATTGGAGCCAACGCCATTCTTTTTGAAGGCCTAGTATTCATAGCCCAACCGGGCCAAGGACATGAATTGGTATAGATCCTCCTTCTGATACCATGTAGAATTTGAGCTAGGATGGTCCGGCCAAGTTCAACAGGCCGTGGATTTTCTCAACACCCCTGGACCCCTTGCTTCTCAACACAATTACCCCATGGCCTTAGCTCACAAAGAAGGATGCTCATCTACACGCGCATGGTGCTAGTGGTGGAGTCTTTATCATATGTAATTATTGCTGCATTGTAATTAGCTTTAGGACTTTCTTTTGTAATCATTGGCTTTCTGCCATAATAAGTAAGCTGAAGCTTACTGCTATCATTAAGGTTTCTCCTTTAGTCGGTTATAAATGGGGTGAATATTACAAACCCCATACCCAAGTTGCCTATAAGTGCACATTGTCAGCACTAGTTGTCTTGCTCTTAATTTCTCCATTGGAATCAACTTTTTTTTAGCAATAAAGTAATTTTATGTTTTCTACAAATACGTTCTAATGAGATTTCTATTACGTCCTAGTTAGTGACTTCGATTCAACTTATGTTGTCCTAGTGAAACCTTTTAATATTGCAATGCATATTACTTCATAATGTTGCATTATCTTAATTTGGCTCATTCAATATAGTAATTTTTTTGTTAATAGGTAAGTAGAAGAAAAAACACATAGAAGAAATTGATTTAGCTTAGAAGCATTACAGAACAGTTCATTAGGTATGCTATAATGGGTAACGGGAAGTATATGTGGGCTAATTGGAATGATAGATGGCATCCTTTGGGCTATTTCAAGTAGATCCATGTATAGGAGTATGTTGGTTTATTGTAGTACATGTGTCCCATTTTTCATTATAATCCTCCTTGTAAGCCTGGTTAAGGCTTAATCTTGACTTTGAAGGGTGAATATTTGATTTGGGTTCCACATGGTCGATCCAACACCTCTAGCATGTCACATTAGGCAAATTAAGTTTGCTTAAGTGATAGTTTCATAATTCGGGTGGTCCGAATCGAAATCGGCTTATTAATCGCATGTTTTGACTTTACTTGATTTCTAAGCTTTTAGCCATCTTTGAGAGGCCGTAACTTCTCAATTTCTTATTCGACTTAGTCCTCGTTTATGCCTCTAGCTAGTTTTAGATCCATTATACAACTTTTATGTTTTGACCGAAAGCCAATTCATGCTCCTCGTGCGTCAAAATTGTGTGTGGAACAAGCCGATCATAAAAATCTGATCGCTCGGTAACGAAGTGGCAAACATCTGTCTTATAAGGATTTCTGGTATTAATCTATGAAGAATTTGGAGAAAGTTTCTTTTATGAAGTTAAAGATCTTTGAATTAGCTTTCCGTTAATATATTGATCAACTGAATCTGAGCTCCGAGCAAGCAAAAGTTTTGACCAGTGCAAATAAAAGTTTTGGGTGAGAGCTTCCAAGATTGATCTTGGAGCCTCGAGGTCGAATTTTGACTCCATTTTGACCCTATTTTAACACCTAAAGCTCCTATTTCTCCCTATTTCGAGCCTCAACCTTCTTCCACATGCCTAGATAGTTCTAAAGTGAGAAAGGAGAGATTTGTGAGATCATATGGTGGATTTCTCATCAAATTTAAAGGATTATACACACAAAAGCACTATTCATCATCATCTTCTTAAAATCTACCATTGGAGCTCAAAAGGGGAAAGCTTGAGCATGAGGTTCAACCACCAATTCTCATCCATGGAGCTTCAAGCTTGGTTCAAAGCATCATATGAGGTGGAATCTCGAGGTGGCGCGTGATTCTCCGTTCTAAATGCCTTTGAAATACCGACTATTTCTAGTCCTTACAATAAGGATTGAGTTGGATGTAAAATTAGTATTACTATTTACAGGTTGGTTTGTTAAGAATACAGACTCCTCATGTCGAAATTTTCTAAAAAAAAGTTTTAAACACAATGTGGTTTTAACTACGCTATTATAAGAAAAAGTTAATGAAAGCGGTATTTTTCATACATTTCACCCGTCGTCGGCGTACGACACCGTGATTAACCGGGTCTTTAAGGTATAAACCTCTTAACGAGATTCAGGACGTCACAAGTTGGTATCAGAGCTTAGGTTCATTTTTCTTTACGAGGTTTTCGAGTAGATGTTTGTTTAGAGCATGTGTCGAGGTTACTTTCTTTTCGGATTCTATATTATTATGTGACAAGAACCTTTCATTGCGTTTAGGCCCATGTTCCTTTTTCATTATGCATTCCCCTTTCTAGATGTCATTTTATAATGGTGTGGATGTCATTCATTTTTCTACCATAAGCGTAGGTCTCGAGACTTACTCCATTTTGAGAATAATGGAAAGGTTAGTAATTTTGTTTGATCTGAGGAAGTAGTGGCTTTCCTTTGATGTGTTTATTGATGGTGGGGAACATAAGTTGTCAATTCGCGGTTCTTTTTATAATGGATTACATATGAGTTTGTGGATAAGAGTATACTTCTTTTTACATTATATTTGGTTCGTTCATTATCATATATTACTTATTTGATAATTCATGTTGTGATGTATGATGCGTTCCTATGAATTATTCTCTTTTCTCAAAAACACACTTTTAGACTCGGGACAAGTCTTGTTTCGAAATTAGCTACGAGCAACTAATGGGTTATATTATATTCAACCGCAAACGACATAATATCTTATAAATCACCAGTCCACTGTCGCCAATGGGAGGTAGAATGTGGTACACTCATGAGTAGGTGGCCAGTCCTATTCTATGAGTTTGCCTATTTGTTTCCTTCTAATTCGTAAGAGTGGATCCAAATTTGATAATCCTAGAGGCTTAGAGAGTTAATTTAATTATGGTTTACTAGTTACCCGAATGCCATTCCATTAAGGTTTATGAGAAGTTAGGATGTATGACCCTTCTTCATAGATGAAATCCCTCATTGGTGGGAACTCTTTATGAGAATATATGATCTTGGTTTGATGTGCATATGGGATTATCCAGTGTTCGTTTGTGATTGAGAATTTTGTGTTTCTAATGCTAATGGTTGGCTTTTACATAAATTAATGGATTGCTTCTTGGCTGATTGTGATGGAGGATGCCACCTTTAGACATGTTGTGAGATAAGAAACTAATCAGAGTAGCATGACGAAAGAGTGGTGAATACCTCATTATGTGGTTTATACTCAGTCGCAAATCTCTTTTCTATTTGATTATGGATTAGAAGTCCTAATCTTGTTACTTCTATCGTTTTAAAATCTTATGCAGGCCTATGCCGAGAAAACTTAATCTCGTGGATTATATTGAGTCGTGAACATTATTGTGGATTATCTAGTAGAGTTCTTAGTATTTCTCGTAATTATACTATAAAAGAGGGGATACCGGATTTATTTTTGGGAACGATGTGCACCTCATTATTCCTTATTCATTCCTGCTTGAATTTTGAAGACGAAATTTCTTAAGGAAGGGAGATTGTAATACCCATGTCTTATTTTCCACGTTAATCCTACTTATAAGCCCAGTCAAGGCTTAATCTTCCCATTGAAGTGCGAATCTTTGATTTGGGTTCCAAATGGGTGATCCAACACCTTTAGCATGTCACATTAGGCAAATTAAGTTTGTGTAAGTGATCGTTTTGCAATTTGGGTTGTCCAAATTAAAATCGACTTGTTAATTGCATGTTTTGACTTTATGCGTTTCCTTAGTTTTTAGCCATTTTTGAGAGGCCGTAACTTCTTTTTTTATTATTCGATTTAGTCCTTGTTTATGCCTCTAGCTACGTTTTGATCCATTCTATAACTTTTCTTTTTACCGAACGCCAATTCATACTCCTTATGCGTCAAAACTGCGTGTGAAACAAGCCAGTCGTAAAAGTCTGATCGTTCGATAATGTAGTGGCAGACAACTGTCTTATATGGATTTCTGGTGTTAATCTATGAAGAATTTGGATAAAGTTTATCTTGTGAAGTTATAGATCTTTGAATTAGCTTTTTGTTGATATATTGAACATCCGAATCTGAGCTTTGATTAAGGAGTTATGATCAAAATACCCATAGTGCGCCGGACACATTCGACCAGTACAAGCAAAAGTTTTGGCCGAGAGCTTCTAAGAGGATAAATATTACACATGCCTCTAGAGAGTGCCTTAGTGATCAATATTACATGCTTATGTGGAGTTGTAGCCCTTTCTTTAATTATTTGTCTTTAGTTTGAAATATAACAAACTGAATTCTTTAATAGACGGATGAGAATGCAGCCCTATGCGCATTACTATAACTCTACCACCAAATCGATAAAAGAGAAGGAGGAAAAAGACTATTAGGCAGAAAGATATAATTAGATTCTGGTTGACGAATTTATGCATACCAAGGGATATGTAGTGGAACTTTTGGAGTATATATGGCATAAATTGCTCCATATGTATGTTTAATATCATGATATGCACGTTAAATATTATTATTGTGTCAACCGATGGATCGAGAATCTTATGGCAAGATCAAGAACGAACTTGTGGTTCGTGGTTTGGTTGGCTATCTCATGAAAGGCCTTCATCATTTATTATTTGTTCGGAGAGCTTGTGTCTCTTGGGAAAGGATTCGTGGTATGATTGTATAGTGTTTACCGAGATGAGAAATAAGTGGGGCTTGGCGACCTTGGGTTGAAAATCCCTAAACCCCTAGGGGAGCAACGTTTGGCTGCTTATAAGCCACTAGTGAGAAGCCCGGGAGCCTAGGAAATTTGGCGAAGCACTATGACTTCTGTTGATACCTATGCTCATATAAAATTGGGACGGTGGATACCATGGCTCTTTTATGATGATGGCCTTATGTTTTTGACGACTACAGATCATCTCAACAGTTCGTGCTTTCCATTATATGATAAATGGTTGACATGGGAGGTAACCTTCATTAGCACGCTCATGCATTTTTTAATTGTTGGAAATGATTATTGCTTGCCTTCCTGAACTAAATATGTTTTTGAAAACTAAATGATAAACCTGTTTTTAAAACACCATGCCCTATATCTCCCTTTACTGAGCATATAGCTCACCCTGGTTTTCTTTAAAAATTTTCAAGTACTCATCAGTCCCAAGAGGACAAAGAGACGATTGGATCAGGGACGAAGTAGAAGCTTTGATACTATAGTCATTTTTGTTGTATATGTGTTTTCGGGAAGCCACGGTTAGCCCGAGGATTGTATATACTTTTGAAGACTATATGGCTTGGTTTTGTATACCTGTGATGCATGCTTAGAAGTTATAATATCATTTTCTACCTTATGCTTATCAATATTTGATATACATGTTGTTGTTAATATATTATATTCTTATACACCTATCTTAATCTTACAAAGATGGGTTAGCGATACTCTAAGTCTTAATTATAGGTTTTATCCTGTAAATTAAGGCAGGGGTGTCACATGTACATAGTGATCAATGCAATTCTATGAGTTTGGGACTTTCATCATTTGTCGAAATTAGGAACCCAACGTTCACAATATGGTTCTAGTAACTTCTTTACCGTTTGGCTTCAAAAATAAAGAAATTATCAAAGTGCTTCAATGAAGCCTAATAAGTTTCTCATTCAAGTTGATGAACTCTCAGTCCGTCTACAACATTAAGTGGCTTTGCTGAGGAGGATTCAGTATTCAATTTCGGTTACTTCAAACTATCCTTTATACCTAATTTAATATTTAAACACTGGAAGTTGACCTCTGCATTATAATTGAGGCACACATTAACATATATTGCATGCATTCTAGTAGATTGCACAGATAAAAAATACTAAGTTGAACCAGTCATATTCAAGAAAAGATTGCCCCCATCAATATCTCTTTTATATTTCTAGTCCCTATTATTCCATCGAAGAACGGATTTACATGTATATACCTTTTATACACAAAAATGGTTCAAAGTTACAGTGATATATAACTCTTTCATCTAGTGAGGACCGGTTGAATATTAAGGGCAAAACCATAAATAAGTAGAAGGCAAAAATTTATTATGTTTTTAGTGTTGAAAATGTAATTCACAATTGAAGTGGGGCTTTTGACAATTTAAAGTTAGAAAAATCTAGAGTGGTCTATGTGCATTATGCCACTAAAAAATCTAGCAAATTATCTCATAGGACTAAGGGTTCTAGAATGCTCTTAGGAATTATCTTGTACTTGAAATGGTTTAAAGTTCAAAGAAAAATCTAGTGAATGGAAATATCTAAGAATTAGAGTGTTCTCTTGTACACTATAAATAGGTGCATGTATAGGTATTGTTGGATGTAAGAAAGAAGAGAAGTAAAAAATGCGTTTTTTGTAAATACAATCTTTCTTTTAAACAATTTTGGTTGTATAGCTCCATGGTTGTACATCTCTGTACCACCCGTTCACCACACAGAGTGATTCAAAGTAGGCTTCTGTTGTGCCCTCCTAAAATGCTAAAAATTACAACATTTAGTCCCTTTTGGCTTCTTGTTTGCTGAATAGTCGACACGTGAACAAATTAAAGTTTTCATATTTTTGGTATCCGTCTCTTTCAGCAAAAAGCACAATGACATGTGTGTTGACTTTTTAAAATTGTAGGGACTAAAAGCAGAAACATATTTTTTCTGTCCTAAAAGAAAAACAGAGAAAAATGTAACAGGTAGAAACAAAAATTGAAAAAGGAAAAAGAGTAGCTATGAATTTCAACATTTGTTTTTAACAAATTTCAGAATTTAAAATATCTATTGCAACAATTTGAACATTCTGAGATAGATCGGATGGGTAATAAAGAAGATAGATTGCAGAGCTAATTGGAAGTAAAAATGAAAAATAAAAGTAAAAGAAGAAAAAAGAAAGAAGACGAAAAACCAAAAACTTGCATCTAAGATCATCGTATCAGTTCCTTTTGATCCATGGTTTAATGCATGCCTTATAGATAATTTGTTACAATATATGGTTTTTCTTAGATATAGTCATTAATATATTAATTTAAAATATTACAAAATTTTTATAATATTTAAAAATAATCAAATAGAATAGAGTTTAAATGTGCTTGGAATACTAATATTAATACAAAAGTATATGTGGTCATAGTATTTTATTTAATGTAAATTTTATTTTTTTTTGAAAAACCAGGGGCCAAATTAGTCCATGCAAAAAAGAGGAAAAATATTTACTTTACTCCTACTTTTACATCTATATTATATTACAAAACACAAAGATTGACGGCCATTTACTATTTAAAAGTCATTTAATCTAAAAGCCCATATTATATCTTATTAGTATATAATTAATATTGACCTTTAGATATATTTTCTCTCGTAATGAAATATCAAATCAAACACAATAATATTCACACAAAAAATATACATTTAACATATATCCACACCAATTTCCCCCGCACTCTTTTGAAATTTAAAATATCTCTATCTACTTTATAATATCTCGTCACAACAGTTTTTTATTTTTAATTAAAAAATTAAATTTTAGTAAAATTTATATTTTTAAAATATCTATATCGTAAAATTCATTGTGAATAAAAATCCATATACAAAATTTCTAGACTAATGCCTAGTCCTTGATCCAATTTGTTAATTTTTGTAGTGGGTTATTTCAAGCATTTCTTTTGCATTTAGTATCGTATAGTGATTATTAATTAGTTCATATTAAGTTTGTTAGTAATTTTATTTTTCATTTTTCATTTTTCATTTTTAATTTTACACATTACACTATTATTAATTATTAATTTTTATTTATTTGTGCCGGTTTAATATGAGTAATACCTAAATATATATATATATATATATAACAACACAAAAAAGCTTGCTTTTAATAAGAGAGGCGTTAATTATATATATTAAAACACTCTGTAACACTCTAAATATTAACTTGAGCATATAAGATAGAACCAATGTACACATACATGAACTTATAGCACCAAGTACATATACATAATGTTTTTTTTTCTAACAATAACTCGACCCTTATTATACTAAAATATTATACATATATTAATTACAATAAAATCGAATAAATAAAATAAAATATTATTGACTAAAAATATAGGTATAATTAATGTCGCCGTCTAATAAAACATTAATAATATTTTATTACAAACCAGACTCGGTCCAATTAAAAAAGTCAAAAAGTATGTGTGTTTGTCTGTAGTTATCTTTATTCTCTAGCGAGTGGAGAATTATATGTGATTGCGAAGCATAGAGGCATAGAGCTACTTTGTCTCTCTGTAATAGTGCAAACAGGTGTGTGAAGACTGTGAAATATTTGTTTAACAAATTAATTAAGTTGGATCTTTCATCAACCAAAGATCGAAGATGGCTGAAGCTTTCGCAAGTGAGGTTGGGAAACAAATGCTGAGCAAGGTAATTTCTCTTGCAGCTGATGAGGTTAGCCTTGCTTGGGGTTTTAAGGGTGAGCTCAAAAGGCTTGAGAAAAGATTGAAAATGGTTCAAGCTCTACTCTCTGATGCTGCTGACAACAAAAAAGCCCAATTGGAATCTGTGGGAATTTGGCTGAAGGAACTGAACGCTGTGGCCTATGATGCTGATGCTGTGTTGGATGACTTCACTTATGAAACTCTTCGACGAAAGGTAGAGAACCGAAAGACGGACAAGGTACGCGCCCTATTTTCTCCCTCGAAAAACCCAAATAAATTTCGTCTAAAGATGGCTCACAAGATTAAAAATATCAATGAATCACTCGATGAGATTTATAAAGAAGGATCTCAAATCGTTGGACTTGTTCAGCATATTGGGGGAACAGATACCACCCTCGAGCGTAATGAAATCCGGCTGACTCACCCTTATGTAGATGATTCGGAAGTTGTGGGAAGGGACGATGATGTTTCGAAGATAGTAGATATGCTGCTATGTTTTTTTGAAAATGAAAAATATTTTTCTTGTTAGAGTGATATACTAAAAGCCATAATTTTCTTGTTGGTTTGGATATGTTATTAACTTGGTTTTGCTATTTTAATGAGAATCTTTATGGGCAATGGTTGCATTATATTATTTATTTAAATATTATGCATGTGTGTCTTTTATTCGATATAGTAGATGATTTGGTGCGTAGAGTATAGCTTATACACAGAAGATCATATTATCGGTTCTTGTGGAATATAAGTTTAATGGTTCACAGTCTTAGATGGAATTGGACACCTATCGGTAGGATTGTAGCACAAGTTTTAGTAGTTTATCTTAACTACAGGAAACGGTATAGTTTTAACTCGTTGTGCTAGTACACTTTGTGTGTATTGAATAGGACCAATTTGGGTTAATTGTTTTTATACTGACTATATAAAACAATTTAAAATCCCATGGTTATTATGATTACTTATGCTCTTAATCTTGAAATAATTAATAGACATATATATGTAGTGTTTGTTGTTTTGACTCAATATGAGTGAGATTCATTTATGGATCAATAATCTCCGTGAATTGGATGACGACACTATATGTATGATGAATATTAATTATTGATGGAATCCACGTCCCGGTATAGGGATTGATGATAGCCCCTTGAGAAGCTTATATGTTTTGATCATGTCAAACCCTGCAGGTGGATTATGTTAATCCGACATGTCAAATAAGTTAAGTGGTAGGCTCAAGGATTAAGAAGTCATTTAAATATAATTGTCAGTAATTTAATTTAAATGACGGTTATCTATAATCTTAACGTGGGGAGAATAATAAGTATTTAATAATAAGGAGTTCGAAATATAATTTTGAGATAAGGACGGGAGTGCAATTATAATTCTTTAGTGGTGTGAATTATAATTTATGGAAGGAACTAATTCATAGTGGAATTAGGATTCCAACTTTCCATAGGAAGCCCAAACACTTATTTCTCCTTAAGGTCCCTATCGTAGCCTTATATATACGCCGGCCTAGTCTCTTCTCATATAACAATAATTCTCATGAGTTAGGGTTTGTTCTATTAAGAGAGGAGAAAATCTTGGTGATACCGTAGCCCACACTCGGTGCAAGATTTGATAGCGGAAGGAATACGATAGAAGATCTTTAGGTTTTTCGGCACAACAGTCATAAATCAATCATAACTTTTGATCCCACCGTTGGATCGGGCTGATTTTTGGATATGTCATTCGAAACGCAAAGTTACTATTATGGCGCGGAAAATCAGGACGATCAGAAGTCGTTTCGGTGGCGAAAACAATTAATTTTCGCAGCCCAGCGAGAATTAAAAAAATCTGACCAAATCGCAATTTGATGCTTTCAAACCCTAGTCTCCTCATATGGATCCTCTACATGATCCACAAAGGTGAAATCCCTTTATTCTTATAGGGTTTTAGCAAAAGTTTTTTGTTCAATCTATACGCAATATCAAACGATCCTGTATTTATGTCTCCATCATTTCTGTTATGGCCATAGTAGGAATGGGAGGTCAGGGGAAGACAACGCTGGCTCAGTTGGTTTGCAAGCATGTCAAGGTGGTGACACATTTTGATGTAATAATATGGGTCTGTGTTTCTGTAGGTTTTCACGTAATAAGGCTTTTAAACGAGATGGTACAATCTATTACCGGAAATAATCCCCAGCTGTCAAATATTGACGGAATCATTAAAAATGTGCTTGGGCCAAGATTGAAAGGAAAAAAGTATTTACTCGTATTAGATGATGTGTGGAATCAAGATCAAGACAAATGGGATTGCTTGAGAAAGGCTTTGTCTGGAATAAGTGCTTCCGGTGGGAGCAGAATTATGGTAACCACACGCAGTGACCAAGTTGCTTCAAGCATGCAAGCATCTGTTACTTATCGGCTGAGTAGCCTCTCATACGAAGATAGTTGGACCATGTTTAAGCGGAAAGCATTCGCAGAGGGTGGAGAAGTGAATACAAATAATTTGGTGGATATAGGTAGAGAGATGGTTGAAAGGTATTGTGGGGGTCTACCATTAGCGATAAATGCTTTAGGAGGTTTAATGTACTCTAAGAAGTCTGAACTTGAGTGGCAGGCCATCCAAAGCAGTCAGTTATGGGATTTGGAAGATGGAACAAGTCGAGTACTACCAACCTTGGAGCTAAGCTATGAGCATCTACCATCATCGCTGAAGCATTGTTTTGCATTCTGCTCAATTTTCCCCAAAGCTTTTGACCTTGAAAAGAGTAAGTTAATACAAATTTGGATGGCCCTAGGGTGGCTTCTTCCTCCCAAAAGCAGTGATTTGTCGATGGAGGATATCGGGAACAAGTATTTCAATACGTTGTTTTTCAATTCCTTGCTACAAGATGCAAACAAAGATGTGTACGACTCCATCACAAGTTGCAGGATGCATGATGTTGTTCACAATCTTGCGCTGAATAAATCAGATGAGTATTGCTCAACTTTGGAGTCTAGTCAGCTGAATGGTGATTCTACTGTTGTGCATCTGTCCTTGATCTCTTCCTTAAGTGAAATTCCGAAAAATTCAAAGCAAATTTGTTCGAGGTTGCAGACTCTAATCATAAAAGGTGATCTTGATGGCATGTTGTTAGTAAACTTTGAATGCTTGCGTGTTCTAGTGTTGGATAACTATGGTATGAAAGTGTTCCCTGATTCGATAGGGAAGTTAAAGCATTTGAGATACCTTGATATCTCAAAGACTTCCATCTCTTCACTTCCAGATACCATCACTAAGCTCTACAATTTGCAGACCTTAAGACTCAAAAAAGTTCGCAAAGTTCCAAATTTTTTTAGAAACTTGATTAACTTGAGACATCTTCATATTCT
This sequence comes from Lonicera japonica, assembly GCA_021464415.1. Classification (NCBI taxonomy): domain Eukaryota; kingdom Viridiplantae; phylum Streptophyta; class Magnoliopsida; order Dipsacales; family Caprifoliaceae; genus Lonicera; species Lonicera japonica. The sequence continues at coordinate 1,249,209 of CM038465.1, read as the reverse complement.
TGATGTTGTTGCTTCTATGCACTGCGTGCTTGTTGGGATAGGGCGGTTGACTTGTCTACAAACATTACCTTTCTTCAAAGTGAACCGAGATAGGGGATGTCACATTAAGGAGTTGGGAAGTTTGAAGAATCTTAGAGGCGACTTATCCATTTTTGGGCTTGAGCACGTGGAAAATTTTGAAGCAGCAAAACATACTGATCTGTCTGAGAAGTCACACCTCCATACAATAAAACTTTGTTGGGGTAGTCGTGATGACATAAGAGAAAACATGGCATACAATGATGAAGATATATTAGCAGGCCTTCAACCTCCCTCAAATTTGAAAGGTTTCACGATCGAAAACTTTGCGGGTGGTAAATTTCCATCATGGATGATGGTGGAAAGTCGGACATCTTCCGTACTTCGCAACTTGGTGAAAATTGAACTTCGCAGTTGCAATGGATGTGAGCGGATCCCACCACTCGAGCACCTTTGGTATCTTAAAGTTGTTACAATAGTTGGGATGGATAATGTCAATGTTATTGGGGCAGAATTCTATGGGAAGCATGTAGCTGGTGGTGGTGCAAGTAGAAGCAGTGGGGCAGCTGAAGTTACGATATTTCCAGCACTAAGAGAACTCAGTCTAAAGTGCATGCCAAGGCTAGAGAAATGGCTGGAAGCAGTGCAGCAATCTGGTTCAATGAGTGTATTTCCTTGCCTGGAAAAGTTGATGATTGAAGATTGTTCAAGTTTGATAACTATCCCCTCACATTTTCCATCGCTAAGAGAGTTAGGATTACTGGACTGCAAAAATCTTAGAGATATACCCTTTATGCCATCCGTAAGGGAAATTACTATTTTTGAATGTGAGGAGTTGATTGGGTTACCAAGTTTGACCAAATTCTTTCCACTTATTGAGAAATTGGTCATCTATGGTTGCCCTAAACTGCTGGTATTTCCAGAAATGCACTGCCATACTTCTCTGCGGAAACTTGCTATTGATTGCTGTAAAAAGTTGACGAGTGTGTCACAACTATGCACATCTCTCGAGGAATTGAAGATTCGCAACTGCCCTGCTATGGTGTCTTTTCCAGATTTTCGATATCTCCAAAAATTGAGTTTGTTTTATAACTCAGCAGAGCTTGATTATATCCCCTGGCCCTCCTCTTCCACTTCTACTACTTGTGATGTTGCAGTAGAAGATAATGATGGCATCCAATGCCTACAACATCTAGAGTTGAAAGGGTGGCCAGAGATCAAGTCATTGCCTGAGCAACTTCAGCACCTCTCTGCCTTGAGATATTTGAGTTTGCGCTCTTTTGATGGGTTGGAGTCTCTCCCCGAGTGGCTGGGGAACCTCTCCTCTCTTCAATCTCTTTCAATTAGCTTTTGCAAGAAGATGATGTATATGCTCTCTGTGGAAGCAATGAGACGCCTCACCAATTTAAGTCACTTGGAAATTTACAATTCTCCGCTTCTAACACAGAGATGCATTGAGGGTTCCGGCCTAGAGTGGGAAAAGATTTCCCATATTACTACAATTGAAATCGATGGGAGACTAATGAGTGAGTAACGTATGCAATCTTTACATTCTTCTTTTTATATCTATGATGAATATGTGTGTATATATGTACATCGTGCTCAGCTCTCTCTCACTCATACTAGTGTTCCTTTTCTTTGTTTTATATATCTGTTAGTAAGCTAAGGTTAATGGTAGGGGCACATCTGTTTTTAGTTAGGGCACATCTAAATTAGGTAAAAAATTATTTTTTACTGTTTAATTTTAGCATTAGTAAGGGCACATCAACTAATTAAAATAATATTGGTATCTTTCGCAAAAACATTGATAGATTTTTTTGGGTATAAAATCTTCTATCCTTACTCTTTTTTTTATTTTATTTTTTTCGGTTTGCTCTATCCTTACGACTCTATGCGAATAAATATAGTTTTTTTGTTCTCTTTTTTGACAAAAAAAGTTGTGAACATATTTAAGAAGCTGCATATACAATAATAACAACATATCATTTACCATTGAAAACTCAATAGCATTTTTTTCCTAGAAAACTACATCCATAATCTCAATGCAAAATCTAAATTCAATTATATGTCGAAATTCTAAAATGCAATATATTTTCTTAACACAAAATATAATTATTTTTCATATTCTAGAAAATTAAAACTAATTCTCTATGTATATAGATATATAATACAAGCATTTTTATTATTAAACATACTTAGCACTAAAATGATTAAGAAATCATATATCCATAGATTTAAAAGAAAATGGAGAAGTAACGGTGGCACCACGAAGAGGAGAATGGGTAACAATGATTAGTAAAAGATGATACAAAAGCATAAAATATGTTTTTGTTTACTTAATTAATTGGGTGTACCCTTACTAATTATAAACAAATATAGTAAAAATTGTGTTTTTACCTAATTGGATGTATCATAATTGAAAAGGGATGTGCACCATAAGTTAATTGTGCAGAAGAAAAATATTTAGAATTGAAATATTTGTCAAGTTTGACGTTGGCCGTTAAACTTTAAAACGCTCCATTAAGGCACTTTAACCATTGAGTAAGTATCACTTTGATCTTTCTGTCTAATTTATACATTAAATTGGACGGAATGAAGGCCAAAATGTCATTTTCAATAAAAAATAATGTATCGTTGATACATATAACGTCAACTGTGATTTTAAACCGTCAATATATGTATTGTTGATATATATAAGATTTGTAAAGAGCCATTCATCACTTTTGTCCTCATTTACATTGTGAATTTAAGTTTCTAAATAACTTCTCTTTAAATGACTTAACTTCCCTCTTTTCTTCAATCTTTCATGGCTTAGTTTGATATTTTTGCATCTGCTCACGGGCAAATTCCACGTATGTACAGGTTTATATATGTAAATGGGATCTATATTTTGATGAGTGAATTATATTTATCAAATTGCACAGATTTATAGAGTTGATGACAGATAGTCAGTAGATGAAGTATTTGATTCATGGAAAATTCCAATTTCTGCACTGAACTTAAAATTAGAATTACTAAGTTAATTTTGTCCCTCCCGAATACCATTTCCTGTTCTAAATGGCCAATAATATGTACTCTAGTACATTTTGGACTTGTAAATTGGCATTCCGAAACCTAATTTTAAGCTCGGATTAACTTTTCTTGCTTAAATAAAGTGCAGAGTTTTTGGATTTTTGGCCCAAAAAAAAAAAGATGGTGGAGTTTGAAGCTTGGCAGGAGTGGTTGTTTTGTGTTAGGAAATTGGAAAGTACCAAAAGCAGACTGTAAATAATTGCTGGATTGTTATCTGTATCTGTTCAGCTATTCTGATGAATTTGGAACTCTTGTTTTTCCAATTCAAGTAGCGAACAAAGTGTCTTAAAATATACAGCAGAAAATTTGAAAGATCTTTAATGGAACTCTACAAATTTCTCTTGATTTCGTCAATGCAGACAACAAAGAGCTGAAGCACCCACAACGGTGGCATTATTAATAAGGAAGCAGCCACTCTATAGGAGTTATTTGAAGGTATTTTTCTTCAAAATTTTCTTTCGTAGTTTCAGAATATCCCAAACATACTCAAATACAGTTTTTGTAACCACAAATTCTGATTAATTTTGGACAAAGTTTCCAATGAGAAAAGAACTCCAAGCCATTAGCTTCAATGGTGCTCGATAAATTTCTCCCGCTTTTGTCGATGCAGACAGCCATATGCTTGAGAGTTGACTCCCGGTGGCATCAATAACAAATAAGTAGATTTCTTCAAAATTTTGTTGAATAGTTTCAGAATGTCCCAAGCACTGCACCGTACTCTTCGTTCCCTAAACAAGGGACTGCAGGTATATGGCTTCAAATTGAAGAAATCAGCCCATCAAGATAAGGAAGTGCTTTCTAACATGATTCTTATCTTGAAATTAGTAAGTTAATCTTCTCATTTGTTGCGGTTTTTTTTCCACTCTTTAGTAAGTTAAATGATTTTGAATGCAACTTCGACCTTAACGAGTCCTCTCTGTTATTTCCTCCTTTCTTATGTGCATGAGATGATCAAGTGAGACATATAGCATGTTGCAGTCTTGTATTGTGTTACTAAAGTTCTCTCTTTTGATTTGTTTCTACAATTTTTGAATTTTCCTTCCCTATTGTTACAACCAAGGAGGAAGCTTTTATCAGCAAACAGAGTAATTCGAAGAAGGAATAAGGACAAGATAAAGCAGGTTCTCGCTTGGATAGGCTGGTACTTGATGAGGTCAGCAATTTTATCGTTTCTCATTTAAATTGAAAAACTTCTAAATAAGTCCTTTTAATTAAGTGCATTCGTTGCTGTAGGCCTCTTTAAAGCATTCTATAATTCAACTACAGCTTGATTTTTCAGTAAAAGCATATAGGAGGATGTAACACTAGGCTAGAGCTGAAGTAACCGTGTCGGATACTTTAAAAATTTTAAATAGACTGACATGTGAAGGACCCAGCCTGGACACAGAACAGATATGTCTCAGGTATGGCTAAGATGCAAACATACTTTCTAACTCATTCTCTTTACACTCCTCTCCTAATGCCACAATTGGGTGTTATACAATCTCAGGTGTTTGAGGTTTTAATTTCACAATCTTTTTGTAATGCAAGGATGAGATCAATGCTACTGAAATTTCGATTGCTGCTTTTGGTGGAAATGTCTTTTGCTATTGCTGATGTTTTTCTTCAACTAGAGCTAATTCTATCGATTCAAGTGGAATTGTATCTTCCTTCTTGTCACATGGTACCTCCCTCCATCCCATATATCGACTGAACCACTCCGTGCATACGCCCATGCTCACATGGTCCAAATCCCCTGAGGTCCTGTTCAGCGCCCGTCCTTGCTTCGTTGTTGCTGTTCTCACGCCTATGTGTAGCACCGCACCTACGCAGCGCCTCAGTACCCCATTCAACCTCTCTGTGCACATGCCTATGCATAGCTCGGTCCAAAGGCCCTGTTCAGCACTAGGGTGGCCGCTTTCTCTTTGTCGTGCTCACGCCCGTGTGCAGCATGGTTCAACTGCATGTGGCTTTTCTCGGTGCCCCTGCACCCCTTGCTTCTCAACACAACGGCCTCATAGCCTTCTCAGCTCACCCAGTCACCAATGCTCCCACAATGAGAAGGATGCCCATCTATGTGCACAGGGTGCCGCTGGTGGAGTCTTTATCATATGTAAATATTGTTGCTTTGTAATTAGCTTCAGGCCTTCCCTTTGTAATCATTGGCTTTCCGCCATAATAGGTAGGTTGATGTTTACTACTATCACTAAGGTTTTTCCTTTATTCGGTTATAGATGGGGTGAAGATTACAAGCTCCATACCCGAGTTGCCTTCAAGTGCACGTTGTCAACACTAGTTTTCTTGCTCTTACTTTCTCCTTGGTAACCAACTTTCTAGCAATAAAGTAATTTTATGTTCTCTACAAATGCATTATCATGAAAATCCGATTATATCCTAGTTGATGACTCTGATTCAGAATATATATGTTGTGCTGGGGAAACCTCTAGGGAGTTGAGCTGCCCAACTGGTTTTGCCCTTAGAATCTTACAAAATCATGTTTTTCTCTTGCCCTACGTACCTTGTATTCTTCACATAAAGAACTTTGCACGCTTGCACACAACCAGATCTTTACAAAATCATGTTTTTCTCTTGAAATAATTTTCTTTTCTTTTTTTTTTCAAATGCCCAACAAACAGGACATTTTTGTTGGTAGAAGAAAAAACACATTTATTTACATTTTTCAGGTTATCATGATCTAAATTTAAGTTGTGTTTGATCTTTATAATGTAGTTAATAACATGTAGGCAATGCATATTACTTCAAAATATTGCATTATCTTAATTTGGCTCCTTCAATATAGCAATTTTTTGTTGATAGGAAAGTAGAAGAAAAAACAGAGGGAAGAAGTTGATGAAGCTTATAAGCATTGCAGAACAGCTCATTTGGTATAGAGTGGGTGGCTAATTAGGAAGTGTGTGTGGGCTAATTGGTATAGAGTTGATGGCATCCTTTGAGCTGTCTGAGACAGGTGCATGTATGGGAGTAGGTTGGCTGATGATGCTAAATAGAGATTAGCCATATTAAAACCAGGAGCCCAAATTTTAGCCGTGTCATCTTCTTCTTTTTTTGACTAGTTTTTGTGCACGTGCGTTGCACGTGGTTTATTGATTAACAAAGGTGATTAATTAATTCTATTAATGAATACGTACATACTAAGAATTGAATAATTAGTATGAAATACAAATAATCACAAATAAGTGAAAGCATAGTAACAAGTGTAAAATTTAATTAATAATTACGAGAAAATCATAAAATCGGTTAACTATATAAATATGTTAGAAATACATGATAAAAATTGATCAGATATATAAGAGAATAATATATTTTTAATAATTTTGAGAATTGGTAGCTAGTTAATTCTATTAAACGTATGTGGATTATTATGCACAATATCACAAAATAATATAACACTCGTATAAATAATACATTGTATAGCCTAATGATGTATAAGTTAATATTAAATAGCTTTGTAATTTTAATACAATTTATTAAAAATACATACTTTTGTGGTGAGTTTTGGAAAACACCTAATTCAACACAAATTTTAACTTATATAATTATTTTAACCAAATAAAATAGAGTTTTAAATTTATTTAAAATATTAACACTGATATAAAAATATATGGAGTTATACACTTTGAAATACTAATACTAATATAATTCTAATTTGTTTAATTAGTTTAACTAAATAAAGTAGAGTTTAAATTTATTTAGAATACTAATACTATAATATAAAAATATATAAAGTTATATTTTTTTTAATGTAAATCTTAAAATCTTGTATTTAAAATCAAAGAGTATATTTGTCTCCACAAAAAAGGGGAAAAACACGTAAGTTATTCATGATATATCCTCAATTAATCTCCTAGCCATAGAAGACTCGTAATTTTATTTTGAATAAAATACATAATCACGTTTAGTTGATACATGAATGAATTTATCCATTCAGGATATATCCTCAATTAATCCCCCAGCCATAGAAGACATAAAATTCATAATTTTATGTTGAATAAAATACATAATCACATTGTAAGGGGAAAAACACGTAAGTTATACATGGTATATCCTCAATTAATCTCCTAGCCATAGAAGACTCGTAATTTTATTTTGAATAAAATACATAATCACGTTTAGTTGATACATGAATGAATTTATCCATTCACGATATATCCTCAATTAATCCCCCAGCCATAGAAGACATAAAATTCATAATTTTATTTTGAATAAAATACATAATCAAGTTGTAGTTTGAGTAGAACGTGATTTTCATTTTGAGTAGGAGATTTGAATTTTAGAATATAAGGGTATATTTTTTCATACAAAAAAAAGGGAAAAATATATAAAGTTATATTTTTTTTTAATGTAAATCTTAAAATCTTGTGTTTAAAATCAAAGAGCATATTTGTCTCTACAAAAAAGGGGAAAACACGTAAGTTATTCGTGATATATCCTCAATTAGTTTCCTAGCCACAGAAGACTTATAATTTGATTTTGAATAAAATACATAATCACGTTTAGTTGATACGTGAATGAATTTATCCATTCAGGATATATCCTCAATTAATCCACCAGCCATAGAAGACATAAAATTCATAATTGTATTTTGAATAAAATACATAATCACGTTGTAGTTTGAGTAGAACGTGATTTTCATTTTGAGTAGGAGGTTTGAATTTTAGAATATAAGGGTATATTTGTCCATACAAAAAAAGGGAAAAACACTTAAGGTTATTCGTGCTTTTATATATAGTATACATTTGAAAATGAAGGACCCAAATTCAAATGTAGAAATAAAAGGACCCATTTAATTAAAGAGGCGTAAATCCACCGAGTAAATTAAGACCACGTTCTTGAAGAAAAAAAAAAGGTCTTAGCCAGGTGAAGCTGTAATTATTTACATGATTATGTAAAAGGGGGCTTTTTTTAAGTTTTCGCACATGGCCCTGCAACCAACAATCTAAACTTTTGGAGAAAACGAATCTAAGAATGGTATAAGAGTATAATGGAGTTGGGAATGTGGCTTGCTTCTGGTTTATGAGTTTCTCCTAAAGCAGTTGAAGTCCAAAAATGGTAATTTCAAAGAATACGTCACTCAAATCGATGCAATAGCCATGGAAGAAACCAAAAAGTAAGAGTTAATCACACCACATCTCTTAACTTATTTTCTATCTTCTCATTCAATTTAGATATATATATTTTCCATTTTCCTTGTTGCTATCTAACAGAGCCTTAAAGTTATGTTTTCTTGTGCTTATAATTAATATCGACCCTTCTGTGTAGATCCTGGTTATAGCACTATTTACAAACCTATGCCGCACAGGAACATGGCCGCTGTTGAACTCCCGCTATACGTCTTTATAATTTAAAAGGCTAAATAATACAAAACTGTCCTTTTGATCTTTATTTATATTTTATGGTGAATGCCCTATAAACAAAATGAAAATAAAATAATAACTAATTTATGTTTGCTTTCTTCCAAAAAGGAGCAAAATATTTGTTTTTCTCTCACTATAAAGGCCGGAGTGTTTTTAATATACCTACAAAATCATTCTTCTCGTCCAGTGTGAGGATATTTTCACCTCACCTAAAAAAAATGCACTTTCGACTCACCCCAATGGTAAGTGAGTTTACTGAAAGTATAAAAATAAATGTATGGATGTTAATTTGTGTTGTCGTTATAACAAAAACATGGAAGAAGTTTTTATCATGAAACATAGTAATTCTGAGAAGGGAAAGGGATAAGATAAAGCAGGTTATCTCTTGGATAGGCTGGTATTTGATAAGATCAGTGATTTCATTGTTTCTCATTTAATTAAAAAAGTTCTAAATAAGTTCCTTTTAATGATGGGCATTCATTACTGTAGGCATCTCAATAGCATTCTTGACTTCAACTACAACTTGATTTATAAGTACTAAAAGTATCTCAGAGGAACGAGAAACAAGGCCAGAGCTAAAGTAACTGACTTGTGAGGGACCATCTCTGACACATAAGAGACACGTCATAGTTGTGGCTAAGATGTAAACATACTTTCTAAACTGCATAATATATGAAAATAGATGTATAGAAGTTATTTGCTTTTCTATAATTTGATGTTATCATTTGTATGGTACTCATGTCATGCTTTAGATAGTTTTAAGTCTTGACTTATGGTTTAGTGCATTTATGGTACATTATACTTATGGTTTGAAATATTAAGTTGTAGACACCCCGATCCGTGACCCCCGCAAGAACCCTAAACAACCTTCTAGAACTGCTGTTTTTGAGTCCGGGACCCACCCGAACTCCCGAAACTGCCCCGGGAGCTTTTGTTGGCCAAACAAACCTATTTTTAAGGGAAATGTCGCGCGACATTCAAGATTGTCGCGCGACATTCAAGATTGTCGCACCGACATACCCACATGTCGCGCGACAATCCCCCCCTGTAGGGACATGTCGCGCGACAAACGCCCCACCATTTCATCATTAAAGCAAATGTCGCGCGACATATGCCCCACCACGTCATCATTAAAGTAAGTGTCGCGCGACAGTCAAGATTGTCGCGCGACATACACCAATATGTCGCGCGACATACACCTTTTCGGCACTATAAATAGGCCATCACCCCCAAGGGTTTGAAGACACCAACAACAAAGCAAAAAACAGCATTTTTAGAGCAGGATTGCGGGTTTATGATCTGATTTTCTGATCTTTCGTCAAGTATTTTCTATTATCGTCTTATTTCTGAAGAATCATCGAATCTATTCTCGACACTCGACGTGTCCAGTCTCGGGAATCGAATTCTCGGAAATATCTGAAGAAGGAGAAGGTTATTATCGCCGGAGATCTCTCTGCCGTATTATATTCTCTTTCTTATTATTATTCTCGTCGGGAAGGTAAATAAAGTCTCTTCTAGTAATTAAATAAGATATTTGCATACTCGTTTTTTTTCTAACGGGGCGCTGCCCCGCACCCCGCGACCTGACCGGCCAGGTCGATCCCCGCGACCTGACCGGTCAGGTCGATCCCCGTTCTGGTAAGCGAAGTGGCAACATGGTTGTGCTAGGTTCCTAGCGCGCTGGAAAATCAGGTTAGTCTGTGTACTTGTTTTATTTATGTTATTTTGTCCACGTTTTATTTGAATAAACTTATTGCCAAGTTATAAATAGTCTACCATCTCCAAAATAAAAGACCCTGATAAAACCATTTGCAAAACCAGAAGAATAAGTAGGCTATTGTCCGGATAAAATTCTGTTTTCAAAACCCGGACTGATAAGACTTATCTAGGAATTAAAATCAACATTTCCTGTCTTCTCCATAGACTGCGACGTGTCTGATAACTCTCCTCAAGAGTTCTAGTTCCATATTAAATCAGTCCCGATATAGATCCGAACTTTTACAAAAGTAATCACGACACGAGAAAACCGTCATTATCCGAGGAAATAATACGGGATACTCTTTCAAAATAAAAGGCTTTTGTCATTTGTATTTACATCTTTCCAAAAACATCGGATCTCGGAACACAAAGGTTTCTACCCCTTTCTCGTTTTCCCCAAAAAATTAGGGTTTTCATTTAAAAAGTAGTAGACTGTCAGTAAAAGCATCCAAGTTTTTCAACATAAAATAAACATATAAGACCACTAGAGACCGAAAGGGCGGAATGGGTGCTTAACACCTTCCCAAACCGTAATATAGTTCCCGAACCCTATAGAATCCTGGTTTCGTAGACAAGCGTGTAAAGAAAGGCTTATCTGCAGCCTTTCCTCTTACACGACCCCTTTTGTCCGTTTTCTCGTAAAACGTACTGGCGACTCTGAACGAACCCCTTTGCATCTAGAATAGACGTAGGGACACCCGATATGAATTAACTCCAAGCAAATGGAACGACGGAATCCGTTCCGACGTTTCAGACCACCACGAACGGGGACGAGACCCGGGGGTCGTATTTGCGGATTCTCACATAAGTGCATAATATATCACATCTAATCTAATATTATATATATATATATATAATGCAAGGAGTGAGAAGAACCTCACTGTAAGCTGCCATGTTTCCGTGATAAATGGCTGATTAATTCATCCGTTTGTTTGTTTTTTCACGTGTACAACTCTTCAGTTTCTTTAATAGCTACTCCCAATCTCTTCCATGGACTCATTCTCTCGCCATCCACTCATCTTCTTCATTGTCTTCATATAAAGAATTTTGAAGTTTCTTCCCTTTCGTTTATATTTTCGCTATTTTCTTCTCCCTCACCCTTCAACATACTTGCTAGCAATTTTTTTCCCCTTTGTATTATATTTTTATGACAAATCTTATATACGTTTGGTGTTTTATGTACGTAGTTTTTTGGGAGAAGCAGATTGTTCATCTCAACTGCAAAAATTCTTTGCCAGGTGAAGTAAAATCAACTTTAGTTTGTTTTTATTTGTTCTTATATAGAAATGTTGAATTATCTAATAAAACAAAGTATTAATTCCCACTTTTTATACCATTGAATCATAAAATCCTTTGAAATTTTTGTAATTTTTTGATAGGTTTAGGCATCGTTTGTTCTGTTTTGATGGTGCCCACAACATATTTGATGAAATTCCTCAATCATAATGGAGAACCTATATGGTAAGTTATTCACATAGTCTACCTAGCAATGTAGTTCTTTTCTTCAAAAGTAGAATTTTAAGACTCTTAGGCTCCGTTTGATAATAACATAGAAAATTGTAAAAAAACAATTGATTATCTAGAAAATTGGAAAATAAGTTAAAGTATGAGCTGAGATTTCTTTCGACTTTTTTTTCTATGAATTTTTTTTCTTTGGAGCAAACAATCTGTTGCTATCAATATATATGATAAATATTATATACATCGATCAAGCAACATTAATGATGCCAAGGACACAAGCATGCAAAAACTTTAGCACAAAATGATGGGCTACATATTTGATTGGTTGCATAGTGGGCCTCTTATGCATGTATTCTTATCTTGGAAAGGGTACCAACATGGTCCGCAAGTGTTAAAACATCTCCTCTTTTTTTCTTTTCTTTTTTTTCCTAATGTAGCTAAAAAAATGTTATTTAAAGATCAATCATACAATGTAATTGAAAGTTGACTTTAAAGGGAGATTCAAAATAAAGTGTGAGTATTGTGAAGCATAGAGAGTATTTAAGAGTTTGCATTATGGTTGCACTTTAGAATTTAATAGAAAAGTGTATTAATGGGCCAAAATAAGGGGCCTTACTATACTAAGGGCCCTAGGCAACTGCTTGGGTCGCCTAGATCCTGGGCCGACCCTGGTATCCGTGCACCCCTGGTATCCGTGCACCCTGTTTTGCCTTGTCGTGCACATATCTGTGCACAGCTTAGTCAGAAGGCCCCATTTAGCAACCATGTGCCCGCTTTTGGCCTTCTTGCTGTGTGTCAGCTCAGCACCCCGTTTTGCGATTGTGCCCTCTTGCACATTAGTTTATATTCATGTCTTCTACAATGAATATTCATTTTGATATCCCCTATTTTATGTTATTCGAAAGCAATTTTGTGGTCCATAGTAATGAAAAGGTTAGACGAGATGGATATATATATATATATATATATATGCTTTGGATTCCTTGAGCTAAATCAGAGCAAGTAGTGGACATTTCTTATTGTGGGCGGCTAAAAGTTAACCAAGCACAACTTAGAGAGAATCGACCCCAGCTTGATTATTTGGCAACCAAAAAATGTGAGTGATGAAGATGAACAGTGTTAACCAATTTATGAACAGCAAGCATAAATATAGAAGGAAGACCGGATTTGTTTATGGATAGGTTTCTTTGGTGGCTTTAATTCCCAATTTGGCAGTACATCATCTTTGTGTGTATCTTAAAAAGAACAATACAATTATAGTGAACTAGGATTTTTGCTAAAGGAAAAAGGAGAATATGTGGGAGTAAGTGTAGAAAGAAGAGTATTGATCGCCCATCACTATGGGTTTTCCCTTCCTATTTATATGTATAAAATAGGGTTACATTAGGGTTAGTAGGGTATGGAAATTACTATAAAAGGTAAATTTGGACACTACTCCAAAAGAACAGCTATCCCTATATAACTCTGTTCATACTTATAGTTATTTCCCATCACTTATCCTACAACTCATTTGTCCTTTGTCTATTGGCCGACTAGCATGGATCAATCACCATTAAGATTACACACGTTAATATGCTAACTATGGTAGCCAAATAGTGGTCTGTTGTTATACATAAATATCTTCCTTGGCTAGACAATTTCTTGCTTATAATGGAAATGGGCCTAAAGTTTATGGACTATAGGCCGACCAAAACTTGGATTTGTCAAGGTGGGCCTGGCCAAAAGCCTGCGTACAATTTTTACCTCCCACGCTTATATTCATGTAAATTACATAATTCATATGTACTATAATGTTTTTTTTAGATTTTTTAGATATTGAATGGACCGCAGCCTAATTTTTTATGTCTATACTATATAAAAGCCAAGCCAGTTAATTTGCTTAATTATGACCAGGGGCATAGCCACAATGGGTTGTGTTTAAGCCCCCACTTGGCTTTGGATTTTTGTTTTGTAAGTATAGTATTTATTTTTTCTTAGAGAAACCTAAGTAAACTTTTGAAGTACAAGGTTTGGTATGTAATTTCTCAAAACCACGGGGTTGGGGCTATAATGGCTGTTCTATAGTACAATACAGAGCATAGTTGACTATAATAATGTGACCACAACAAAAATGATTAAATGACTATAAATCACTTAAATGAGACCTAAGGACAATATATTTATTGTGGCATATAGGAAAATATTAGCAAAGAGTAAGGATATTTATTTAGGGTCATGTTATGCACCTATAAATAGAAATAATTAAATTATAATATTCATTAAATTATGCACAAATTCTCATGCAAAGTATAACTCATTCCATTCATAGTATAGTTAACATGTGCCCTTATCATTTTCCATTTATTTAATACCCTCTTTGAACTTTCTTATCTCTAAAATTTAGCTATTTTATTAGTTTCTTTTTCTTTCGTTTTGGGTTTTCTGTTTTTAACTAATAATTTTTTATTATTTTTTTCGTTTGGATTTTTAACTAATAGTTTTGTTAATTGAGTAGAAATAAGGCGGGACAGAGCAAAACTAAGAGAAACATAAGTGAGATATATTTTTTATTCTATTTTATTTTAATACTTTTTAAGATTACAAACTTTAATCTAATTAATTGCCAAAGATACAATCTTCTTCTTCTTATTTTTTTTTATCATAGGATTTAGTATACATTTAGAGTATGATTGATTATTTTAATACTCCAAATCAATAATTTACAATTACTTTGGTTAACAATTTAATTCTTTAATTGACATTTTTGAAATGTTGAAACAATAAAACAAAGCCCGCTTAATTACAATAAAGCTGTGTTTTGGTTTTTTGAACCTCAATTCAATGGAAATTGTTTTCAACCGCAATACTTTTTGGTATGCAATTGATTTATATCAAAATATAGAAAATAATAATGCAAATGTGAATCACTATTTTTTAAGGGTGATTTTACTTTTAATTTATCCGTGGTTTCTTTCCGTTAATCTCCTTTTTCGGGTTTGTTAAGTTATTCGTACGTGTCAAGCATTAAGTTTAACCATGAGGTGGGATAGGCTTACCAAAATAAAATAAAATTAGAGACTTATTCATTTAAAAGAATAATTTTTGCCAGACCCTATTACTCCTTCCCCTCACCTGTGGTCAACCACTAGGTATATCCATGTAGGGCTTGTATCAAACAAAGGTAAAGTTAAAAGCCTCCATTTTCTCCTTCTATGTACTTCACCATACATGACCTCGGAAAGAGCACCATTCTCGATGATCACTCTTGTCAATTTTTACCTTCGATTTATTGAAAAATTATTTTAAGTACATATTAAAACAATTGTAAAAACAATTTTCTTTTTTGTTATGTACTTTTTTATACCGTACCAACTTGCTGTGTCCTTAGGCACGGCACGGTCATTACCCTAGTTATAAATAAGATTAAACTACACAAATGGTCCATAAACTATAGTGCAAGTTCCACTTAATCCTGTCAACTTTAAAAAGTGCCATTAAGTCCCTTAGGTTATTGACCGAGTTCTACTTTAGTTCTTCGGTCCCTAGTGGCATTGAAGTCGACGGAAAATGATCATGTGCATATAGAGATATATACATGGCCATTCTTAGGAGTATATTGATTCAATAGTAAAAACTAACATTATATATATATATATATATATTAGTTAGGCTATGAAGTAAAAATCCCTCACTTTTACAAAAAGAAAATATGCTTATTTGAAGGGGTAAATAGATGAATTGTCTTATAAAATCTGTACGGATGATATATGCAATGAGTCGATCACTTCCATGAAATTTCATAAAAAAAATTCAAATTATAACTAGTTGTAATGAAAAATTGATATATGTTTTAGCCGTTGAAATTTTTGATGATCATCTCACCCACTTCTTAATTGAATTTTTTGAAGAAATTTGGTGGAGGTGATAATCTATTATGTTGAAATTTTTTGATGAAATTTGGCCGTTGAAATTTTTTGACTATCTGTTCATGATATATCATATCTGCAAATTTTCATAAAATAATACAACCATTTATCCTTCCGAATGGACATACCTTTTTTTGTTAAATAGAGGAATTCCCTCTTTAGTCTTTATAGCCTTACTCTCTATATATATATAATTTTCCGTAAGGACCAAGTCTAAGGACCATTCTGTGCTAATTGGGGGCTTTTGAGGGGGTAAACGAATGAGTTTTTTTGATGAAAACTTGGTGGAGATGATCTCCATAATTAGTAGACCATGTCAACAAAAATTCATCTGACAAGTGGTTAAATAAATGATTATATATATGCCCAAAAATGCAAATATATATACATCAAATTTTAGTTGACTCACTCCCTCATTGAATTTTTGGATAAAATTTGAGGGAGTTGATATTACTCATGAAGATCATCTCCACCAAGTTTCGTCAAAAAATTTAATCTATTTACCTCTTCAAAAGTTTCTGTAGGTCGGAAAATACCCTAGAGGGGGGTGAATAGGGATTTTAAAACTTAATCGGATTTTTAAAATCAATTTGAAAATATTCGATGTCTATATTTATCAAGCAATCAAGAACAAAGTTAAATCCAAACACAATGAATAAATAACACAATATAATAGAGTAAGAGATAGAAAGATTGAACCGATCGAAGTCGAAGATTTTTTGTCCACACGGTTCGGCTTGTTCCCCCTACTCCGCGCTCAGTTAGTTCCCCGAGAATTTCCACTATAACCGATCTCCTTCCGGGTGAAGATCAAACCTCTACAAGTGTATTCTTATCACACACTCTCACAAGTATTGAAAACACTTTCAATACCTTCACAAGAAATCCCTCTTGCTAATCTATGAGATACACCTCTCACAAATATGATTTGAACAAGTTTTGGTGGCTAACACCAATGTACAATAACTCTTGTGTATAACAAATTACAAATGAAGCTCACACTAAGAGATATCAATATTGATCAACAATTTCTAGCTCAAAATAAGGATGATTGATCAAAAACAATATTCTTAAATCTTTGAATGAATGTAGATAAAGATAATAGTGTATAAATGATTCAAGTACTTAAAAATGAGTCTTAGAACTCATATATATAGCTTCAAAAAGCTTGTAGCCGTTTGTGGTGGAGATATAAATTAATGGGGCAAAAATGCACTTTTGACAAAAGTTCCAACGGCTAGTTAGGGCCATCAGTCGACTGAGCAGGGCTCCTTAGTCGACTGAGTGAGCCTCAGTCGACTGAGCCTCTCTGCTTAGTCGACTGATGAGCATTGGCCATCAGTCCAAAAACCCAAATTTTGTACTTTTGCATTTTAGCTTCAAAATCAATTCTAATGCTTTGGGAACTTCAAAAATAAGTTCCTAAGGTCTCTATTTTCGGGAAAACATAAAATATGATCATTTGTATTTAATATGAATTTATTTGAAAAACAGTTTTTGCAAGTATGTTTGTTTTTCAAAGAATTTTAATTCAATTTGATTTTGATCAATCTATTTGGATAAAGAAATAAAGAGTAAGAGCTATAATTGAAAATCAAATATAAATCTTTACAACAAAACTACTCACTCAAATATGAACTTATGAGTTTTCGAAAGCTTTGTTTGTGTCTTCGATTATTTTCTTTCTTGACTCTTTGTTCTTGTATAGAGATCCTTTTTGGTAGAGCATTGATCACATAATTGTGTGAGGTATGAGGCATTGAAAGAACACATTTGTGTAGGTGAACGATCTATATTCTGGCTTTTTGATTTTGTCCTCGTGAGATCAATTATAGTGGATATCACTTAAAACATCAACTTTGTTAAATTACACAAGATTAAATATATTGTTATTATCAAAACAAGATTAGTGACTTAAAGGTCAACAGTTTCAATTTGTACGGAATGATCCTTAAACTTGTTCCAAAAATCTATACACATTCCAAACCAGCATATACAATTAGACGAATAGATATTTAGCTTACTTACTAATTTGTTGTAATTTCATTTTAAATAATACCTTAACTACAAGAAATATTACAATACTTCGTATGAAATTATAAATTTGTTTCCTTTGGATACTAAGTAATGGGCCCATTTTGGTTATCTTTACAAGGAAAAAGGCCAACGCCCAAATAGGGTCAAGCCTGTACAAAACCAACAAAAAGAGGCGTTATATATATATATATAGCACTCCAATCAATAAGCAAAAGGTTGAAGGAGTCATTTAATCCAAACATATAATTTGGATATATGATGGTTTTGGTATGGTTGCCTGCCTTACGCATTCATCTTGCAGTCTTCAACATGGTTTACCCCGAGTATTTAGGAGTACTAATTATTCTCGTGGTGATATTCTTTTGGAAGTTTCTATAATATTTTATCTTTTCTGATAGAGGTTTTAGCGTTATCTAGATAACAAGTCTTTTGAGATTTTGTTCTAGTCCACATAAAACACTTTAAATTTTTATAATTAGTAAACTAATATATTCAAAGCTGGCTATAGTGGGGAGGCAACCTAGGCATTTGCATAGGGATCCACTTTGACATAGAGCACCAAATATTTTTTTTAAGGGTTTATATGTAAAAATTTATAATTAAGGGTACTTAATTGTAAGAAAGAAAAGTTTACAAACTCTTTAAAAAATGATCTTACACAATGAATAAAAGTGAGGGAGTGAAATGGTCACTCTCGAGTTCTCTCTCATCCCTTATAATTTTCTTCTTTCCTTATTTATTTTCCCCTCTCCCTCTCCCTCCACCTCCGTCCAATGACCACGGCTCCACCTCCACACCGTTGCTGCCGCCTACCTGCCATCCTCACCTCCGTCTAGCATCCTCCACCAATCCACCTCCGTCCAGCATCCACACCACACGGACACACTTATACACTAAGGTTAATTACTTCTTATATCTTAAGCCTTAATTTTTGATTAGTTATAAACTTATGGAGTATATTTTTTGCATATTTCTTGATTATTAGCATGATATGAAGTATATTTCTTAAAATATTGATGCGTTGTTGTCTTGTTGATTGTTGAATATATTTGGTGATTAATTCAAAAGCCCTAATTTTATATTATTAGTTTAGCTATTTAGGTGTTAAATATTAGTTTTATTCTTGATTAGTTGTATAATATTACGTGTATTTATTGATTAGTTGATTATTTGTATACTTGTACTAGTGTTACTCTTAATTGATTATTCGTATACTTAATTAATTCATTTTTATAATTGTTTGGTTGAAGGAGGAAACAATGTATGTGGCCCTAATTTTCATCGATATTAAGTTTTGTTTGGGGCCTTAAAATTCCCAGAGCTGGCCCTGAATATATTTTGTATATTTATATTATACACATGTAGGTGTGTAGGTGAATATTAAGTTTTGGTAAAATTCTTTGATTATTAATTTTTCTTAAAAATAACCACCAAGTGTGGTTCAATAGTCGTAACATTGGGATTATTTATGGCTTCGATTAGGAGTTTTTCAAATTAAATCCTGTTAGCTGCATAATTCTTTGATAACAATTGACATACACTTTTACGAGTAGAGATTAGTTGAGACGCTCGAAAAAAAAACTTAAAAATTGGACAAGTGTGCTCGTAGAATTTGTTGACCTAAGATCTTAATCTTATTTTGATAATAACAATAAATCAATCATGTGTAATTTAGGAGCATATTATTTATTTACATTTATATGCTATTTATGCTTGTTATCGTAAACACACATTAATTTATTGTCATCATAAAAAAGGGGGAGATTGTTGACCAAAAGTCTTAATCTTATTTTGATAATAACAATAAATTAATCATGTGTAATTTAACATGTTTCTTGATATAAGTATACAGTTCAGTTACTTCAAAAATTCAAGAAAAACATGACAAGGATCACTTTTTCACTATTCGATCATTGGATAAGACAAGGAAGATCAAATCTATCAATGCAAATCATGAAACACAAATGATCAAAAGATTATATGAAAAGCTTCAAGAAAAAAGTTTCAAATGAAGATCAATCCGAAGAAACAAATCAAAGTATTCGAAGACTCGTTAATTTAATAATTGAGTGAGTGCTTAAGATTTATGTAAAGTTACTTTATTGATCAAATCCTTATAGCTCAAATATATTCATGCATATTTTAAAGATTGATTCAAACAAGCTTGAAATTGAATTTATTTGAAAAACATCATTTTACAAAGACCGAGTTTCAAAATAAATTCATATTAATTTTAAATGATCATATTTTAAGCTCTAATAAAAATAGGTATCTTAGAAACATATCTTTGAGGTTCACAAATCATTAGAATTTTATTTGGAACAAAATTGTTAAATTGCAAAAATATTTTTATTTTACATTTAAAATTCTCTCAATTTTTACCCAGTTTTGATTTAACGGTAAGATGAAGGCCTTCCTGAACACCGATCATTTTAAAATTTTTACAGTAGTTAGACAACATCTCCTGACAATTTTGACTAAAATTTGAGCATGATCCAACGGTCTATTTGGGAGAAATTAACAAAACAAATTTGAATTGTTTTGTCAAAACTAGTTGTTGGAAAGTTTTAAAATGTATACCTTGGAGCCAAAACCTTTCTTAATCATCCCCAACGGCCATATGGTTTTGCAAGCTATAAATATGAGGTCCTAGACATGTTATAACACACTTGAATCATTCTACAAACTCATTTTACATATATACAAAATTATTCAAGTATTCAATTCATTTCATTGATCATATTCTTCATTTTTGAGCTATATAGTTTTGATCAATCTTGATAACTCTAGTGTGAGCTTCATTTGTAATCTTCAAATACACTTGAGAGTTATTGTATTGGTGTGTATCACCATAAACAATTCATTTTTCATTTCAAAAGAGAGTTTGTCTCTTTGTAAAGCAAGAGAGCATATCTTGTGAGAAGTGTAGTGGGTATAGCTACATTGTAAGTGTTGTGTGCATAACAATATTTGTATTAAGGTTTGATCTTCACCCGAAAAAGATTGAATAGTGAAAGTTCTCGGAAAACTAACCGAGCGCGGACGTATGGTTGAAGAAACCGAACCGTGAGGACAAAAAGCCTTGGACTTCAAATTGGTTCAATCTTTCTTACTCAATCTCTTTATTTATTTGTTATATTGATTGATTGAAATTGATTAAAATTGCTTATATTGTTGTTTATTATTGGGATTGATTGTTTGATTGATTGTTTTCCTTGATAAACTTATTTAACTAAATTGTTTTACTTAAACATTTTGAAAAAGTTTTTAATTCCGCATTAAAGTTTTTAAACCCTATTCACCCCCCTCTAGGGTTGTTTTCCGACCAACAATTGGTATCAGAGGTTGTACTCTTATTTTGATTTAACAATCTTAGAGTTCACGATCATGTCTATATATCAAGGAACCGATTTTTTTCGAATGTCTCTCCACCCATAGACCACCCCTATTTGATGGTAAAAATTATAGCTATTGGAAAAGTAGAATGAGTATATTTTTACAATCTAGTGATTTTGAACAATGGAGAGTTATACTTGAAGGACCCCATGAAATTACCAAAATAGATGATAGTGAAAAAATTGTTTCTAAGAAAATGTCCGAGTATGGTGAAAATGATATTAAGAAAATTCAATATAATGCTAGAGCCTTAAATGCTTTAAATTGTGCATTAAGTATGGATGAATATAACAAAATTTCTAGTTGTAAAACGGCCAAAGAAATTTAGGATAAACTTGAGGTTGCCTATGAAGGAACCACTCAAGTTAAAGACGATAACATAAAGATGCTTGTTCATGATTATGAATTATTTAAAATGGAGCGTAATGAATCTCTTGCTTCTATGTATAGTAGATTTTCTATTATTACTAATGATTTGAATCTTCTTGGAAAAGTTTATTCTAATGAAGATAAGATAAGAAAAATTCTTAGGATTCTTCCAAAAAAGTGGCGTCCAAAAGTGACGGCGATTCAAGAAGCAAAGAATCTCAAAACACTCAGCATGGACGAGCTTTTGGGATCTTTAAAAACTCATGAGAAGGAACTTCAAAGAGAAGAAGAAGCGGATACAAAATCAAAGAAAAGTTTAGCTCTCAAAACTATCCAACATGAAGATAATGATGTATCAATGGATGGTGATGAAGACATGGCGCTTCTATTTAGAAAATTTATAAAATTTCTAGGTAAAAAGAAAAATTCTCAAGGAAAGGATAACAAATATCCATC
Source organism: Lonicera japonica (assembly GCA_021464415.1). Taxonomy (NCBI): domain Eukaryota; kingdom Viridiplantae; phylum Streptophyta; class Magnoliopsida; order Dipsacales; family Caprifoliaceae; genus Lonicera; species Lonicera japonica. The sequence goes on along the minus strand of CM038465.1, from coordinate 1,227,383 downwards.
ATCCTCTAGAGGAAACAACGATCGATCAAATCAACAAAGAGGAGAAAATGAAGAAATCAAAAAGTGCTATTATTGTCATGAACCCGGTCATATCAAGCCAAATTGTCCCGTTAAAAAGAAGGAGAAAAGGGAAAAACAAGATAAAGTATTCAAACAAGTGAAGCATGCACTAAAAGGAACATGGAGCGATTCCGAAGAAGGAGAATCGGATGCCGATTCTAGCGATGAAGAAACGGCAAACCTTTGTCTTATGGCAAATGAAGATGAGGTAAATTCTAACTATAGCTCATTTAGTGATAATTTTGATGATAATGAAAGTGTGCATATTGAATATGATGAATTATTTACCGTGTTTGAAGAATTACATATTAAATTTGAAATTCTCTCAAAAAGATATGCAAATCTCAAGAAAGAAAATTCCATTACTTCTACCAAATGTGAAACTTTAGAAAAGGAAATCAATTATTTGAAAAAAGAAAAAGAAAAGGAGACTTCAAACTTACTTGCACTAGAAAATGAGGATTTAAAAGAAAAAGTAAAGGATTTAACTAATAGTCTAACCAAGTTTACAAATGGAAAAGATAACTTGGATAAACTATTGGGAGTACAAAGGTGTGTCTTTGATAAAGCCGGTTTGGGTTATAATCAAATTCATAACTAAAAGGATTACAAAAATTTCTTCAAAACATACACACTGCATAATCCCACTAATCTTTGTTCATTTTGTGGACGAAATACTCATAGTGTACATTCTTGTTATTACAAAGAAAAGAATTTTGCTAAGAACAAACTTGCTTGGATTCCTAAAGGAACCACTATGTACACTAACCCCAAAGGACCTAACTTATTTTGGGTACTAAAAGAAAAGTTGCTTAAGATTTTTGGTGTAGATTTGCATGAGAGTAAAAGCTAGCAAAATAAAATGATTCTTGGATAGTGGATGCTCAAAACACATGACGGGAGAAAAGAGAAATTCCTTGAGTCTCACTCCTAAACAAGGAGGCAACGTCACATTTGGAGACAACGCCAAAGGTAAAATCATTGGTATAGGTAAAGTTGGTAATAAATCTTTTTATATTGATAATGTTTTATTTTTTGACGGTTTAAAACATAACTTGCTTAGTATTGGTCAATTGTGTGATAAAAGTTATGAAGTTATTTTTAAATCTGAATGTTGCATTGTTAAAAATATTAGTGATAATTATATCTTGTTTGTTGCTTATAGATCTAATAACGTATATACTCTTGAACTTGATGATTTGTCGCAACAAGATGTTAAATGTTTATCTGTGTTAAATGATGCTTCTTGGTTATGGCATAGAAGATTAGGTCATGCTAATATGGATTTAATTAATAAATTATCTAAAAAAGAATTAGTTAAAGGATTGCCTAAAACTAAATTTGTTAAAAATAAAATTTGTGATGCTTGTCAACTTAGTAAACAATACAAGTCTTTATTTTACATGTTATTATAAACTAACAATAATTTTGCAGTCTAAAAATCATTATCTATTATTCAAAGAAAAGAAGGGAAAAGAATCTGAAGATCATCATAATCAAAATTCAAAACAGCATCGAGACTAGAAGAAGAATAATCAACAAAATTATGCTCCATATCTAATAGAGTTGTCCAATCAGGACTCATTGGCTCGGCAACCTCCGCAACAGTACCACTTTGAAAAAATTGCGATGAATAGCCTTCCAAAGCAGCTTGGTAATCTGATAGAGTCAGATATGCCGGCAAACCCACATTAGTTAGAAAAGCACTATGGTCTGAAAGATTCCCGGTAGTCGGAAGAATTTCAGGTGCAACATTTTCTGCTAACGATAGGGGCCCTGTAGAACTTCTAGGAGGAGCAAAAGAAAAGCATTGGTTAGCGCTAGAAGACTCTCCTAATCGAGCCTCTAATGTTGTCACTCGTGATTGCAAAACCTCTAACGCTGTCACTCGTGATTGTAACTCTTGTACCTTCTGTTCAAGAGAAACAATGAGCGCAGTACAGCATTTACTGGGATTCTCGATTCTCGCTTTAACTTCAAAAAGAAATGAATAGAGAGTCTCAAAATATTGATGTTCAAGAATATTTTGTAAAATATTTGCAACACTATTTACCCCAAAAACGGTGAAGATTGTACGATAATCTTGACGACTAATCACATCCATAAAAATTTGTGCATATTCACACCATGGCTGACATTTCTTGCGTCTATAAGTGCAAGCAGCACAAGACGAACCTGTACAACGGAAGGTATTCGGCATACTTGTGATTTGCTTTCCCTTACTCATGGGTATCCCCTGTAAAAGCTATAAGAAGAAAATGGATCTCGAGGAAGACAACAAGAAAGAGGGGACAAAAGGTATCTAGCAATGAAAAGAATCCCGAAAATGAAAAGCTGTCATCCTAAAAAGTCAAAAATACAGCGCGCCCCCCCCTTCCCCCCCGTGCATCTAGAATTCGGCGTTCTCACATAGTCTAGATTCCTTTTTGATGTTGACATAGCGGGAGAAAATGTGTGTATGATGGCTGCGGTAAGATTTTATTTTTTACGGTAAGATTTTTTGCTGTGGTAAGAAATTTTATACTGACTATAAATGTTGTGGTAAGTTCTACATTCATACTTTTGAAAGTGTTATTTTAAAAAAAAAAAAAATATTTTTCAAACTATCTCAAATATTTGAAATACTTTTTAGTTGTCATCTTTGCATAAATTGAGGGGGAGCATATTATTTATTTACATTTATATGCTATTTATGCTTGTTATTGTAAACACACATTAATTTATTGTCATCATCAAAAAGGGGGAGATTGTTGACCTAAGATCTTAATCTTATTTTAATAATAACAATAAATCAATCATGTGTAATTTAGGAGCATATTATTTATTTACATTTATATGCTATTTATGCTTGTTATCGTAAACACACATTAATTTATTGTCATCATCAAAAAGGGAGAGATTGTTGACCTAAGGTCTTAATCTTATTTTGATAATAACATAAAATTAATCATGTGTAATTTAACATGTTTCTTGATATAAGTATACAGTTCATTTACTTGAAAAATTCAAGAAAAACATGACAATGATCACTCTTTCACTATTCGATCATTGGACAAGATAAGGAAGATCAAATCTATCAATGCAAATCATGAAACACAAATGATCAAAAGATTATATGAAAAGCTTCAAGAAAAAAGTTTCAAATGAAGATCAATCCGAAGAAACAAATCAAAGTATTCGAAGACTCGTTAATTTAATAATTGAGTGAGTGCTTAAGATTTATGTAAAGTTACTTTATTGATCAAATCCTTATAGCTCAAATATATTCATGCATATTTTAAAGATTGATTCAAACAAGCTTGAAATTGAATTTATTTGAAAAACATCATTTTACAAAGACCGAGTTTCAAAATAAATTCATATTAATTTTAAATGATCATATTTTAAGCTCTAATAAAAATAGGTATCTTAGAAACATATCTTTGAGGTTCACAAATCATTAGAATTTTATTTGGAACAAAATTGTTAAATTGCAAAAATATTTTTATTTTACATTTAAAATTCTCTCAATTTTTACCCAGTTTTGATCTAACGGTAAGATGAAGGCCTTCCTGAACACCGATCATTTTAAAATTTTTACAGTAGTTAGACAACATCTCCTGAAAATTTTGACTAAAATTTGAGCATGATCCAACGGTCTATTTGGGAGAAATTAACAAAACAAATTTGAATTGTTTTGTCAAAACTAGTTGTTGGAAAGTTTTAAAATGTATACCTTGGAGCCAAAACCTTTCTTAATCATCCCCAACGGCCATATGGTTTTGCAAGCTATAAATATGAGGTCCTAGACATGTTATAACACACTTGAATCATTCTACAAACTCATTTTACATATATACAAAATTATTCAAGTATTCAATTCATTTCATTGATCATATTCTTCATTTTTGAGCTATATAGTTTTGATCAATCTTGATAACTCTAGTGTGAGCTTCATTTGTAATCTTCAAATACACTTGAGAGTTATTATATTGGTGTGTATCACCATAAACAATTCATTTTTCATTTCAAAAGAGAGTTTGTTTATTTGTAAAGTAAGAGAGCATATCTTGTGAGAAGTGTAGTGGGTATAGCTACATTATGAGTATTGTGTGCATAACAATATTTGTATTGAGGTTTGATCTTCACCCGAAGAAGATTGAATAGTGGAAGTTCTCGGGGAACTTACTGACCACGGACGTATGGTTGAAGAAATCGAACCGTGAGGACAAAAAGCCTTGGATTTCAAATTGGTTCAATCTTTCTTACTCAATCTCTTTATTTATTTGTTATATTGATTGATTGAAATTGATTGAAATTGCTTATATTGTTGTTTATTCTTGGGATTGATTGTTTGATTGATTGTTTTCCTTGATAAACTTATTTAACTAAATTGTTTTACTTAAACATTTTGAAAAAGTTTTTAATTCCGCATTAAAGTTTTTAAACCCTATTTACCCCCCTCTAGGGTTGTTTTCCGACAAACAGAATTGTTTGGAACAAATATTGAAAGGAGTCATGTTTTTCTTTCTTAAATATCGCCAAAAATTGGTGTATACTTAATGGGTCCCACTTACCATTCAATTTTCCTTAACCTCAGCAGCCTTGTTCCACTACGAATGGGCACATTCGTACCCCACACACATATCAAACAACACTGGGAGTCCTTTTATTATTTTTATTTTATGGCTTAATAATATATTTGATCAACGAATTTTATTAATTTTTTATTTTTTTAAATTTGGTCACTAATATTTTTTTTGTTTAAAAATTTATTGAACTTTCAATAACGTTTCAATTTAATCAAACCTTTTAACGCCGTTAATTAGGTTTAATGGAAAATATGAGTTGGGTATTAAAGAGTCCACGTAACATCCACATGGACATATGAGATGGCAAAAATCATCATATGGGATGCATGTGTGTGAGGTTCTCATACTTAATTAATATGCTCAATGGCTATAATCGTAGAATTAGTGTTTTATATACGAACATTCATGTGAGACACAAGTATAAGGTTCTTCTTAATTAGTGTGCTCAATGGCTATAATCGTAGAATTAGTGTTTTACATACGAACGAAAATTGGAAAAAAGTTGTGTAAATAAAAAATTGTTGATTCTTCCTCAAAATTGGTATGCATGATTGCTTTTATATGTATTTTTGAGTTTTGTTGATGATCGTCTTCTTCAGCAGATTTTGATTTAAGTGAGTCAAGGGTTTAAATTGAGGGCACGACAGTTGAGTTTTGTGGAAAAAGTCTGCATATTTTTTCTTCATAAAAACAGAGCTCTTCATTTAAATGAGGATAACCTCATACGTGTGTGCATATGATGGTTTTTGCTATCTCATCTCTTCACGTGAATATCACGTGAACTCTTTAATATCTAACTTAAATTTTTCGTTAACTCTAATTAACGGTATTAAATGATTGGGTTAAATTAAATGTTATTAGGAGTTTAGTGACTTTTTAAACAAAAAAATTAAAATTTAGTGACCAAATTTTAAAAAAATAGTGATAAAATTAATTTGTCAAATATGTTATTAAGCCTTGTTTCACATATCTCAACATACCGATTCTCTCTTACTTCGAAGGAGTTCCAATAATTAATACCATGAATTGTTCCCAATTCATTACACAATACTAAAAATATTTTACAAAATTATGAATTCCATTAACAACTTGGTTATAAAATTTGAAAGTTTTGATGAGAATGTAAAGTAAAATTTACAAATTTAATTGCAAATTTGTAAGAATTTTATTGCTAAAAAGTTTACAATCTGCACTACAAATTCATTGCAATTTGAATTAGCATGAAGTTATGAATTGATAGTGCACCGTTAACGAATTTAGGTAGTTATTGACTTCACCCGTTTGACTCAAAATAATTACAAACCGACTACAGGTTTACTTTAATGAATTATAGTAACTTGACCACTTATCTTTATAAAAGTAAAGATAAATAAAACTAAAATTTGGGGGATTTTTTATTTTTTTAAAGGGAAATTTAAGAATGGGTTTTTTTTTAATCAAAGCATTGAGTTGACTATTTGTATTCTGTAATATAGTTTTACAGATCTAAACCTTGTACCAATTCGATCATCGAGTTCCGATAATTAATTAAGCAAAAGTTAATTGAAGGAGATTGATGGCTGAAACTCTACCGAGTGTTATTGCGAAAGGAATCATGAGCAAGATACTCTCCTTTGCAGCTGACGAAGAAACCCAGAGCCTTCTCTCATCGTGGGGTTTTTCGGACGAGCTCCTCATCAAAAGTCTCCAGGAAAATGCGGAAAGGGTTCAAGATCTACTCTTTTATGCATCTGCCAACTACAATACCCACTTGGATGATTCTGTTAGAACTTGGCTGAAGAAACTCAACATTGCAGCCTTTGATGCTGATGATGTGTTGGAAGAGTTCAATTATCAAACTCTTCAATGGAAGCTAGATATTAACCCAAAGGCACGTGATCCATTTTCTCCCTCGAAAAACATGGCTCTCAAGATTTCAAGTATCAATCAATCCCTAGACGAGATTTACAAACTTGGAACTCAAATCGGACTTATTAGGCTTCGAGGGGTGAAATCTCTAGATGCCACCATCCAAGATACTATAATCCGTCCGACTCACCCTAACCTGTATGATTCTATTGTTATGGGAAGGGATGATGAGGTGTCAGAGATAGTAGACAAACTCTGTTTTTCTGAAAATGAAAAACATTTATCGGTCGTGGCCATATTCGGAATGGGGGGTCAGGGGAAGACAACGCTAGCTCAGTTGGTTAGCAAGCATGACAAGGTGGTGAGGCATTTCGATGAAATAATATGGATCACTGTATCCGAGGATTTTGAAGTAACAAGACTTTTAAACGAAATGGTACAATCCCTCATTGGAAAAAAACCCCGGTTGTCAAATGTCGACGAAATCCTTAAAAATGAGCTTGGAGGAAGATTAAAAGGAAAAAGGTATTTACTTGTATTAGACGATGTATGGAATAAGGATCAAAATAATTGGGATTGCTTTAGAAAGGCTTTGTTCAGAATAGGTACTTCCCGTGGATGCAAGATTATGGTAACAACACACATTCAACATGTTGCTTCCATTATGCAAGCATCTTTTATTCTTGAACCGACTTTATTCTCATATGAATTAAGCTGTGTCATGTTTAAGCAGAGAGCATTCGCAGACAGTGGACCAATGGAGACCTAGAATACGTGGGGTATGGCTAGGCAAATTATCCAAAGTTGTATAGGTGTGCCATTAGCAATAAAGGCTTTAGGAGGTTTAATGTACTCTAAGAAGTCTGAAACTGAGTGGGAGTCAATCATAAAAAGTCAGTTATGGAATTTGCGTAATCCGAGTGAAGTCCTAGAGCTATCCTACGAGGATCTACCATTACTGATGAGCCCAAGGATAGCACTGGAGCTGGATCATGGAGTGAAGGCTGTGCAGATCCCATCCGGGTTCCAAGTGGCCCAATCACTCGAGCTAGAGCCAAGAAGATCAAGGAGGCACTTATGACCATGGTCCAAGAGGTGATGAGCAAAGCTGAAGCATGGAGGAGCATTGAAGGGGATCGGGTTCAAGAATGGAAGACATTACTTAAAGGCCCAATTGAAGATGTTCAAAATAGCAGTCCAAGAGATTAAAAGCATGTATTAGATAAATGGGCTGGGCTAGGCTTTGTTTATTTTAAGTTTAATTTATGTTTAGTTTTGCTTGAGGCCCAAGTTATGTGGGAAACCCATTAATTTTGTTTTTTTGTTTATTTTCCTAGACCTAGTAGGTTTAATTACTCCTATTTAAAGGAGCTAACGCTATTGTTTTAAGCAGCTTTGATTAATTAAATTTCGAGTGTCTTTCACCTTTTGCGTTCTAAGAACGTCTCAAACAGCCAGAATTAGGGTTCTTGTTGTTCTTCGACTTAGCAATCAATTAACCCATCGATTGATTGTTTGTCTTCGACTATACCAAGGTTCTATCTCGTTTTTGGGATTAGGTCGAGGTTCCACCTCCATTAACTTCGCGTGGTTCCAAGGTTCTTGCGTTTTTCAGCGTCAAGGGTTGCGGATTCATCCTATTGGGTAGAAATACGATCGTGGTTCATATCAGTTAAGGAAACTAATAATAAATAATAAGGAAACTTATTCAAAAAGGAAACTACTAATCTAATTCCAAATTGAATAATAAAATAAGACTAAACATAAATTAAACTTAAAATAAACAAAGCCTAGCCCAGCCCATTTATCTAATACATGCTTTTAATCTCTTGGGCTGCTATTTTGAACATCTTCAATTGGGCCTTTAAGTAATGTCTTCCATTCTTGAACCCGATCCCCTTCAATGCTCCTCCATGCTTCAGCTTTGCTCATCACCTCTTGGACCATGGTCATAAGTGCCTCCTTGATCTTCTTGGCTCTAGCTCGAGTGATTGGGCCACTTGGAACCCGGATGGGATCTGCACAGCCTTCACTCCATGATCCAGCTCCAGTGCTATCCTTGGGCTCATCATTCCCCTCCTCTTGAAAAGGAATTGTCCTCAATTCGTCACCTGCACTAAACGAACTTAGATCAACAACATTAAATGTAGCACTCACGTTATACTCACCTGGAAGATCAAGTTTGTATGCATTGTCATTGATCCTTTGCACAACTTGAAATGGTCCATCTCCTCTCGGTAGCAACTTAGAACGCCTTTGAACTGGAAAACGTTCCTTTCTCATGTGCAGCCAAACCCAATCTCCTGGTTCAAATACCACTTTTTTCCTTCCTTTGTTTGCTTGCTGCACATACTGCTCAGTTCTTCTTTCAATGTTTTGCCTCGCCTTCTCATGAATCTGTCTAACAAATTCAGCTTTCTTCCTGCCATCTAGGTTAGCATGCTCAACAGGTAATGGCAATAAATCCAAAAGAGCTAAAGGATTAAAACCATACACAATCTCAAAAGGAGAAAACTTAGATGCAGAATGAACAGATCGATTATATGCAAACTCAACATGAGGCAAACATTCTTCCCACTCTTTCAAGTTCTTCTTAATTATGGCACGCAACAAAGTGGATAAAGTTCTATTTACTACTTCTGTTTGACCATCAGTTTGGGAATGACATGTAGTAGAAAACAACAATTTAGTACCCAACTTTCCCCACAAAGTCTTCCAAAAGTAACTCAAAAACTTTGCATCCCTATCAGAAACAATGGTTCTAGGCATGCCATGCAATCGCACAATTTCTTTGAAGAACAAATTAGCAATTCGTGGTGCATCATCAGTTTTATTACAAGCAATAAAATGAGCCATTTTAGAAAACCTATCAACCACCACGAAAATAGAATCATTCCCATGCTTAGTCCTAGGCAAACCCAATACAAAGTCCATAGAAATGTAAACCCAAGGGTCACTAGGAATGGGCAATGGGGTATATAAACCATGGGGGTTTAACTTAGACTTTGCTTTCTTACAAGTAACACATCTCTCACAAATTCTTTCAACATCCCTTTTCATGTGAGGCCAAAAGAAGTGTTCTTGTAATACTCCTAAAGTCTTAGTTATACCAAAGTGGCCCATTAGACTCCCACCATGAGCCTCTTTCACAAGCAACTCACGCAATGAACTTTTAGGCACACAAAGTTTGTTTTCACGCATTAAGAACCCATCATGCCTAAAGTACTTATCAAACGCCACTTTCTCACATGCATTAAAGATATCTCTAAAATCAGCATCATTACAATACAATTCCTTAATGTATTCAAATCCAAGCAATTTAGCATCTAAAGTAGCAATTAAAGCATACCTGCGTGACAAAGTATCTGCTACAACATTTTCCTTACCCTGCTTGTACTTGATCACATACGAAAAAGTCTCTATGAACTCTACCCATTTGGCATGGCGCTTGTTCAACCTTTGCTGTCCCTTCAAGTGCTTCAACGATTCATGATCCGTGTGAATCACGAACTCCTTCGGCCAAATATAGTGCTGCCAAGTATCCAATGCTCTCACCAATGCATAGAGCTCCTTGTCATAAGTAGGGTAATTTAAGGTCGCCCCCTAGCTTCTCACTAAAGTATGCAATTGGCTTCCCTTCCTGCATAAGAACAGCACCAATACCATTTCCTGAAGCATCGCATTCAATTTCAAAAGTCTTTGAAAAGTTACGCAAAGATAACAAGGGGGCGTTACTTAACTTGATTTTTAGTAATTGGAATGCCTTCTCTTGTTCCTCTCCCCATTTGAACCCAATATTCTTTTTAATCACTTCAGTTAATGGTGCTGCAATCGTGCTAAAATCCCTCACGAATCGCCGATAAAAATAAACAAGTCCATGAAAACTTCGCACTTGCCCAACACTTGTAGGACTTTGCCATTCTTGAATAGCCTTCACCTTTTCTTTATCAACTTGAATACCTTGTGCACTCACAACAAATCCAAGAAATAGAAACTTATCCGTGCAAAAAGTGCACTTCTTCAGGTTAGCATATAACTTCTCCTTTCGCAAGACATCCAAACCATATTTTAAATGAATTACATGGTCATCTAGACTCTTGCTATAAATTAAGATATCATCAAAATAGACCACAACGAATTTGCCAATGAATGATCTCAAAACATGGTTCATCAATCTCATGAAAGTGCTAGGTGCATTAGTTAAACCGAAAGGCATAACTAACCATTCATATAAACCATATTTTGTTTTAAAAGCTGTTTTCCATTCATCTCCTTCTTTCATCCTAATTTGATGGTATCCACTTTTCAAATCAATTTTAGAGAATATACTAGACCCATGCAACTCATCAAGCATATCATCTAAACGTGGAATGGGGTGACGATACTTTACCGTGATATTATTTATGGCTCGACAGTCCACGCACATTCTCCACGTTCCATCTTTTTTTGGCACTAGCAACACTGGCACCGCACATGGGCTAATACTCTCCCTCACATACCCTTTCTCTAGCAGCTCCGTCACTTGCCTTTGAAATTCCTTCGTCTCCTCTGGATTACTCCTATAGGCTGGGCGGTTTGGAATGGATGCTCCGGGTACGAAATCAATTTGATGCTCTATTCCTCGAATAGGTGGTAAACCGCTTGGCGTATCTTCTGGAAAGACGTCACCAAAATCCTGCAACAAAGAGATAATAACACTAGGTAAAGAAGAATTTAGTTCGTTAGTTTCTATTTTGTTAAATTCGTAGGCTGCTTTTATTCGTATCTTCTTAAAACTAGGGTTGTTATTTTCGATTGTGAAAAAAAAATAAAAAAAAATCGATTCTACTTTGCTACATAATTATCGAATATGTTCTACTGAGTAATTTTTGAACCTGTTGATGATTGATAATTAATCTTTGTATCTGTTCTTGCCAAGAAATTGTCGAAACTGTTCTTGCTAAATTATTGCGAATTGAACCCTAGCTGCAAATCTATTCTTACTAAGTGTGTTTCGAATCTGCTCTTGATTGTTAATATTGCAATTATTAGGGTTAGTAGAAACTTCGATAATTCCATATAAACCCTAGTTGTTGAGTTTCGATTGTTAGGGTTGATTAATTATGATTGCTGCGTATAAACGGATCTAGTTTTGATTGCGAGTTCCTTAAATTGTTGATTTTAGATTGTGAATATTTTTCTGCTGGAATTTCGAATTCTGGAAATTTCGACTACGCCAGATTAAAGTAGAAGTCGAGAGACCCAAAAAAAAAAATACAAAAATTTTCGAAATTCGCAATTATTTTTTTTTGGATTTGGGTTCTATAGGGTCCAAGGATTCCAAAAATCCTGTTTCCACGAGACGAAATTTTCGCTCATTTTTCTCGATTTTCTCGCTTCGCATCGTGTCCATAATTCATTAGGATTCCTATTTATTGAGTTCTTGGTGAAAACATACTTGTCCTAGCATATAATTGATCTGTCTGGGTTGTGATTGGTCTGTTTGGGAACCAAGACGAAGGTTCTGGCTTTTCGCTTTGTTTGAAAGTTCCAAAAGGTGAAATTGAGAGGAATATCATTACTTTTGAGAGCTAAACACGAGCGGTAAAATCAGAGTGACATATTCTGAGTGAAACACGTAAGGGAGTGTAGTGAGGAAATCTTTATTTCTTTATATTGTGCTAATCTCTGTTTTGCAGCAATATGTCAAATTTCGATCCTAAGTTGTTCCAAGAAGCCATGACGAGTACCTTACAAAATATGATGAGAGAGGAGTTGGGTGGCTTTAGAGAGCAAGTAGATGAGATTAGTGACGAATTAAAACGAATGCGGGTGAAAGTAGATAGAGTTGAGAGCGCTCAACATGAACAATCACGTAGTGCCCAAAGAAGTGCTAGACTACAGCCTAGAGAAAGGAGGGCTGAGAACGATCCTGATAAATTTTACCGAGATAGCTTTGACGATAGGGATAGTGACGTCGATTCGGTAACCGCTAACCGACGGAATGGTAGGCAATTTGGTAGAGGAACTAATCGGGAGGATGACAACATGAATGGAATCAAGATGAAGATTCCATCATTCCAAGGGAAGAATGACCCCGAGGCCTATCTTGAGTGGGTCAAGAAAGTGGAATTGGTGTTTGCTTGCCATAATTACTCCGAGTCCAAAAAGGTTAAATTAGCGGCTATTGAATTTTCCGATTATGCACTTGTTTGGTGGGATCGTTTGATGACAGAGCGAAGGCGTACTGATGAAGGGCCTGTCGAAACTTGGGATGAGATGAAGCGGTTGATGAAGAAGCAGTTTGTACCCGATCACTATTATCAGGAGTTGTATCAAAAATTGCAGGGGCTTACACAGGGGAATCGTAGTGTTGATGAGTACTACAAGGAAATAGAAGTGGCCATGATTCGGGCCAAGGTTGATGAGAATAGAGAAGCTACCATGGCACGGTTCTTGAGCGGGTTAAATCGGGAAATTGCCAATGCGGTTGAGTTACAGCCCTTCGTTGAGATTGAAGATATTGTGCACGCGGTAATTAAAATAGAGAGGCAGCTCAAGAGGAGGGGTAGCTTACGCCAAAACCAAAGTCCAACCACACCCTCTTGGAAATCAAATCCCCTTTGGAAGAATGAGGAGAAATCAGCCGCATCAAAGCCCAAAACCGAGCCCAAACAAGGGACGGCCAGCCTTGGAAACCAAGGTAAACCTAACACTACTAATACTCCTACTACTCGACACCCGGACATTATCTGTTGGAAGTGTCAAGGGAGAGGCCACGTGTTTACTCAATGCCCGAACAAGCGAGTAATGATGCTTCTGGATAATGGGGAATATGAAACGGATGAAGAAAGCGCTGAAGCTATGCCACCTTTGGAGGATGTCGAAGAAGAGGAGAGCGCTATCCAGGGCGAGTTGTTAGTTGCAAGAAGAGCCCTTAGTGTGCAAGCAAGGGAGGATGAGGAGCAGCGCGAGAATATTTTCCACACTAGGTGCCTGGTGCTAGGCAAGGTGTGTAGCTTGGTAATAGACGGAGGTAGTTACACTAATGTGGCTAGCACAACTATGGTGGAGAAGCTAGCATTGCACACGAATACGCATCCAAGGCCTTATAAACTGCATTGGTTGAATGATAGCGGTGAAATGAGGGTGAACAAGCAGGTTTTGGTGTCCTTTAGCATTGGAAAATACGAGAACCAAATGCTTTGTGATGTGGTTCCCATGCAAGCTGGCCATATGCTGTTGGGGAGGCCGTGGCAATATGATAGAAGAGTTAAACACGACGGCTTCACCAATAAATAATCATTTGAGATGAATAAGAGAACAATCATTCTTGCACCTTTACCGCCACAACAAGCCTATGCTGATCAGTTGAAATTGCAAAATGAGGAAGAACAAAGGAGAGCTGAAAAGAAAAAGAGAGTGAGTGGTGAGGAAAAGAAAGAGAGTGAGGGAAAAAGAAAAGAAATTGAGAAAAAAGAAAGTAGAGTGGAAAAATCAGTGACTATTGAGAGTAAGTTTGAGAGGAGGCAAAAGAATTTCTACGCGAGTGCTAGTGAAGTAAAAAAAGCGATGCTTTGTAATCAACTTCTTGTACTTGTGTACAAAGAAGCGCTTTTGAACACTAACGAACTAAATTCTTCTTTGCCTAGTGTTATTATCTCTTTGTTGCAGGATTTTTGTGACGTCTTTCCAGAAGATACGCCAAGCGGTTTACCACCTATTCGAGGAATAGAGCATCAAATTGATTTCGTACCCGGAGCATCCATTCCAAACTGCCCAGCCTATAGGAGTAATCCAGAGGAGACGAAGGAACTTCAAAGGCAAGTGACGGAGCTGCTAGAGAAAAGGTATGTGAGGGAGAGTATGAGCCCATGTGCGGTGTCAGTGTTGCTAGTGCCAAAAAAAGATGAAACGTGGAGAGTGTGCGTGGACTGTCGAGCCATAAATAATATCACGGTAAAGTATCGTCACCCCATTCCACGTTTAGATGATATGCTTGATGAGTTGCATGGGTCTAGTATATTCTCTAAAATTGATTTGAAAAGTGGATACTATCAAATTAGGATGAAAGAAGGAGGTGAATAGAAAACAGCTTTTAAAACAAAATATGGTTTATATGAATGGTTAGTTATGCCTTTCGGTTTAACTAATGCACCTAGCACTTTCATGAGATTGATGAATCATGTTTTGAGATCATTCATTGGCAAATTCGTTGTGGCCTATTTTGATGATATCTTAATTTATAGCAAGAGTCTAGATGACCATGTAATTCATTTAAAATATGTTTTGGATGTCTTGCGAAAGGAGAAGTTATATGCTAACCTGAAGAAGTGCACTTTCTGCACGGATAAGTTTCTATTTCTTGGATTTGTTGTGAGTGCACAAGGTATTCAGGTTGATAAAGAAAAGGTGAAGGCTATTCAAGAATGGCAAAGTCCTACAAGTGTTGGGCAAGTGCGAAGTTTTCATGGACTTGCTTATTTTTATCGGCGATTCGTGAGGGATTTTAGCACGATTGCAGCACCATTGACTGAAGTGATTAAGAAGAATATTGGGTTCAAATGGGGAGAGGAACAAGAGAAGGCATTCCAATTACTAAAAAGCAAGCTAAGTAACGCCCCCTTGTTATCTTTGCGTAACTTTTCAAAGACTTTTGAAATTGAATGCGATGCTTCAGGAAATGGTATTGGTGCTGTTCTTATGCAGGAAGGGAAGCCAATTGCATACTTTAGTGAGAAGCTAGGGGGCGACCCTAAATTACCCTACTTATGACAAGGAGCTCTATGCATTGGTGAGAGCATTGGATACTTGGCAGCACTATATTTGGCCGAAGGAGTTCGTGATTCACACGGATCATGAATCGTTGAAGCACTTGAAGGGACATCAAAGGTTGAACAAGCGCCATGCCAAATGGGTAGAGTTCATAGAGACTTTTCCGTATGTGATCAAGTACAAGCAGGGTAAGGAAAATGTTGTAGCAGATGCTTTGTCACGCAGGTATGCTTTAATTGCTACTTTAGATGCTAAATTGCTTGGATTTGAATACATTAAGGAATTGTATTGTGATGATGCTGATTTTAGAGATATCTTTAATGCATGTGAGAAAGTGGCGTTTGATAAGTACTTTAGGCATGATGGGTTCTTAATGCGTGAAAACAAACTTTGTGTGCCTAAAAGTTCATTGCGTGAGTTGCTTGTGAAAGAGGCTCATGGTGGGAGTCTAATGGGCCACTTTGGTATAGCTAAGACTTTAGGAGTATTACAAGAACACTTCTTTTGGCCTCACATGAAAAGGGATGTTGAAAGAATTTGTGAGAGATGTGTTACTTGTAAGAAAGTAAAGTCTAAGTTAAACCCCTATGGTTTATATACCCCATTGCCCATTCCTAGTGACCCTTGGGTTTACATTTCTATGGACTTTGTATTGGGTTTGCCTAGGACTAAGCATGGGAATGATTCTATTTTCGTGGTGGTTGATAGGTTTTCTAAAATGGCTCATTTTATTGCTTGTAATAAAACTGATGATGCACCACAAATTGCTAATTTGTTCTTCAAAGAAATTGTGCGATTGCATGGCATGCCTAGAACCATTGTTCCTGATAGGGATGCAAAGTTTTTGAGTTACTTTTGGAAGACTTTGTGGGGAAAGTTGGGTACTAAATTGTTGTTTTCTACTACATGTCATCCCCAAACTGATGGTCAAACAGAAGTAGTAAATAGAACTTTATCCACTTTGTTACGTGCCATAATTAAGAAGAACTTGAAAGAGTGGGAAGAATGTTTGCCTCATGTTGAGTTTGCATATAATCGATCTGTTCATTCTGCATCCAAGTTTTCTCCTTTTGAGATTGTGCATGATTTTAATCCTTTAGCTCCTTTGGATTTATTGCCATTACCTGTTGAGCATGCTAACCTAAATGGCAGGAAGAAAGCTCAATTTGTTAGACAGATTCATGAGAAGGCGAGGCAAAACATTGAAAGAAGAACTGAGCAGTATGTGCAGCAAGCAAACAAAGGAAGGAAAAAAGTGGTATTTGAACCAGGAGATTGGGTTTGGCTGCACATGAGAAAGGAACGTTTTCCAGTTCAAAGGCGTTCTAAGTTGCTACCGAGAGGAGATGGACCATTTCAAGTTGTGCAAAGGATCAATGACAATGCATACAAACTTGATCTTCCAGGTGAGTATAACGTGAGTGCTACATTTAATGTTGTTGATCTAAGTTCGTTTAGTGCAGGTGACGAATTGAGGACAATTCCTTTTCAAGAGGAGGGGAATGATGAGCCCAACGATAGAACTGGAGCTGGATCATGGAGTGAAGGCTGTGCAGATCCCATCCGAGTTCCAAGTGGCCCAATCACTCGAGCTAGAGCCAAGAAGATCAACGAGGCACTTATGACCATGGTCCAAGAGGTGATGAGCAAAGCTGAAGCATGGAGGAGCATTGAAGGGGATCGGGTTCAAGAATGGAAGACATTACTTAAAGGCCCAATTGAAGATGTTCAAAATAGCAGTCCAAGAGATTAAAAGCATGTATTAGATAAATGGGCTGGGCTAGGCTTTGTTTATTTTAAGTTTAATTTATGTTTAGTTTTGCTTGGGGCCCAAGTTATGTGGGAAACCCATTAATTTTGTTTTTTTGTTTATTTTCCTAGACCTAGTAGGTTTAATTACTCCTATTTAAAGGAGCTAACGCTATTGTTTTAAGCAGCTTTGATTAATTAAATTTCGAGTATCTTTCACCTTTTGCGTTCTAAGAACGTCTCGAACAGCCAGAATTAGGGTTCTTGTTGTTCTTCAACTTAGCAATCAATTAACCCATCGATTGATTGTTTGTCTTCGACTATACCAAGGTTCTATCTCGTTTTTGGGATTGGGTCGAGGTTCCACCTCCATTAACTTCGCGTGGTTCCAAGGTTCTTGCGTTTTTCAGCGTCAAGGGTTGCGAATTTATTCTATTGGGTAGAAATACGATCGTGGTTCATATCAATTACCATTGAAGCATTGCTTTTCATTTTGCTCGATTTTCCCCAAAGATTTCGACCTTGAAAAGAGTAATTTAATACAACTTTGGATGGCCCTAGGATTGCTTCGTCCTCCCAAGAACAGTGATTTGTTGATGGAGTATATAGGCAACAAATATTTCGATATTTTGTTTTTGTATTCCATGCTACATGATGCAAAGAAGGATGAGTACAACTCCGTCACAAGTTGCAAGATGCATGATATTTTTCACAATCTTGCGCAACATAGATCAGATAATTATTGCTTAAATGTGGAGGCTAGTCATCTGAATGGTGATTCTGATGTTGTGCATCTGTCCTTGATTTCTTCCTTAAGAGAAATACCAGAAATTTCGATGAAAATTTGTTCGAGATTGCATACTCTAATCCTAAAAGGGGGTCTCGATGGCAAGTTGTTAGGGAGCTTAAAATGCTTGCGTATTCTAGTTTTAGAGAACTATAGCATCACAGAGTTGCCGGATTCGATAGAGATGCTAAAGTATTTGAGGTGTCTCGACATTTCAAAGACTAGCATATTTTTACTGCCAAATAACATCACCAAGCTCTACAATTTGCAGACCCTAAAATTCAGATGGGTTCACAAGGTTCCAAAAAATTTTGGACACCTTATTAACTTGAGACATTTTTGCTTCGAAAATATTGTCGAATCTCAGGATTGCATGCTTATTGGGGTAGGGCGGTTGACTAATCTACAGACATTACCTTTCTTCGTAGTGAACCGAGACAGGGGATGTCACATTGTGGAATTGGGAAGTTTGGACAATCTTAGTGGTGACTTAACCATTTTCGGGCTTGAGCATGTGGAAAACTATGTAGAAGCAAAATGTGCAAATTTATCTAAGAAGTCACATCTCCGTACATTAAGATTTTGTTGGGCTACCCCTAGGCGCGCAATGCAATTTCAAAATGATGAGACAATCAACAACAAGGTGTGTTATGATGAGGATGTCTTCGAAGGTCTTGAACCTCACTCGAATTTGAGAGGTTTTACGATTGAAAACTTTGCTGGTGGGAAATTTCCGTCATGGATGATGGTGGAAAGTCAGCCATCTTCAGTACTTAGAAACTTGGTGAAAATCAGACTATGTAATTGTAATGGATGCGAGCGAATCCCTCCACTCGGGCACCTTCAGTATCTGAAAGTTGTTAAGATAATTGGGATGGGTAATGTGAAAGTAATTGGGGCAGAATTTTATGGGAAGCATGTAGCTGATGGTGGAGGGGCAGCTGAAGTTACGATGTTTCCAGCGCTGAGAGAACTCACTCTAAAGCAAATGCCAAGCCTAGAGAAATGGTCGGAAGCAGCGCAGCAATCAAGTTCAATGAGTGTATTTCCTTGCCTGGAAAAGTTGAAAATCAAAATGTGTTCAAGCTTAAAAACCATGCCAAGTCATTTTCCTTCGCTAAGAGAGTTGATCATTTCTCGTTGTAATGGGTTTTCAAATTTTCCACTCAATCTGCAAGCCTCTATCTTTGACTTGTCTATATCAGGGTGCCCCAATCTGAGTTGTTTACCAAACAACCTTGAGGATCTTGTGAAACTACATTCGGAAGACTGCAATATTCTAACAGATATACCTTGTTTGCCAACCGTAAGCGAAGTATCTATTTCAGGATGTACGAAGTTGATAGGTTTATCAACTTTGACCCAAGTCTTTCCACTTCGCGACAGGAACTTTATATTAGAAATTGTGGTGAGTTGACAAGTGTTCCAGAGGTTTGCACTTCTCTACAGAGTATTCGAATAGTCTATTGCAAAAGGTCGACAAGTTTGTCAAAAGAACTGGGCACAACTCTCTCGGAATTGCACACTGCTGCTGCCTTGCTATGTGTCTTTTCCAGATTTTTTATATGTCCGAATATTGGAGCTGTAAGGCCCTCTGAGACGTCTCACCAAATTATGTGGATTGTAAAATTACGGTTCTCCACATCTAGAAGAAAGATGGACCGAGGGTTCCTTCCCAAAGTGGGATATCCCATATTACTACAATCTACATGGATGGGAAAGTAATGAGTAAGTTACTTATACAATCCTTGCATTTATTTACTATTGCCCATTTTGTTCACTCTTTCATGGCTAAGTTTGATATTTTTGCATCTGCTGGGGGCAATGTTCCACGTATGTACATTTCTATACATGTAAATGGATTTTTATGTTTTGATGAGGGAATTCTATATGTCAACTTGCACAGGGGTCAAGGGGTTATGGAAGAGAATTCCATGCTGAAGTGTGTGATTCAGGCAGAATTCCAACTTCTGCGGGCTGAATTTAAAATCAAAATCAGTAAGTTAATGTTCTCGCTTCTGAATACAATTTTCCTTTTTCTAAATGGCCAATAATATGTACTCTAGTTCGTTTTGGACTTGTAACTTAGAATTCCTAAAACTAATTTTAAACTTGGATGATTAACCTCTATTGTTAAAAACTTAAAATAAAGTGCAGGGATTTTCAAAGGATGCGGAGTACGTGGATGTTCTTTAGGATTACAATGGCAAAGATTTCATCTGTTGCGGTAGGGGCCTTAACATAGAAGGTTCTCTTCGCTTAAATTCAAGGGTACTTCTGTCTTATCTTAATGATAAATTATCTTTAGTTATTTCATCTAAGTTATGTACGGTGTACCATCCAGTCGAAACTATTGCCCATGTAAGCAGCATCATTTAATTAGCACCTCTCCTCAAAATTCTGTAACAAGTATGAGAAGGTCCAAATGCTTAACTTAATGTAATTATGATCGTTTTTGCTGGTTATTTTTATTTGATGACAGGACAACGTGAGACCATAAATTTCAAATATCTTTGGAACTCTCATTCTTCCGATTCAGCTAGCAAACATTGTGTCTTAAAATACAAACCGGAATGTTTCAATGATCTTCAATGGAACTCTATAAATTTCTCTTGCTTTCTTGCTGAAACACCCACAACATTGGCATAAATATTAGGGAAGCATTGGATTTTGAGGAGTTATTTGAAGGAGATTTTCTTTCATAGTTTCAATATATCCCAACAGTATTCAATACAGTTTTTGTAACCACAAATTCTGCTTATTTTCATAGTTATTTAGAAATTGCAAAGAACTCCAAACCAATTGCTTTAATGGTGCTCTGTAAATTTCTCCTGCTTTTGTTGATGCAGACAGCCATATGCTTGAGAGTTGACTCCTGTTGGCATCGATAACAAATATGTAGATTTCTTCAAAATTTTGTTGGATAGTTTCAGAATATCCCAAGTACCGTACTCTTCGTTCTATAAACAAAAGGTTGCAGGTATGGCTGCGAATTGATGAAATCTGCCCATCAAGATAAGGAAGTGCAATCTTCTAATATGATTCTTATCTTGAAATTTAGTAAGTTAATCTTTTCATTTATCGCGTTGTTCTTTTTCTATATAGTAAGTTAAGTGATTTTCAATGCAACTTCAACCTTAATGAGCCCTCAACGTTATTTCCCTGTTTCTTATGTATATGAGATGATCAAGTGAAATATATAGCATGTTGCAGTCTTGTATTGCTGTGTCAAAGCTGTCGGAAATTTATTTTAAAAACCAAAGTTTTGACCATCTTTGACTTTTATTTAATGTGGGTCTCACACATTAAATACTTCGGGTCTAGGTCATAACCTGTTTAGTGTCTAAAATAAATTTGGGTGAATGAGAAATTATACTCAAAAGTAACCAAATTAAAATGTAGGTCTTGGGGCCCATAAGAGGTGGGTCTTTATTTAAAAAATTTACCCGCATACTAATTGTTTATATTCCCCGTTGGCCTAACATGGCCTTAAAACCCAACGGTCATGTGCCTTTTGGCACGGCCAAACATGGTTTTGAATCTGGCAGTTACAGTGGTTGTGTCCAACTGTCACCTTTGTTTGCCTTTAAAAAGGAGATTTCCCTCTTTAGTTTGATCATTCCTTAGGCCCCAAAAAAGATCAGACACTTTTCATCCTTTTCTTCCTTTGTTCCTTCTTCCTCAAGTCTACTGCCATTTAGAGAGAGTCCAAGCATAAGTTCTGGTTCGCCATCTCTTTCAGTTTGGAGTGCTACTATTGCGAGAGGTGACCGTTGTATCTTGGTACTCAACTGCCATAAGATCATCAGCACTAGTGCGTGGCAGATATTGCCTCAAGGCCATAGAGTCAAACTCTATCCTCGGTCATCTAATTTCGCTCACCAAAATATTCGTTGTGTTGGAATACATCTCTGTAAGTTTTTTATTTCTATTTAATATTAATTAATTATTGTAAACAATTAATTTAGATACTTTTTGCTAACAAAATCCTCAAAGGTTCCACCTTGGTCCCAATTTTCCTATCATTTCAAGTTTCATACGCTCAATAACCGCTAATTTATGTAGAAGACTTAAATGGATTTTTCTTTTATATAATTGGCCCAGCGTGTTAATTATTAAGGGTATGCATATTGAGAAATATAATATAGGAAATTTTGCAGAACACACGGGTAGAACTCAACCCCAAAAGATACGTCGAATTTTTTTGTAACCAGGCGATGTGGGACCTCTCTTTACTATAGTGTACACTTTGTGCTAGCATTATTGATGGTGGTGAAATTTTTTCTGTTTCATATATATATACAACTAGTATTATGTTACTATAGCTCTCTCTTTTGATTTGTTTCTATAATTTCTGATTTTTCCTTCCCTATTGTTTCAACTAAGGAAGAAGCTTTTATCAGCAAACAGAGTAATTCGGAGAAGGGATAGGGCCAAGATAAAAGCAGGTTCTCTCTTGGATGGGCTGGTATTTGATAAAGATCAGCGAGTTTAAATTTTAAATAGAATGAAATGTAAGGGACCCGGCCCAAACACACAAGAGACACGTCACATGTACAGCTGAAGATGCAAACATACTTTATGAAGTGCATCAGATATGAAAATATATGTATAAAAGTATTTTGCTTTTCCGTGTTTTGATGTTAGTATTTGTTATGTATAGTACTCGCGTACTGCTAGAGATGGATTTAAGACCCGACTTATGGTTAATTTAGTGCATTTGTATATGCCTAGCTTTTAAGAACATGCGATGCATGTCGCAGGAGATTCCTGAAAATTTGAGAAAATATTACACATTACCTAAATACAATTAACGTGACACATTACTTCCTTCGTATCAAATTTAATAGTCTCAATATGACTTTTCTAGTTTTTAAGAAAATGTTAATTTTTACCTAGTTAATCAAATGATCAAGGATACATCTTATTTTCTATTATGAGATGTGATACATTTGATTTTATCCTAGAAACAAAATTAGGCCATCACTTTTAGACATATTGAAAAGGAAAATGGGATTGTATATATGTCAATATAAATATTTTCTTAGGATGCACGTGTCCTAATTGTTTTTTATGTTCCAAGTCAATATTACCTTGTCGTGTTGGGTATAACACTCGTACCAGTGTCAATGCTTCATTGAATTTCATTTAGTTTATGCGCGCGCGCGCACGCACGCACACACATACTCATGGAGTAAAAGGACACCTATGGTGAAGATTATGAGTTTCTTTACACTCCTCTCCCAATCCTAGAATTGAGCGTTTCTCAACTTCAGGTGTTTGATGTCTTAATTTTACAATCTTTTGTGTGATGTAAGGATGGAATCAATGCTAGTGGAAGTAGTGCTTGACATTGGTGGTTCATTTAAGAGTTTCTGCTGTTGGTGGAAACATGTTTGCTGTTGTATCATTGAAGTTGTTGCTGCTGCTGCCGCAGCCTGCTGATGTTATTCTTCAACTGGAACTAATGATGTTGATACGGGTGGATGGAATTATATGTTGTTCAGCAGAGTTAGAAATGATTGAAATGCAAGTTTTAGCAATTGGAGCTTTCGAAAATTGATGAGCAGTCGTGTGTCATGTCTTCTAGACCAGAAAGTTTCAATGATCTTCCATGCAGACAACAAAGAGCTGAAACAACCACAACATCGGCATTATTAATAGGGAAGCAGCAGATTTTGAGGATTTATTTGAAGGTGATTTTCTTTCATAGTTTAGGAATATCCCAAAAGTACTCAGTACAGTTTTGTGACCGCAAATTCTGGTTAATTTCATAGTTATTTCGCAATTGCAAAGAACTCCAAACCATTGGCTTCAATACTGCTATATAGATTTCTCCTGCTTTTGTCGATGCAGACAGCCATATGCTTCAAAGTTGACTCATGGTGGCATCCATAACAAATAAGTAGATTTCTTCAATGCAACTTCGGCCTTAACGAGTCCTCACTGACCTGTTATTTCCTCATTTCTTATGTGCATGAGATGATCAAGTGAAATATATAGCATGTTGCAATCTTGTATTGCTGTGTCAAAGGTTCCATCTAAGTCATGATTTTCTTGCCATTTCAAGTTCCATACATTCAATAACAACGAATTAGTGTAGAAGACTCGATGAATGTTATTTTCACTCTTAAGCATAAAAATGATAATTGTATTTTAGGATTTATATATATGGATAGATTTTTCTTTTCTATAATTGGCCCTACTTGATTTCATAGATAGGAAATTTTGCAGAACTCACAGGTAGAACTCAACCCCAGAAGATACCTTGAATTATTTTGTAACCAGGCGATGTGGGATATCTCTTTACTATAATGTACACTCGGGCTAGCATTGTTGATGGTGGTGAAGTTTTTTCTGTTTCATTTATGTATACATATAATATTGTTTTACCATAGCTCTCTTTTTTGATTTGTTTATACAATTTTTGATTTTTCCTTCACTATTGTTTCGATTAAGGAAAAAGCTTTTTTCAGCAAACAGAGTAATTCAGGGAAGGGATAGGGACAAGATAAAGCAGGTTCTCTCTTGGATAAGGCTGGTATTTGATAAGGTCAGTGATTTTATCATTTCTCATTGAGATTGAAAAAGTTTTAAAGAAGTCCTTTTAATTATGTGCACTCATTACTGCAGGTGTCTCAATAGCATTCTAGAATTCAACTACAACTTGGTTTATAAGTAAAAGCATCATATCTAGGAGGAACGGGACATGTGAAAGACCTTGCTTGGACACACAAGAGAGACGTATAGGTATGGCTAAGATGTAAACATACTTCTTAAAGTGCGTAATATATGAAAATAGATGTATAGAAGTACTTAGCTTTTCTATATTTTGATGTTAGTATTTATATAGTAAATGCTTTAGATGGATTTAAGAGTTGACTTATGGTTTAGTGCATTTATGATATATTTTAGTTATGGTTTGAATTTTTAAGTGCATAATATATCACATATATATCTATACAGATTAAAATGACATGTATGGTGAGATATGAGTGTGTGAACGTTAACTCTTTCTTTCACTCCTGTCCTAATCCCACAATTGGGTGTTTCACAATCTCAGGTGTTTGAGGTTTTAATTTCACAATCTTTTTGTAATGTACGGATGGGATCAATGCTAGTGGAATTTTCTTTGCTACTTTTGGTGGAAATTTCTTTTGCTATTGCTGATGTTCTGCTTGAACTGGAATTAATTATATTGATTCAAATGGAATTGTACCTTCCTTCTTGTCACACAGTGCTTCCCTCCATCCCACATGTTGACTGTGCCACCGTGCACAAGCCCGTGCGCAGCACGGTCCAAATCCCCCGAGGCCCCGTTCAGCACCCATCCTTGCTTCCTCGTTATTGTCACACCCATGTGTAGCGCACTAGCACCGCACCTTCTCAGTGCCCCATTCAACCTCGCTGTGCACACGCCTATGTGTAGCTCAGTTCAAAGGCCCTGTTCAGCACTCTCGTGGCCACTTCCTCTTTGTCATGCTCATGCCCGTGCGCAGCATGGTTCAGCAGCTGTGGTTTTTCTCAGCACCCCTGCTCCCCTTGCTTCTCAACACAATGGCCCCTGGCCTTCTCAGCTCACCCAGTCACCAATGCTCCCACAATGAGAATGATGCCCATCTAAGTGCACATGGAGCTAGTAGTGGAGTCTTTATCATATGTAAATATTGTTGCTTTGTAATTCGTTTAGGACTTCCCTTTGTAATTGTTGGCTTTCGGCCATCATAGGTAGGTTGATGTTTACTGCCACACTAAGGTAGGTTTTTCCTTTAGTCAGTTACAGTAGGGTGAAGATTA
Source organism: Lonicera japonica (assembly GCA_021464415.1). Taxonomy (NCBI): domain Eukaryota; kingdom Viridiplantae; phylum Streptophyta; class Magnoliopsida; order Dipsacales; family Caprifoliaceae; genus Lonicera; species Lonicera japonica. The sequence goes on along the minus strand of CM038465.1, from coordinate 1,201,817 downwards.
CAAGCCCCGTACCCGGCCAAGTTGCCTTCAAGTGCACATTGTCAACACTAATTGTCTTGCTCTTACTTTCTCCATTGTAACTAACTTTCTAGCAATAATTTAATTTTATGTTTTACGTTTTCGTGAGATTCCTATTACGTCCTAGTTGGTGACTTAGACTATGTTGTGCTAGGGAAACCTTTTCGAGAGTTGAGCTGCCCGGCCGGTTTTGCCCTTAGAATCTTACCAAATCACGTTTTCCTCTTGCAATAATTGACCTTTTTTTTTTTCCAAAATGGCCAACCATCAGGTAATAGGACATTTTTGTTGACACATAGGTAGAAGATAAAACACATATTTATTTGCATTTTTTAGGTTATATTGATCTAAATTAAAGTTGTGTTCGATCTTTATAATGTAATTAATAACATGTAGGCAATGCAGTTTACTTCATAATATTACATTATCTTAGTTTGGTTCCTTCAATATAGCAATTTTTGTTGATAGGTAGGTAGAAGAAAAAACATATGGAAGTTGTTGAAGTTACAAGCATTGCGGAACAAACAGTTCATTAATAATGGTCCTGAACTTGATCCAACCTGGGGCCTAGGATAAAATTTGTAACTCGGCCCAGCCACGGTCACACAAAGGCTATATATATATATATCTATATGTATTTTCTTATTTATAAGAGTAATAAAGTCTTGTTGAGTCTAATAGAATAGAGCCTATTTGCAAGCCAACTCAAATTATATATGTTTTCATGCCAAGTTTATTTTATTTAAGAATGACCAAGAAAATAATATAATAATAAGGAGATAAAAGTTTATTTTATGAATTTTCTTTCTAGTTCAACAATAAGTTCCTAACTAATAACTAATATCCCTTTCATTATATATATATATATGCTTTAAATTCAATGTAAAGAGACTTAATTCCCATTTTATGAATTTTCTTTCTAGTTCAACGATATATTCTTAACTAATAACTATATCCCTTTCATTATATAAATGCTTTAAAAAATTGGTAGATGACCAAATTTTAATATGGAAATATATTAAAGAGGCGTGAATCCATTGTGTAAATTAAGGCCACGTTCTTTAAAAAAAAGAACGAGAAAAAGGGTTAAGGCCCGGTCAAGCTAGTTGTATTTTTATTTCTTTTTTATTTTTGTTAATCTTTCAATAAAAAACTGTTACATTTTTTTAATCTTCAAATAAAGTGATATAAATTTTTTGTTATAATTATTTAGACGAATATGTAAAAGAGGGCCATTTTCTGAGTTTTCGCATATGGCCGTCTAAATCAAGGGACCGGCCCTGGACATCTAAGAATCCAAAAATGGTAGAAGAGTGTAAAGGAGTTTGAGAATGTGGCTTCTCATTTAAGAGATTTTGTAAAGCAGTTGAAGTCCAAAAATAGTAATTTTGAAAAATAGACCACGCAAATCGATGCAATAGAAGAGCAAGTGACCAGATTCAAAGCCCATAATTTTTGTTCTGGATAGATATGTTTCTTTGTTAGAATCCAAAATACTATTTGTTTAAAAAATTCCACCACTATAAAACGTGGGAATTATTTGTATTTTCCTCACATCGTCAATTATATTATTTTGATTTTGACATCAAATTATGTAAAGGCAAGTATATTTATTGTTTTTGTGCACTATAGCAGCATTGTTTTTGGTAAATTATATGTAATTCTGTGAAGAAATTGAATCTAATTATCTCATTTTGTTGAAAAATGAGTTTAAATTTTATAGTTAATTATTGATTTTTATGTGCGGATAAATTTAAGATAGAATATATATAAATAGAGAAGTAACTCAATGTTAATATCATTTTTAATAACTCAATAGTTAATATCATTTCTAATAACTAATCTACGGGTGTGTGTTTTTTTTTTTAATCTTTGATTGTTGAACGCTGATTACTAAATGCTTAATGTTGAATTCAAATTATAAACATGTTGTTTGTTTTTATTTTGAACATGACTTTGAATTTGAAGTGTTTGTATAAAACAATGGTTGAAATTAAACATTAAGCATTTAGTAGAACTAATGCCTCTCAATCAATGCTGAATGCTTAATCATTAAAAAATAAATAACCATTAACCTCTTAATGATTTAAAAAAATAAAATAAAATAGCCTATTACACATGAGCGAGCATAAAATTTTGTCAAGCTAAACTGGGCCGGCCCAACTCGCTCAGAGGCCCATATCTTGGGCCAAGCTGATGGGTTGGGCCCAAATGAAGAAGGACAGCTAGAAGATATGCGGAAGCAAGGGCGTCTAGGCACGCCATGACGGATAGTCGGGGCCGAGACCCCAAGGAAGAGTACATGTGCCTGTGCATGTGTGGAATGTGTGAGAAATACGTGGAAAGGATCATGCCAATTCGTATGAGTCTGAACATAATCGTACAGATCTCCACTGCCTCACTACCAACGTACGAATTCAGAAGTTGTTAGTATTGGATAGGAGAATGAAGGCTGGAGTGTTATCCAAGTCTTACCCTCTTTAATAATTTTACTATCAACCCTAATGAGCAATTGTAATTGTAATTCTATACATATAAATAGAAAGGGGGAGAAGAAGATATATATGTGTTGGGGAGAGAGTACATAGAAAGGGGGAGTAGTTAAGGGGAAGAGATTTGAATTCCTTACATATTCCATTGTTTTGCCTTTGTCTATTCCTCACAAAAAGGGGGAGAAGAATTGGTAAAGGGGGAGAAGAAGTTATAAAGGGAATTGTTGGGTTAAAGGATATTTTGATTTCATTTTTAATTTATCTCTCGTATAACCATGGAAGTTTGTGTTTCTAAACTAAGTTTTTCACCTTTAATAGAGCGGACCAGTACACACAATGCTAATATGTACCAGTTCGGCTTTATCTTTAAAATTTCCATGGAATCAGTTTTCTCTGAAGGGCGGACCGGTACACATTTTGCTAATGTGGACCGGTCTGGTAGTAAAAGGTGGACCGGTACACATTTTGCTAATGTGGACCAGTCTGTCAAGGTTTCTGGCATCGATTTTTTTATCGTAAAATTTTCTTTTTAAAGGTATTTTCCTAATCCAAAAAGGTTTTTGACTCAAGATTTTATTTATAAATAAAACCCATTGCCTTGTGTCAAAAATACACATTTTAAACAACTTTTACTCATATTTTGATAGAGATTTTTAAACTTAGAGAGAGATTAAAAACCTCAAAACATAAAAAACACCTTAGGGCTTTTTATACATGCCAAAGCAAGCGTTCTTTTTATAATATAACAAATTAGATTTCAAAGTGCGTGTGATTCACAAACAAAGTTAAAGAACGGTGTGATACCGTGGCAAGTGATTCGTTGTGAACCTGTTTGTACGATTCGAATAGGAGGACTATACGCGCATAAGGTGGAGACTTTTGCAAGCGACTTGTGCGATTCAAGTTTTTTAAGTCTGTACAGTTTTAGATTAATCGAGTCTGTAAACCTTTGTGCATATAGTGAATTGTTGAGGATTAGTCCTACACTACAAGGATACCTCGTTAATTCTGGTGTTTGCTTATCTGTTTAATTACTTTATTAATTGATGCATATTAACAAAAATTAAACAGGTTTTCCAGAATTAAAATCCATAGACTTTTAGGTTTTACTTTTTGATTAGAATAAAATTGATTTTTGAGAATCCAACCATTGAATAACAAACCTAGGGTTAATTTGTTTAATTCGCTTCCGTGCGCGCCCCCAAATTTTTTTTTTTAGCTACTGCTAAAACTCTTCCTGTCAAATTCTTCAGAATCATCAGACTCATCACTACTACTTTCGGAATTGAAATTAGAATCCTCAGATTCATTGCTATTGCTTTCTGAATCAGAATCCTCAGATGAATCAAATTGCTCTTCATATTCCTCTACCATGGACAGGTCCTCTATTGCAAATATCTTTCTTTTATTCGCCTTAGCCACTTCGGTAAACCGAGCAGGTTGAGAATGTTTCACTCTAACATGCAAAGGGGCTCTTACAAGTGAGTTAGATTGCTTCTTCTCAGGCTGATCAGCTTCCTTCCTAGAATTATTAGACTCCCAATCTAATGGCTCAGTAGGATCATAATCAGATCAATCCTCAGTAGCAAATGATGCAGATAGACTCGACCTCCACACACTTGTAGCTTCTTCACCTGATTCAGTATCCTCGGACATCTCAACATCAATGTCCATGTGATTATTCTTATATTCCTCATACTTTACATCATTATCAAGCAACTTTTCTCGAAATGCCAATAGATCACAAGTAAACTAATTACCACCCACAGGGCTCTCAAATGAATTCAAGGTTGGTGAATTATTCAGATTACCGTGGTCAGGGGCATCTGTATTTGGCCCTAACATAAATAAATCATCCAGACTCCTATCATGAGATGATGTTTTATAGGCAGGAGAGGAATGATTAGACGACATTACTGTTGAATACAGGATATGTATCTATATAGCTTCACATAATGGATCTAGATAAATAATTAGTGCGTATAAAATATAGGTAAGCATATAATTCTATAAATGAAATAAACATCAACAATAGGAGCATGACATTTCATCCGAGCAAAACAAATATATATATATATAATGCAAACGAGTTCGAAATGAAATACATAAAGTGCAAACACCTCCCTAACACCAAAAACCTAGGCATATGGGATTTAAACATAGAACACAAAAAATCCTAGTCCCTAGCCTAACTGGTCAATGGGCCAGTGGAGTCATAAATTGTCTCCTGGTAGTCTCCTCCATCACCATCTGACTCATCCTCAGAACCCTGGGACTCATCAGCATCGGGGGCTACTGACGTCCTACCTATAAGCTCAACTAAGGATTTATCCATGCGAGAGACAGACTAGTCAATGCGGTTGACCGCGGTCGACAACTTCATATATCGGCTCCTCATAGCTCTGTATCTATCATCCTCTATCTCTACTCACCTCTAAAACTGAATCCGGAGCTCCTCCTGCCCCTTGAGCATATGCTCCATCATATGCATTAGACCATTCGTAGTTGGGGCCTCGCCGTCTCCATAAGTCTAGGATGGGCCAGCCTGTGATGTACTGGCTAATGGTGGTGGCAGATCAGTAGCTAGAGTGTCAAAAGCATCTTCCTCCTCTACGTCCTCCCCTATTGGGCCTTGAGCAGTTATGCCTCTACGCCTCTTCTGTGCTCTAGATCTTGTGGCAGAAGTAACACCGATCGAACCTCTAGAAAATATCATCTCATCATCCGCCACCCTCCATATACCTCTATAAGTGCAAAAGCGGGTGATAATAACTCTACTCAAAACAAACTTTCTAACATCCTCCATCTCGGCTACAATAGCCTCAATCCAACACCGACATAAATCTACGCGCTTACCGCTAACTATTGCGTAAAAGATATAAGTAGTCCACAGATAAATTTTCGTCTTTTGACTTGTAGGGAAAATGAAACCTACCAAAACCATATGGAAATCCAAAAATTGAGGTGCTAGTCGATCTCGAAGAAGATGACCAAAGCCATCCCACTCTGTGGGTGTACCGTAGAGCATAGAAGTGACCTTTATGGGGGCATAGGCATACCCGAAGCACCTAATAAATACGGACACTCAAAGTTGAGCACTAATGCGACACCTGTAACCTCATAAACAAACTTGGGGATGCGATCAATACGAATCCCTCAAATAATGCAGTGTAGCGGTGGGGACCCTTGCGTATCAGACTAGCTACAAACTCGTGATACAGCGTAGCATTGACGTCAGGTGACCCTCAGCGTAGTGTATCAGCCCTGGTGCGCAAGAATAATGCAATAAAGGAGTGGGTCATCATCTATAGGCCTCTCCTCTAAAGGACACTCTACAGAGACCCCTCGGGTGCAGAATACAGACTCTTACCAACGGCGGTACACGGTAGATCTAAAACTTCCCTCGACTCCATCCAGGATCGCGAGCGTGACTTAAGTTGGTTGGAGCAATTGTGTGTATGGCGGCATCACGAAAATATTTAGAAGTAAAAGCTTGGTAGTGTGGGAATGGAGGAAATAAGAATGGAAATGGAGGAAAAATAATGGAGGAAGAAAAAAGAAGAAAAAAAGAAAAAGAATAGGGGGTGGGGGGGCTCGACAGGAAAGAGAGGAACAAGGGAAAAAAAAATTAGAAAATGGGTACTAGGATTGATCCTCACATGGGGATCGATCCCCGCAATTTTTTTATTTTTTTTTTTAAACTATAAAAACTCTCCCCAAGGCCACTTAAAAATATTATGAAATAATTTTTCTAAAAAAGATAGAAGATTTTCTAAAAGTTTTACTTGATATTTTTTAGAATTTAACTTTTTTGTGATCGGTTGATGCTCCCAAAAGCCAAATATAATAAAAAAAATTTAAAAAAAATTCCTTGAATTCGTGATAACGCTATGAAACAATTAAATGCACAGAATTTAATGGTTTCTCACTGCCCCAATTCAGAACGACACAGTTCCTATGTTGCAAATCAATTTACACAGTGTTAACCGAGACGGTTTATAGGCAATGTAAATTCCAAAAAATAAGTGGTTCGAATTGGGATTTGAGATCACCAAAAAAGAATGATGGAGAAATGCACGAAACAACAAAAATGAAAATAAAAACGAATATACAATATATGTATACAGAATTATACAGATTATACAAAGTGCGACAATTTCTTCTTGATCATCCACCAGTATCATATTTGGGTTCCCTTAACTCAATGCTATCCTCACTGTCATCAAGTTTTTCCAAGAATAGCTTTAATTGAAGCCCATTGACTTTAAACGTACTACCATCTTTTGGATTCTCTAATTCCATTGCTCCATAAGGAAAGAATATATGAATTTTGAATGGACCAATCCATCTTGATCGAAGTTTTTCAGAAAATAAATGGAGCCTTGATCATAAAGTAAAACTTTCTGTCCAGGCTCGAGATTCTTCCTCAAAACTTTCTGATCATGGAAACGCTTTGTCTTTTCCTTGAAAATTCTAGAATTATCATACGCATCATAGCGTAACTCTTCAAGTTCATTCAACTACAAGCTCCTCTCATTACCACTCTCTCAAAGATCGAAGTTCATAGCTTTAATAGCCCAGAATGCCTTATATTCAATCTCCGGAGGGAGATGACATGCCTTACCATAAACCAACCGGTAAGGGGACATATTCAAACTGGTCTTGTAGGTGGTCCAATAGGCCCATAAAGCATCCGTCAAATGAATAGACCAATCTCTCCAATTAACATTAACTGTTTTCTCAAAGATTCTCTTAATCTCTCTCTTGGCTATTTAGCCTAACCGTTTGTCTGTGGGTGATACGACAAAGAGATTAGGTGATTCACTTATAACACCACATCAATTTCTCAAACGGTTTGTTACAAAAGTGACTGCCTTGATCAGTTATTATCACTTTTGGCATGCCAAACCTAGAAAGGATATTCTGGTTAAGGAATGTAATGACAGTGAAATGATCATTATTTCTAGTGGGAATGGCTTCAACCCATTTAGACACGTATTCGAGAGTGACAAGAATGTATTGGTGCCCAAAACAAAGGAGGAAACGGCCCCATGAAATCTATACCCAAATAGTCAAAAATTTCAACCAACATGATATTAATTAAAGGCATCATGTTTCTTCTTGAATTGGCACCTAACATCTGATAACGAGCGCACATTCTGTAGTGGATCTTCACATCCTTGAAAATAGTAAGCCCGTAGAAACCACACTGCAGAGTTTTGTCATCCATTTTGCAAAAAGAAAAATGACCCCCGCATGCTGCTTCATGACATGCATACATGATGGATTTAGCTTCCTCTGTTGGGACACATCTTTAAAATATCTGATCAGGACAGTACTTGTACAAGTACGGGTTATAGAAATAGAAATTCTTCACTAAAGTAAATAACTGATTTTACTCTTGACATGGCCAATCAGGAACCTTTCTTGTGGTGAGATAATTCATGATATTCGCATACCATGGCAAACTACGAACAGCCACTAGTTGCTCATTTAGAAAACTTTCTTGAATAAGTAAATCGTCTGTCTCTCAAACTTCACTAATGAGCCTAGATAAGTGATCGGCTACCACATTCTCTACTTCTTTCTTATCTTTGATAATCAAGTCAAATTCTTGGAGCAGTAGGATCCACCTAATTAATCTTGCTTTCGTATATTTCTTCGTAAGAAGATACTTAATTGTTGAGTGATCAGTAAAGCAGATAATTGGTGATCCAATTAGGTAAGATCGACACTTATCTAAAGCAAAACCAATTGCTGTAACTCTTTCTCAATTGTAGAATAGTTCATGTGAGCATCATTTAAAGTTCGGCTAGCGTGGTAAATAACATCGGGCTTCTTGTCATTCCTTTGACTTAAGACAACTCTAATGGCATAATCACTAGTGTCGCATATAAACTAGAATGGTAAGCTCCAATAAGGTGGCTGCACAATGGGTGCAGTTGTGAGCATTTCCTTGAGCTTGTCGAAAGCTTCTTGACACGCTGAAGTCCATTCAAATGGTGCATCCTTAGCAAGCAGGTTACATAAGGGTCGAGAGATAGAACTGAAGTCTTTGATAAACATCTTATAGAAACTAGCATGGCCTAGAAATGATTGAACTTCTTTGACAGTTTTAGGAACTAGCAAATTAGCAATGAGGTCAATTTTAACCTTATCCACTTGAATCCCTTCAGTTGAGACAATATGACCTAAAACAATTGGGTAACCGTGAAATGGCATTTTTTCCAATTCAGAATAAGATTATTGTACTTACAACTAACTAAGACTTTCTCCATGTTCTACAAACAATCTTCAAAAGAATTGCTAAAAAGAGAGAAATCATCCATGAAAACTTCGAGAAATGTTTCCATTATCTCACTAAAGATACTCATCATGCACCTTTGAAAGTTTGCTGGTGCATTGTACAAGTTAAAAGACATTCTCTTGGAAGTAAAAGTACCAAAAGGACAAGTGAAAATGGTTTTCTCCTGATCTTCGAGAGCAATCTTTATTTGATTGTAACCACTGTAATCTTCTCAAAAGCAATAGAAAGAATGACCAGCCACCCCCTCCAAAGTCTGATTAAGAAATGGGAGTGTAAAATGATATTTCCTGGTTATAAAGTTAAGCTTATGATAATCAATACACATGCGCCATCCAGTGGTAGCACATGTGGGAACTAGCTCACCTTCAGCATTAGGAACAACAATTATGCCAGATTTCTGAGGCATAACCTGAGTAGAACTTACCCATTTGCTGTTAGAGATAGGGTAAATCATACCAACATGTAAGAGTTTAAGAACTTCCTTGCGGACTACTTCTTTTATGTTGGGATTTAACCTCATCTGCATCTGTCAAGTGGGCTTAGCATCTTCTTAAAGGTATATCTTATAAGTACATATATCATGACTTATACCTTTCAGATCAGTTATAGTCCATCCTAACCCATCTTTGTGTAGCTTAAGAATTTTTAAGAGCTTAGATTCTTGAGTGAAATTTAACTTGCTTGAGACTATGACATGATAAGTTTCAGATTATCCTAAAAAGGCGTACTTGAGCTCCTGGGGTAGGGGCTTAAGTTCCAATTTGGGAGCTTCGAAAGTAGAAGGGATGACTAAAGAATTACCCGGGGGGAGTTCTTCAAACTTTTCAGTCCACATAGCCTGTTATACTTCGGGCTCTTCAACATCTTTGTTGGAATTAAGATCAAAAACTGCCTCACTTATCTCCTTCTTGATAGGAGAATAAACTTCAAAATCAGAAAGAGAATGAGTCAAAGTTGACTCAATTAGGTCCTCATATTGCAAAAAACCAAAGTATTCCTCCAAGACTATATCGAGGTAACTAACTTCTCGAATATCTTCTTCTTCTTCAAGATCTGGCTGTTTAGGAATCGAGAAAATATTGACATCGAGAGTCATATTTCCAAATGAAAGCTTCATGACACCATTCCTAACACTGATAATAGCATTGATAGTAGTAAGAAAGGGTCTTCCTAGAATGATGTGAACTTGGGTACCAATGTTGGCCATAGGTTGAGTGTCTAGCACAACAAAGTCAACTGGATAGATAAATTTGTCACCCTTAACCAAAATGTCTTCAACTACTCCTGGTAGAACTTTCAAGGAATGATCAGTCAGTTGCAAGGTAATTCTTGTGGGTTTCAACTCACCTAAACCTAACTGCTGATAAACAAAATATAGGAGTAAGTTCACACTAGAACCAAGATCCAAGAGAGCATATTCTGTCCTTTGATCACCAATGTAACAAGAAATGGTAGGACAACTAGGATCTTTGTACTTGGCAAGCAAAATTGTGTTGAATGATTGAGCTCATTTGATTAGCCAAAAATGCTTTCTTTTAAATAGCGACTCTTCTTTTTATGTTGCACAAGTCTTAAAAAAAGGTAGCATAAAATGTTAAAGACTTAGCATAAGAAGGAATATGCTTGATTGCATCCAAAAGAGGATTGTTGATCTTCCAGACATTTATTGCTCTTCGAGACATTTATTGCTTCCAACTTTAACAAGGTTAAAGCTAGAGAGATAAGGGACTCTGGCCTTGTCGATACCTTGGCTTGTGGCACTGTTGGTCACATAACATTATTGGTGTTGGGGTTGTTCTTGGCCTCAAGAACATTGGTGTTGGTGCCCTTTAAATATTTCTTATGTCCAAACTAAAATTTTGAATGCATTTCCAGTGAATATATATTATGTTGTTTGTCATAAAATGGTAACTAATGTCTATTTTTTTTATTATTTTAAATAAAATAAAATGGTATTTAATTAGTACTTTAATCACTATCTAATGTCTAATTTTTAAAAAAAAAATAATACTAAAGTCTAATAATCTATTTAATATTTAATACTTTAATCACTGCCTAATGAATATGTATTATTTTGTTTGTCATGATTTAAAAGACATTTATTGCTTCCATCTTTTTAAGATAAAATTGTGATAGTAGACCATAAATATGGCCCCATTATATTCCCATGTGAGCTCTAATGTGAACAAAGGACCAGGGAATCAATCCTATGTATAGTCAATTATTTTGATTCAAATGTGAACAATGCGAGTGTATCTCAACCCATTCAATTTATTCATTTAGTTAACTTTAAACAAAATATGATAATGTAATTTACATACAAATATTTTCTTTTTTCTTTTCTTTTTTTTTAACTTTTACATGCAAACTCAATAATGCATGCTCCTGGCTCTCGTGTTCTCTGATGTTTAGATTAGTTGTTGGCTAAACGGTAAGATTTTTTTTCTTGAATTGTTAAATATGTCAACTAAAAGAGACTTGAAAGTAAGAAAAGAAAAGACAACATAAGGTAATACTTTTATTTTTAATTAAAGATGACATTTTTCTTTATTGATCAACAGCCTTAAGAGCTTAATATAACAATCACATATAGTGGAACTTTTTTTTAACCAATAACGAAAAATTTCGAGAGAAAAAGAGAGGGAATGACTAGATTGCAAAAAAAGTTAGAAGAAGAAGATTGAAAATGAGATTTGTGGTATGAGTGGTGTGATTTATTTTTTTGAATTGTAAAGAGAAAGAGAGTGGAGTAGTGAGAGTGGAGTAGAATGGAGTGCTTTTTAGAGTAATATTAATTAATCTTAAAATTAAATCCACCGTGTTAAGAGTTTTAAGAAGAGAGAAAGTATACTTGTGAAGTGTTAAAGAAACATAAAGTGGTAGATAGTGAAAGAGTGTGTGTTAATAATAGCCTTTATATATTATATTGTTTGAATCAAGCCTCTTGGCCCAAATGACATTTTTCTTCAATAGTTGGTACTAGAAAATTTGGAGTATTTAATCCATTTGGAACTTTAACTATTACACTTTTCTAATGTGTAACTTAAACAATTTTTTGTTTTAAATTGGAATTTCTAGATGCAAGAGGGTTCGTTTAGAGTCGCCAGTACGTTTTACGAGAAAACGGACAAAAAGGGTCGTGTAAAAAGAAAGACTATCGATAAGCTTTTCTTTACACGTTTGTCTACGAAACCAGGATTCTATAGGGTTCGGAAACTATGTTACGGATTGGGAAGGTGTTAAGCACCCATTCCGCCCTTTCGGTCTCTAGTGGTCTTATATGTTTATTTTATGTTGAAAAACTTGGATGCTTTTACTGACAGTCTACTACTTTTCAAGTAAAAAAACCCTAATTTCTGGGGAAAGCAGGAAAAGGGATAAAAACCTTTGTGTTCCGAGATCCAATGTTTTTAAAAGATGTAAATACAAGTGACAAAAGTTATTTTATTTCAGAGAGAGTTTCCCATATTATTTCTCAGATAATGACGGTTTTCTCGGGTTTTAACTTCTTTTGGAAAAGTTCAGATCTTGTATTGGGACTAATTTAATATGGAATTTAGAGCTCTTGAGGGGAGTTCTACCAGATATATCACAGTCTATGAAAGAGATAGGATATATCGGATTTTTTATTCCTAAGTAAGTTTTACCAGTCCGGGTTTTGAAAATAGAATTTTGTCCGGATGATAATGTACTTACTCTTCTGGTTTTGTAAATGGTTTTATCAGGGTCCTTTGATTTGAAAACAGTAAACTATTTGTAACTTGGCAATAAATTTATTCAAATAAAACGTGGACAGAACAACAGAAGTAAAACAAGTACACAGATATCCAATGTTAAATACTAAAAGAGACTTTCTTTACCTTCCTGACGAGAATAATAATAAGAAAGAAAATATAATACGGCAGAGAGATCTCCGGCGATAATATTCTTTTCCTTCTTCAGATATTTTCGAGAATTTGATTCTAGAAACAGGACACGTCGAGTGTCGGGAATAGATTCGATAATTCTTCAGAAATAAGACGATAATAGAAAATGCTTGACGAAAAATCAGAAAATCAGATATAAGCCAATAATTCTTCAATCCCAAATTGCTGTCCTGAACCCTTGGGGGGTGTTGGCCTATTTATAGTGGTGGGGAGTGTATGTCGCGCGACATTTCCCCAAAAAGGGCATGTGTGGCGCGACAATGTGTATAATGTCGCGCGACAAACGGCTGAAGTGATGTTTCTGACAGATTGATGTGTCAGAGAGTGGATGGTCTGGTGTCAGAGGGGATTGTTGCGCGACACAGAGGAAATTGTCACGCGACATACTCATTTGTAGTGCGACAATTCCTCTTAAAAATAGGTTTGTTTAGCCAACAGACTCTTTCGGGTCAGTTTCGGGTGCTCGGGTGGGTCCCGGACTCCAAAAACAGTACTTCTCGAAGGTCGTTAGGGTTCTTGCCGGGGTCACGGATCGGGGTGTCTACAGACCCTCTCGACTCAAGCTCCTTGCTTACAAGGAATTGAGGCGACTGGAAGAGACCATGGTCCATGGCTCTCGCAAGAACTCTAAGGAAGTGTATGTATGCAAAAATTGTTCGTGAATGCCTCCGGAGAGGGCTTGTGTTTGGTTCATTGCCTCTTTCGAGGGCTTTTATTTGCTCCACTCGCCTCAGATGGGAGGACTACCATTGCTCCACTTTGCCTCTCTGGGAGGGCTTTGATCTTCTCGCCTCAAGTGGGAGGACTACCATTGCTCCACTGTGCCTCTCTAGGAGGGCTTTGATCTTCTCGCCTTAGGTGGGAGGACTACCATTGCTCCACTGTGCCTCTCTGGGAGGGCTTTGTTCTTCTTGCCTCATGTGGGAGGACTACCATTGCTATACTTTGCCTCTCTGGGAGGGATTTTGATCTTCTTGTCTCAGGTGGGAGGACTACCATTGCTCCACTGTGCCTCTCTGGGAGGGCTTTGTTCTTCTTGCCTCATGTGGGAGGACTACCATTGCTACACTTTGCCTCTCTGGAAGGGCTTTTAATCTTCTCGCCTCATGTGGGAGGACTACCATTGCTACACTTTGCCTCTCTGGGAGGGCTTTTGATCTTCTCGCCTCATGTGGGAGGACTACCATTGCTACACTTTGCCTCTCTGGGAAGGCTTTTGATCTGTAAAATAAAGAAAATTGCCTCTGGGAGGGCTTTTTGTGAGTATTTTTGCCTCTGACGAGGGCTTGTGCTCGTGATTTGCCTCGAGGAGGGCTTGTGTTGTATTCTGGTGAATTTGGTTGTCTCTCTCTTTAGACTGCTAGAGTGCGAGAGAGAAATTTTGTGAGAGTAAAAAGAGCTTCTCGAGGTTTAATCTCTATCTGGACGTCCATTTTCCCGTATCTTTCTGCAGTATTACTCTCATGTTTTCCTCGAGTGAAGATACTTCTTTTAGAAAGCAATTTTTGGATTTCTTCTGCTCTTCGCAGAGTGATGATTCGAGATTTTCCAAACCATCTCTTCTGTATCGTGCTGAAAAGAAAATTTGTATGAAAGGTCAATCTCTGATCTCTGGTCTCTTTTTAGTTCTCCCTTTTGGTGGGCCCACATCGTTTTCTATTTTTCGATGCCCTTATTTATCCCTCTTACGGAAGAGACTTTTCCCGGCCTTCTCTGTTTTTGACCAAGAGTCTTTTTATCCCTTTGTCGTGATCAGGAGCCTTACTCACCCAAAACGAAGTCCTGAGCCGGTTTTGGCCTAGCTGTCACTTTTGGTGTGGCTCTCCCTGTCACTTTGCATTTCTGTTTCTCTTGCTCGCTCTGGGCGCTCATGCGGGTTCCTTCTCTTTTCTACTCTTTTAATTTTTTATATTCCCGACTTATTCTGATATTTTGCTTTTTCTCATTGATGGTCTTGGTCCTTCTTGGGAGATCAGAGACTACTTTAATCATTGTATTTTGTTCTCGCATTTTTGGAGAGACGATTTGGAAGTCTTTTCCTCGAATTTTCATCGTGGGTGTGCGGTATTCAGAAAGGTTTTCGAAACTGTTTCTTTTAAGCATTCCTGTAGGAGACAAAATGAGACAAAGGTCAAAAAATCAGGGGAGGGGACCAAATGTCGCTCGACATCTCGGTGGAGAGGTGTTTGTCCCGCGACAAAGAGCCCATTTGTCGCGCGACAAACTCAACCAGTTTATAAACCCCTTGCTGAGCTCATTCCACCTCATTCTCTTCTTTCTCTTTCTCTCTCTAGCTTTCTTTCTCTTTTCTCTCAAGCACGGAAGCCCTGCCGCTTTTCTGATTTTTCTGACCCTCTTCATTATTTCACTCATACGCAGATGGATCCTGCACAGCCAGATAGACTTGAGGGTGACCAGGAGGAGGTCACCTTTACCGATGCCCAGGGAGTTCTCCGGTGCAGCCCTCACCATGATGACTGGGCGGACCTTGATTGGTACGGCGAGGATGGGGTGGACCGCAGTCGGGCGGTGGTCTATCGAGACGTTACCCGGGCTGCTCCAGTCCCAGATGTTCCTTGGCTCTTGATGGAGCCTGTTTCTCATGAGATCCGTCGACGGTCTCTGGTATGTCTTCCTTTCGTGCTTTTTCTTTGTTCGATTATTTCTGTCGTTTCCTGCATGTATTTAAACAATTATTGTATTTAGTATGCATGTCTGCCTAGAAATAACGTCCGATTTAGTGAACACATACTTTTACTTGTGATATCCTTTAGAAAATTACATATTTTACCCTTATAACCCTATAACTCTCATAATTATACCAAAGTACCCTTAGGTTTTGGAAAATTACATAATTTGTCTTTATAACCCTATAACTCTCATAATTACACCAAAGTACCCTCAAATTTGGAAAATTACATAATTTACCCTTATAACCCTATAACTCTCATAATTACACCAAAGTACCCTTAGGTTTGGAAAATTACATATTTTATCTTTATAACCCTATAACTCTCATAATTACACCAAAGTACCCTCAGGTTTGGAAAATTACATAATTCACCCTTATAACCCTATAACTCTCATAATTACACCAAAGTACCCTTAGGTTTTGAAAAATGACATAATTTACCCTTATAACCCTATAACTCTCATAATTACACCAAAGTACCCTTAGATTTCTGAAAATTACATAATTTACCCTTATAGCCCTATAACTCTCATAATTATACCAAAGTACCCTCAGGTTTTTTGGAAAATTACATAATTTACCCTTATAACCCTATAACTCTCATATTTATACTAAAGTACCATCAGGTTTTGGAAAATGACATAATTTTACCCCTATAGCCCTATAACTCTCATATTTACCAAAGTACCCTCAGGTTTTGAAAAATTACATAATTTACCCCTATAACCCTATAACTCTCATAATTACACCAAAGTACCCTCAGGTTTTGGAAAATTACATAATTTATCCCTATAGCCCTATAACTCTTATAATTACACCAAAGTACCCTCAGGTTACTTATATTTATATCTCCGTTTTGTTTGCAGTGGGTTGGTCGAGGTTGGAGTCCCCCAACACTATTTCTTTAGAGTGGCGACAGGTGCCGGCCCTTATCCAGGAGTTGCTTCTTACGACTCCGTTTGGTCCTCTTTTTGACGCCCTCCCTGAGCGGGTATCTAGGGCGGCGGTGTTGGTGTCGGCGTTGGCTTCTCATTGGTGGGACACCACTTATACCTTCCATTAGAGCTGGGGGGGAGATGACGATGACCCCCTAGACCTATTTGCTCTGATCGGGATTCCTTCAAGGGGGTCCCTATTTAGATTGACGTCCCCTTATGTTTGACGGTAGAGGGTATCGGTGGTGCATTAGGATGGTTTCCGGAGCGACGGAGTTCTGGTGATACGATACCCTGGGCGGTCTTGGTCACGCGTCTGGCGACAGAGAGAGCTAGATTGGTTGCTTCAGGAGCTCCGATGACTTGTCAGGAGGCACGCCAGTATGCCCGTGTCCTTCTCTTACTGACGCTCCACGATTTGTTTGAGGTCTGTGGGGGGGACACAGCCCATCTCTAGTGGCTGCCCTATCTTCGAGATTTCAGTATTATGTTCGATTATGACTGGGGCGGCTTTATCCTTGCTGTTCTTTATCATGCTATGGACCAGGTTTTCCGTCATTTGGCCCTGAACCTCAAGGGCTTTTCTTTGCTGTGGGAGGTATACACTTTTGTCCCCTTATCTTTGCTTCAGTCCTTTATATATTATCTGTTGTTGCTGATATTCTTTATGTCTCCTCTTCAGAGTTGGTTCGTGGCTTATACCCGTCTGGGTCGCACCTAGGTAAATCTCCTTGTTGAGAATGAGGATCAATTTCCCCTTCTCCACAGATTCATCGCGGGGAGCTATAGAGCTCCTTATGTATATCGGACCCGGGAAACCGGAGCTGCTGCGGTCCATGACCTGTTGGAGGAACATGTAAGTATTTTAGTATTCTTTCTCTTCAACAGATAATAAATAAGATAGAAATAACTGAATAAATTTAATTCTCTTTTCAGATTGAGTGGGCCCCTTGGGGTGATCTGGGTCTCCATGTCGGATATGACCGTGCTTTGACTGCCTCGAGGACCAGGCGGCTTATCAGGGATGAGTATGGCCTTCACTTCTACTTGGGCGAGAAAGTTATTTGCCAGCATACACCGGCCCAGTGGCCTCGAGTTCCTTTATTCCCGCCAGTTTTGATGAGGCGGACGGACGAGATCGACCCGGTGACGGTGCAGGCTCTGGTTGACGGGCTTGGCTTTCAGACATTCACCGAGGAGGGAGACTATGCTGCCTTCGCTGCCCGTTACTTGATGAGGGAGCTGAAGGGGACTCGAGGGCCGGTCTTCTACGAGAGGTACTGGGCGTTGGGAGGCAATCCCAACTATATACGAGGATAGACCTATTTGTCCAGGACGGTTCCCGGTCATCTGCCGCCTGTCCCTGATCGGAGGGACAATATTTTGGATTCCGATGATGATGACCCCGAGGGAGAGAGGGACGTTCCTGTCGCTACCGAGGGAGGTGATGATAGACCCGAGGGAGGTGATGATAGACCCGAGGGCGGTGAGGGAGGTGGGGCAGCGGCGGTTCCAGAGCAGCCGCCTCAGACGACACCCATGGAGGAGCAGCGTGCTGAGGGTTTTGAGTTTTCGTCGGTATCTCCAGGGGTTATTTTCGACGCGGCTGAGGCTGCCGGGGGAGCAGAATTTTCTAAGCGATCCTGGGAGCCTGAGGACTTCGGGGCCGATTATGAGCAGTTTGGGCAGACGCCTCCTGCTGCGGCGTCTACTCCTTCCAGTGGGGTCTCGCCTCTGGGAGCGACGGCTATCGCGAATCCTCCGGCCCGTTCTTCTGGTCTCGGTGGCTCATCTTCTCGGCCTCCCTTGTTCCTGATCCGTTAGGAGGGTGGGTCTACCTCTGCTGTTATACCGGCGGGTTCATCTGTTTATCCGATAGATCTGCCGCCACTCCCTCAGGACATCTCTTACGTTGGCGCCGGTCTACGTCGATATATGGTGCTCGAGTATCCTCTTCCTGAGGATACGTTCGATTATTTGGGTGGTCGTCCTGATGATGAGGTATATGCTTTTATCTTCCCTCAATATCCCTTCATATCCATGTTTATTTATTTTAACTGTGCTGATTCTTTTTTCTTTTCTTTTGCAGCGGGTGAGCGTGCGTGTGGCGGATTTGAGAGCTTGGCATTCCCAGTATCTCTACAGATGGAACATTCTCCAGTACGTTGGTCAAGACCCTACGATATACATGCGTGACTATCAGAGGGCGATCGATGTTTCCTTGCGGGCAGATGACCCTCTGTCTTCCTCTCGTGCTCGGACGGAGTCTCGGAGGAGCAGTAGCCCGACCTCCAGGCGCTCACGATCCTCAGTGATCCGTCCCACGGCTCCTGTCCAGTCGAAGGGGCCTTCTCAGGCAGTAGCTCAGGGCGTCCCAGTGGTTGATCCTACTCCTGAGGAGGGTTCGGGTGACGGCGGGAGCGTGTCGAAGCGCGCTCTGATATATTAGCTTTTCTTTCCTGCATTTAGTTAGTTCAGACAGATATGTAGTTTTATTTTTAGACATTTTAGACAGAGATTTAGTTTTGAAAAACTGTTCTTTTATTAGATTTATGAAAATCTTTATTTGTGTCTGATGATATATATTTATTCCTTATCTGTGATGAAAGATTTTAATAATATGAATCAGTAATTTAGGAGCAATACCTTGTAACGCGGTGGTACTTAGGATTCCTGTAAAAGAACAGAGTGAGCATAATTCATACAAAAAGTGATTCTTTTGGCAAAATGACTCTTACGTGTAAGAAAGGCCAAAAAAAATAGGTACACCAAAGAGGATTGTCGCGCGACAATCCCTCCTGGATATGGGTTTGTCGCGTGACAAACAGGTACAGGACCCTCTTTTTTGCTATAAATACACCCATCTTCCTTCTTTCATCCCCACACCTTTCCCAAAATGTCTTCTTATCTTTCAAATTCTGATTTTTCTTATGTTGAAACCCGAGATGCTCTGATACCTTCTGAGAATGGCTTGAACTTTGGTGCATTCAGTCCTTTAGCGGGCTGGTGCCATCGTCTTGTAAATTTTTCCTTTTTGTTAGGTGCTTTGTATTTCTGGAGCCCTGCGGATCATCTTTTCCGTTTCGGGCTAGATGAGCTTTGCCCGACTTACGAGGAGTTTTCCTGGCTGTTGCGCTCGGATGTTCGTCTCCCGATGGCTGTTTCCATAGAAAAAATCAGTCCTCGAGATATGCTGATCGCTCTGTTAGCCATTCCCCAAGCGACCTGTGATGGTTTTATTAACAACGGTCTTCTTGACCTCCACAAAATGGTGAAGTTCTTTCATCATTACGAAGAGAGAGCCTCTTATAGCGTGGAGCGTACTGCGGCAGCCTTGATCTGTCTTGTTTCTGATATATTACTGGTGACGGGCTCTTCCCGTGTTGATCCAACTATTCTGAGTTTGATTTACCATACTAGGAATGGGGAGTCTATAGTGCCCATTGTTCTTGCAGAGACTCTGAACGACCTAGATGATCTCCAAAGGGGAGCTTCACCCTTCTTCAAGGGAAGTCCTCGTTTGCTATACATGTGGTTGTTGGAGCGTTTTCGATCAGTGGGTTTCAACGGGGTTCGGCTTGACAACCCGACGCACTTCTTCAGTCGTCCCCTTTTTGGTGCTTTGACCATGTCTTCCTTTGATTGGACGGTGTGGTTCGGAGAATTTTTGAGCCATTCGGTGGAACATTCCTTGGTGGAAGCTGAGGGCGATGGTGCTTAGTACAAGAGGTCAGAATTACGTTCGGCTCCGTGGGCTCTAGTTCACCTCCTTTTATCTCCCAGGATGTCTCCTTCGACAGTTCAATGTTTCTCAGGATATTCCCCTCGGCCTGAACAACTTCTCTTATGAGTCTAAGTTTGTGACCCCACATGTTTCTTTATTAGTGGAAAGAATGTGGTGTGCTCGACTAACTCGTCAGTTCAACTATGCCCGTTTTGGTATTTCCAGGCCCCTCCGGGCTGACATCATCCGTTCTCGTTGGGGGTCTTTGGAAGGGGAGCTTATTGATGATCCCTTTCAAATGGAGTGGTTTCGGTTCATAGATTCTGAGCCCACAGAGGAGAGCACCGTCTTTGCGTACCAGATCATGGATGAGGCTCGAATTGATTTGGCCACTGAGGACCCTGCTTGGCCAACCCCTAGGGATTAGGTTTTCTGTATGCTGTATCTCTTTTGTAACTTTCGGTGTTCTGAACCACCTTAATAATATACGAGAAACTGTTTATGGGAAATAAATTTCTTTACAATGCTTAAACCGGGCCTGAAGTCACTTCTCAGGTTGCCTACGTTCCCTTTTTGATTTTTCAAAAACACAAGTTTGAGTTGGGGCTCAGGTTTACGTAGTTCTTATCTATACATGTTACATCTATTGGTAATACTTCTTCAAACGATCCATGTTGACTAGTGGATGCAGTAATTGTCCGTCTAAGTCAGCAAGTATGGCGGCACCTCCTGTATCAATCTCTTTGACGATGTATGGCCCTGTCCACTTCTGCCCGAACTTTCCCCTTGGGTCTCTGGCTGGTTCTCGAATTTCTTTCAATACGATGTCGTTTTCATTGATACCCTGAGTCTTTACTTTCTGGTTAAATGCTCGAGCAATTCTCTTCTGATACCCTTGGTGGTGGTACGCGGCTCTCAATATCTTCTCATTTAGCAAGGCTAGCTCGTTATAACGTGCCTGGACCCACTCCAGCTCATTAACTTGATTTTCTAGCATTACTCTGAGGAAGGGGACCTCTAATTCAACAGGGAGGACTATTTTCATCCCGTATGTAAGGAAAAATGGGGTTGCCCCGGTAGAGACCCTTTCGGTGGTGCAGTATCCCCACAATGCTTATGGTAATTTTTTGGGCCAGTCTCCACAGGTGTCGGTCATCTTGCTTAGGATATTCTTCAGGTTCTTATTGGCGGCCTCAACTGCCCCATTGGTTTGTGGCCTGTATGGTGAAGATCTGTGTCTGGTAATACCGTATTCTTCCATGATTGTGTTAGCCTCTCCTTCGAAGTGGGTGCCATTGTCAAAGATGATCTCGTGTGGGACCCCATACCGGCAGATGATATTCCGTCTGATGAATCGGGCAACTTTTTTGGCGTCAAGGGTTTGGAAAGACTCGGCCTCTACCCACTTGGTGAAGTAGTCGATGGCCACTAGTATGAATTCATGGCCGTTGCTGGCTTTGGGCGAAATCTTCCCAATAATGTCGATTTCCTAGGTTGCGAAAGGCCATGGAGCAGTCATGTTGTACAATTCTTTCGGAGGAAGCTTCTGAGATTTAGCATAGATTTGACACTTGTGACAACGGCGTACGTGGTTAATGCAGTCGTTCTGCAGGGTAGACCAGTAATAACTTTGTCTGATGATTTTGCGGGCAAGTGTATGGCCGCTCATATGAGGTCCACAATCACCCCCATGTATTTGATCCATTATTTTGACAGATTCTTCTTCAGTGAGACATTGTAAATGGGTCCCATCGTAGTTCCTCTTATACAGCCTTCCGGCACAGAGTATGAATCCTGATGCTAATCTCATGAGTGTGACCCGCGTTCTCTTGTCTGTTTGCTCGGGATATTGATGATTTTTCAACAGGTTCCAGATGTCATAAAACCAAGTGGTTGAGTCCCCATTCTTTTCATTCTCTACCTCAAGGGCCATGCAGTGTGCTGGTCCTGATCTTCTTTGTACGGTAAGAGTTATTTCTTTCATTCCCTCCGGGATATCGATCATAGATGACAGGGTTACTAGTGCGTCAGCAAAACTGTTTTGTGACCTGGGGACATAGTAAAACTCCGAATGCTCAAATCTTCCCGCGACATCCTCCAGTCGGGCGAGGTATGGTACTAACTTCTCATCTCTGATCTTCCATTCTTTTAGAATCTGGTGAACTACTAATGCCGAATTTTCGTACACTTGTATTCTCTTTATACCCCTTTGGAGCGCGATCTCTAATCCGATTATACAAGCTTCATACTCGGCCATATTGTTGGTACAGAAGAAGTCTAGACGATATGATACCGGGGAGTGAGCTTGGTCTGGAGAGACTAACAGGATGCCTATCCCGTTCCCATTTCGGTTGGCGGCCCCATCAAAGTATAATTTCCAGTCTTCATTGATCTCGACACTCATAATAGTTTCATCTGGGAATTCGGCTTCTTCTAACATATCCCCCAATATTGGATTGTGGGCTAGGTAGTCAGTTATGATCTTGTCTTTGACTGCCTTCTGGGTCATGTAGGTGATGTCGAATTCGGAGAGTAAGAATAACCATTTTGCCATATGGTTTGAGAGAGTTGGTTTCTCGAAGAGGTATTTTAGTGGATCTATTCGTGATGCCAGGATGACCGGGAAAACCAGCATGTAGTGCCGTAATTTCTGTGTTACCCAAACAAGAGCGGTGCATGATTTCTCCAATGGCGTGTAGTTTATCTCAAATGGGGTCAGTTTCTTGCTGATATAATAGATGGCCTATTCTTTTTGGGTATCAATCACATGTTGGGCTAGCATGGCTCCTACAGCCGAATCGATGACTATTAGGTATAGGATTAGTGGCAGCCCAGTCTGTGGTGGGGCTAATACTAGGGGGTTGGAGAGGTAGTCTTTGATTCTATCAAAATCCTCCTGGCACTGATCATCCCATTCTCTTGGTGAAGACTTCCTCAAGAGTTTGAAGATGAGTTCGCAAGTCTGAGTGAGTTGAGAGATGAACCTGTTGATGTACTGTAAATTACCCAAAAATCTCCGGACTTCTTTCTCAGTACGAGGCTCGGGCATATCTCGGATAGCTCGAACCTTAGCAGGGTCTACCTCGATTCCTTTTTTACTGACGACATAGCCCAGGAGTTTTCCCTTGGTTACTCCGAACACACATTTCTGCGGATTGAGTCTCATCTGGTACTGGCGGAGGAGGTCAAAAAAATCTCGTAAGGCTGGTACATGGCCTTCCCTCTCCTTCGACTTGATTATCATATCGTCCACATATACTTCTACTTCTTTGTGGATCATGTCATGGAAGATAGCTGTAGCTGCCCTCTGATATATTGCCCCGGCATTCTTCAACCCGAATGGCATAACGGTGTAGCAATATGTTCCCCATGGCGTGATAAATGCTGTTTTCTCTTGGTGATCTGGGTGCATCTTGATCTGATTATACCCGGCGAAACCGTCTACGAACGACTTCAAGGCATGGTTAGCGGTATTATCTACTATCAAGTCAATGTTAGGTAATGGAAAATCGTCTTTTGGGCAAGCTTTATTGAGATCTCGGTAATCTACACACATGAGGACCTTCCCATTTGCCTTTGGAACGGGCACAATGTTGGCTAACCATGAAGGGTACTCGATCACTCGCAAGAACCCCACACTCAGTTGTTTCATCACTTCTTCTTTTACTTTTAGGGACCACTCAAGCGTAAGTTTTCTCAATTTCTGCTTGACGGGTCTATACTCCGGCTTGGTGTGTATTTCGTGCATGACTATCTGGCTGTTTAAACCTGGCATATCATCATAGGACTAAGCAAAGATATCCACGTACTCATTTTGAGTTTGTGTGAATTCCTCTCTTTCTGTCTCACTTAGACTTGCCCCAATACGAACTTCTTTCCTTTCCTCCTCCATCCCGAGATTAATCACAAGAGTGTCTCCCTCCTCGCTTTGTATAAGCTGTTCCTCCCATTCAGGGTTTTCATTTAGTCTTTCTTACCGCAAAATAAAATCTTCTTCATTAATAACAGTGCTTACAAGTACAAGTTCGAAAAGTAAATCTAGAAGAGACTCCTTCTTAGCCCTACCCTCGCTCTTGTCTCTTACCCTTACAATTTCACTCTTTCTCCCCTTTTCCTAGTAATCTGGATCAACCTGTATTAAGTGTACAGGGTCGTCTCTTGGCTCATCATCTTTTAGAGCCATGACGTCAAAGAGATCTCCGATCATTTCTTCCTCTTCATCTTCCTTGTCTTCATTTTCTTCTCTCGGCCCGATGGTTAACTTGGTAGAGAAGTTGTGTATAACATCTTCCTTGATATAAAGGTCCTCTTCATAGAAGATTTCCCATCTTGGCAGGTTATCTCCGTCGCTATTTCTCCAAGGCTCCTGAAAGCCGCAAAAGGGGAAGTCCTCTCATTCTTTGACAAAAAACCCATTAAGAGAGTTAAAACTCGGATACTGATGCCCTCAACTCCTTTTCTCTTGGTTGTCTTCTTCGGTGTGTTGGTACCCCAACCCTTCTCTTTCACGCCTCGTTACTGGTTTTAAGGCCTGAAGTAATCCTGGCTGCCCCATTCCCAGACTGGCTCTAGGTAAGTATTTCATCATTCTCAGCATATTTGTGATTTTGGTGCTGAGACCGGGGATATTATCAGGGGGAAGATACTTGATTCTCTGAGTGGTGAGGGCTTGCACTTGAGGCTCGTAAGAAAAGCCTCCCAGCTGTATGCTTTGACTCCCGATGCCCAAGACAGGTAATTCTAGATCCGCCAAGGTCCTCTCAGGATCTCCTTGGATGGTGATTATCTTCCCTTCGAACGGTATCTTGATCTTCTGGTGTAAGGAGGAGAGGAGTGCTCCTATGTCGTGTAGCCATGCTCTTCCCAACAGGAGGTTAAGACTGGAGGGAATGTCTATGATTTGAAAGTCGGCTGAAAAATTTCTGGGACCGACCATGAGATCAAGCTTCAGAGAACCCAGAACGGCCCTCCTAGTGTTGTCATAGGCTCTAACGGTTACATTTGATGGAGAAAGCTCTGAATCTAAGATACCCAGACATCTGGCGGTCTTCAAATGGCATATATTTATGGTTGACCCATTGTCAATTAGGACCTGTGGCAGAATTTTTCCTCGGGTCCGGACAATAATACAGAGGGCCAGACTATGTTTCTTTCCTAGTGGAGATAAGTCTTCATCTGAAAATGACAGACTTCTTTGGACTGTAAGCGACCCAATCATGTTTGGCAGTTGTTCTGGCGTAGAATCTGGTGATATGACGGCCTCATCTAAGAGTTTGATGAAGGCGGTCCTGTGAGTTTTGGAGGCAACCAAAAGGCCCCAAATGGTGATGTGTGCCTGGGTCTTCTTCAACTGTTCCAGTACTCGATCCTCTCCTATTTCCTTAGGAGGCGGTGATTTCTCGGTATCCATTGGCGGTGGCTGATATACCCTCCCTGAATGGGTAATTTGTTGTATCCAAAGGGATGCTGGGTCTGATCCCTCTGAGGTTTCTGATGACTCTGGTTCTGCCGACCAACTAAAAGTCTTGGGAGAGGTCTCTGTCATACAAATTGTTTCCTTAGGAAGGCCTCGGGGCTTCCATGGTTGTTTCTTCTTATCTTGGGTCCATCCTATCCCAGATTTTTCGGGATTGGTTTTGATTGTAAGTGGTTGTGAGATCCCCTGATTGGCCTTTCCTAACCCCTGCCCGGGCAGGAAGTTCATCTTAGCCATCCATTGGTCAATTATTGGATTGAGGCCTGGTGCAACTTGAGTCCTTTCTGACGGCAC
This sequence comes from Lonicera japonica, assembly GCA_021464415.1. Lineage (NCBI taxonomy): Eukaryota > Viridiplantae > Streptophyta > Magnoliopsida > Dipsacales > Caprifoliaceae > Lonicera > Lonicera japonica. The sequence goes on along the minus strand of CM038465.1, from coordinate 1,175,953 downwards.
AGCGAGTGACTTGTAGGTTGGGTCGTCTTGAATGAGTCCCACGAGATCAAAACCTTCTTCATCAGTAGTCAATGCGTTGATTCCTGTAGGTGGAGCATGGTTGGGAAGGGGGTTATTAGTAACATTGGGCCCGCCTAGTGCGGGAATGGTACCAGCTTCGATTAAGTCTTGGATACGATGGCGAAGAGCTAAACAGCGTTCCATGTCATGGCCCGCTGCTTGATGGTACGCATAATTCTCATTCATTCTCTAGGTGCTGGGAATAGGGTTTGGTGGGGGGCGCGGGTTGAGTGGAGTGATTAGTCCGGCTTTTCGGAGTAGTTCCAGGCTTTTGACTAAGGTAGTGAGAAGGGTGCAGAAGTTCCTCCTTTTCTTGACCTTGGTGCTCGAAGAGTCTCCTTGTGCGGGCCAACTCATCGGAGGTTCTTGTTGTGGCTGCTGAAATGAGTTTTGTTGATAGGGGTATGAGCTTAGTTGGTTTACGGCTGAAGTGGCCGTCTTTCTCCCAGTGTATGAGGCTTTCTTGGTGTCGATTTCTGCTTTTTTGGCCAGCTCTTCCTCTACTTGTGACCCCATGCTTAACAGGGCTCGGAAGTGTGGGAATACATGCTTTCCCATGCAACTCAATACAGTTGGATTAAAATTCTTTTGTATGATCTCCAACTGCTCTTCTTCATCGGGCCACTTGGACATTTGGGAGGTCATCTCTCTTCAGCGTGTGACGAAGTCGCTGAAGCTTTCCTTCTCGCCTTGCTTGGCCATTTTCAGGTGTTTGTGGGTAATTTCCAAATCTTCGTTGGACCCGTATTTAGTCATGAACTCCTTGACAATATCTCCCCAAGTCTTTGTGTGGTGTCTTTTCAGATAAAAAACCATCTCAGGGCGGCCCCCGTGAGAGTCATGTGAAAGGCCTGAGCTAATTTCGGCTCTCCACAACCTGACACTTGCATGGATCTGATATAGGATTGAAGATGAGTTTTAGGGGGGGTGGTTCCTGTGAACTTGGTGATGGAAGGGAGCTTGAATCCCTGGGGTAATCTTGCTTCTGGGTAGAGGGAGAAAGCATTCATATCCGTAATCTCGTCTGCTCCTTTTATTAGAGAAATCCCCCTTTGCAGAACCTTCATCTGCTCCTTCAGTTTCTTCATTTCTTCACTCTCTCTTGACACCTTGTCGGGTTGTTCCCGAGCTATAACCGATTCTGCATACACTGCCCGGAGTCAGTTGATGTCTGGGTATTCATTAGGAGGGGCTACTGGGGCCGGGGGTGGAATAGGCCTTGTGAGAACTTGTGGCCATGGCTGGTATTGGGGATCAAGGCCCGGTTGGGGTTATGGCCAGATGATGGGTGGCTCTTGTTGTTGATAAGTAGGGCCTGAATCTGGGGCTCATTGATTCTGATTGTTGGGGTCGGTTTGAACGGAACCGGCTATGATAGGGCCCGTTTGCGGTGGATTGGTTCTTTGGACTGGGGGAAGTACTTGTGATGACTGCCCTTGATTCGGATCCCAATTTGGTAGTAGTCGTTCAAACCCTGGTGGTGCAGTTCGTTCGGTTGATAACTCTTCTACTCGGATTCGGGTACCCTGTTGCTCGGTCGTGAGGCTTGCTAAATTCATGCTGACGGTCATTAGTAAATGATGCATCTCGGCTAAGGATGGCTGAGCTGCAAACGCCTCGGCTAGGCTCTGATTTGTCTCTTGATTCTTGCGTCCATCGGCCATTGCGGGTGTGCTTGGTCTTACTAATCCTCCGGTATGATCTCGACCGGCCCAACCTTCCAGACTGTCGTTTGTTTTACGGCTGTAGACGAAACCATGTGGCAAAGATGAAGGAAGACTAAGATGTGACTCGATTTTTGCCAAAAGAACCACTAAAAATCGCCGAGAAAAGACTCGGGTTTTAAAAAGGTGTTGTAAAGTAAGCCGTAAGGTGATACATCCCCTATGGCTGTTTAACAAGTGTTTTAGCTGACTCAATCTTACATGCAGCGCAGGTGTACGAACGGTTAAGGCTTCAAGCTCCCTCCTATTTGGCAAGACCTTGCGATATATCCCAAGGGCGGGTACATGCAAGAATCTTTTGATATACTTCCTGGGTACGTGAGTATTCTCGTCACTCGATATACCTCGGGGGCGTACTTGGCCAAGGAGAGTGAAAGTAAATGCTTTCGATTTATGTTGGCCCAAGCAAGCCAACTCCCTACTCACTTATAATACTTCCGGGGGTTTAGGGTAAATTCACACTCGTAGAACCAATGCATGATTTGTGAAAGTGCGTGCAAAGTTCGAAAGGTTTAATTTTACAAATGTCATTATCTTGATTACGTATTTTTGAAAACCTCTATTTTTAGAAAAAAGGTTTCTTCTCAATCAATTAATATAAGTAGGGAAAGCAGAAAAAGCCAATTTTCAACAAATAAACAAAAGTCCACATATAAGAGTCTAGTTTTCTAACATCCCCAGCAAAGTCGCCACTGTGAGAATCCGCAAATGCGACCCCCGGGTCTCGCTCCCGTCCTTGGGCGTCTGAAACGTCGAAAATGATTCCGTCGTTCCATTTGCATCGTCGGGTTGATAATTTAATATCGGATGTCCCTATATCCTATTTCTAGATGCAAGAGGGTTCGTTCAGAGTCGCCAGTACGTTTTACGAGAAAACGGACAAAAAGGGTCATGTAAAAAGAAAGACTATCGATACGCTTTTCTTTACACGTTTATCTACAAAATCAGGATTCTATAGGGTTCGAAAACTATGTTACGGATTGGGAAGGTGTTAAGCACCCATTCCGCCCTTTCGGTCTCTAGTGGTCTTATATGTTTATTTTATGTTGAAAAACTTGGATGCTTTTACTGACAGTCTACTACTTTTCAAGTAAAAAACCCTAATTTCTGGGGAAAGCGGGAAAAGGGATAAAAACCTTTGTGTTCCGAGATCCAATATTTTTAAAAGATGTAAATAAAAGTGACAAAAGTTGTTTTATTTCAGAGAGAGTTTCCCGTATTATTTCTCAGATAATGACGGTTTTCTCGGGTTTTAACTTCTTTTGAAAAAGTTCGGATCTTGTATTGGGACTAATTTAATATAGAATTTAGAACTCTTGAGGGGAGTTCTACCAGATATATCACAGTCTATGAAAGAGATAGGATATATCGGGTTTTTTATTCCTAAGTAAGTTTTACCGGTCCAGGTTTTAAAAACAGAATTTTGTCCGGATGATAATGTACTTACTTTTCTGGTTTTGTAAATGGTTTTATCAGGGTCCTTTGATTTGAAAACAGTAGACTATTTGTAACTTGGCAATAAACTTATTCAAATAAAACGTGGACAGAACAACAGAAGTAAAACAAGTACACATATATCCAATGTTAAATACTAAAAAAGACTTTCTTTACCTTCCTGACGAGAATAATAATAAAAAAGAAAATATAATACGGCAAAGAGATCTCCGGCAATAATAATCTTTTCCTTCTTCAGATATTTTCGAGAATTTGATTCTAGAAACAGGACACGTCGAGTGTCGAGAATAGATTCGATAATTCTTCAGAAATAGGACGATAATAGAAAATGCTTGACGAAAAATCAAAAAATCAGATATAAGCCAATAATTCTTCAATCTCAAGTTGTTGTCCTGAACCCTTGGGGGGTGTTGGCCTATTTATAGTGGTGGGAAGTGTATGTCGCGCGACACTTCCCCAAAAAGGGCATGTGTCGCGCGACAATGTGTATAATGTCGCGCGACAAACAGCTGAAGTGATGTTTCTGACAGACTGATGTGTCAGAGAATGGATGGTCTGGTGTCAGAGGGGATTGTCGCGCGACACAGAGGAGATTGTCGCGCGACATACTCATTTGTCGTTCGACAATTCCTCTTAAAAATAGGTTTGTTTGGCCAACAGACTCTTTCGAGACAGTTTTGGGTGTTCGAGTGGGTCCCGGACTCCAAAAACAGTACTTCTCGAAGGTCGTTAGAGTTCTTGCGGGGGTCACGGATCGGGGTGTCTACAACCATGTGTATCAAAAAAAAATACATTTTGATTCGCAAGGAACTACTGATTATTGGCGAACACACCTGGAAATTTTTCAATACTTGCATTAAAAAACATATTAAACAAGTTAGATTTCATAACGATACAACTATACAAGGCTAAGCCAGTTCAATTCCAGAAAATATGGTTTTATAATTAAAGAAATTTAATAAAATAAATAATATACATAGTTAGTAGCCTTCGAAATATCAATTCTTTTTACATAATATATAACATTTTAGTGCACTTCCGGTCTGAATTTCACTAACTTCCGGTTTGAATTTTTTGATGAATTTTTTTAAATTGATCTACTCATTGTAAAGACCATTTCCACCAAGTTTCATAAAAAATTTCATTCATTTAAGTCTCGAACTAAACTCCCATAGGCGAAGTTGGATGGAAGAAAAATGAGAGAAGGCTAAGGTTTTGAAGTAGTTTCAATTTGGAACCTCAACCGTTAAGTTATTTAACGGATTTTGACGGAAGTTCCAAATTGATCCTTCTCCGTAATTTAAGTTTCAATTTGAAATAAAAAATTGTTTAAATTTCGCATTAAAAAAATATAGTAATTAAGGTTCCAAATGGGTTAAATACTCAGTAAATTTGTATCGACTAAAAGTACATAAAATTTACATTATCCTTCCACCACAATAGCATATAAATAATAATCCCTTTGCCACTTGTACTATTCTTCCACCACTAAGTCAAATATACGATTCCTCCATCATAATTTCCCTCCCTTCATCCACTTGGTCCATCTCTCATTTTCATTATTTAAGAAACCCCCAAAATTCTCATAATTGAACGTAACCTCCTTAAAATTTAATACGTTAAACTTTTCATCTGTGATTACCAAAAAATTTGGGTATTCTAATTGTTGATTTAAGCTAAGCACAATTCAATAGGATATAAAATACAATAGCATCTAAAATTAGCACAAATCATTAAAATTTTTCTTTTCTTATTTATTTTCTCTTTCTCCTTGTTTCTTTCTCGGGTACTCCCATTTCACACGTCTCTCTCTCTCTCTGTCTCTCATTCATTATTGCACTCATTTCAGTTTTCAATCCTTTCTAGAAAGCCACAAATTCTTCTTCCAACAATTAAAACCTTTTTGACTAAAAAACCAATTAATCCCTCTGCCACTTGCACTATTCTTCTTTTTTTTCTTTTTTCTTTTCTTTTTTTTTAAGGAAGGTCTAAGGGTGTGTTTGGTGTATGTTTTGAGTTGAATTTTTAAGTTGAGTTTTTAAAATATATTGTTTGGTAGAATTTGAAAGTATGTTGAAAACTGAATTTGGTTTCTGTTTGAATTTTTTTTAACCAACTAAAAAATCTTATAAAAAAAATTCAAAAAATAATCACAGTGAATTTTATTTTATAGATCTCGACGAGTATGTTTTAAATATATATTTTTTATTTAATTTTGATTTTTGAATTTAAAGTTATGTTGTTTTAAAAGTTTTTTTAGAGAGAGAAAGTACAGTGAAATAAATTTTGGGAAGTGTGAAAATATAGTTGATTTTGAGTTGAATTTTTAAAATTTGGGAAAAAAAAAATAGACACATACCAAACAGACCCTAAGTCTCTCCTTTAATTCTACAAACAAAGGGTATAAGTTGCCTACCACTAGGCCAACCCTCTTGCACTATATATTCTTCCACCACTAAGTCAAATATACTATTCTTCCATCATAATTTCCCTCCCTTCATCCACTTGGTCCATCTCTCATTTCCATTATTTAAGAAACCCCCAAAATACTTATAATTGAACGTAACCTCATTAAAATTTAATACCGTTAACTTTTCATCTGTGATTACCAAAAAATTTGGGTATTCTCATTGTTGATTTAAGCTAACCACAATTCAATAGGATATAAAATTAGCACATTTAAATAATAATGACCAACAATAGCACAATTCAATTTATTCATTTAGTAAAATTTAAACAAAATTTGATACTTTAATTTACGTACAAACTTGTTTCTTTTCTTTTCTTTTCCTTGACAAAATTTACATAAAAATCTGACAATGCATGCTTGTGGCCAAAACAAGTATTTAGATTAATTGTTGGCTAAATGCCCACATCACGAATTATTCTAGTGACATGGATCATAAATACCATGTGTGGTTAACTTACCAGATAGTTACTCAATTTTTTACATCGTTGATTATTTGGGATTTTGCTTCATACAGATAAAGTTATGAACGACAACAAATACGATATACACTTTACTTATTAATTTTCAAGACCCTCGTATCATTTTTCATGGTCTAACAATAAATGGTTTTGGTACTTCTTTTTTTTTTTTTTGAATATATATTATGTTGTTTGCCAAAAAATGGTAACTTATGTCTATTTTTTTAAAAAAAAAAGAAGAAGAAGAAGGGTATTTAGTACTTTAATTACCGTCTAATGTCTAATTTGAAAAAAAAAAAAATATATATATATATACTATAGTCTAATTATCTATTTAATATTTAAGAATATCTTCAACGGTATAATCAAAATAACAATTCTAATCAATTTTAACAATGTTGGCAAAAAACACTACCCCAATGATATAATCAAATATTAGCAACTTTTTAACCAATAACCAAATCTACTCCCTTTATAATCAAAGTAAACAACTTTGTTCAATAATCAAAATGAGAGGCCCACTAATAATATTGAGTAAAAAAGCATCTTTTCAAATTTAAATCATATTTCCCTCTTTTTTTTTTGGAACAAAATTCAAATTGATTAATTTGTGGCCAATCAATATGATGGACCTCGCATATTTGGTAATTGAGAAAAAAAGCCATCGAAGATGTTTACATTGTTAACTTTAACAACTTATTAAATGGATAATCAAAAGCTATTTTGATTATTCAATTTTGGTTATTCCATTGGAGATGCTTTAATACTTTAATCAATATCGAAGATGCTCTAATACTTTAATCAATGCTTAGTTAATATTTATTATGGGGTTGCTATTGATACACACCAATTCACTATCTAACACTCCTTCAAAAGAAAGGTTTGATTATTTAATTGACACATACCACTTTTTTTTTTTTTTTAATTAATGATTAAAACATTAAACTCAATTCAATAACTCTAAATCACTTAAACACAATGATCAAAGCACTCTTCTACTTCTTCTTCATCATTCCTTTCCACTACCACCATTGCTGCTAGCACCACCATCCGAATCATCATCCATCTTCAAAAGAAGTAGGATACTTATATTTTTATTGTTCTTTTACTTTTCTTTTCATTTATAAATCATTTGATATAAATAAACGCATTTTTTAAATAAAAAAACCAGAGACAAAACACGAAGAATGTTTACTCGGTTCCTAGAAACTGAGTGGTGTTCATTATACTCGACCCAAAGGAACCGAATAAGGTACAGGTAACTCGGTCCTAAGGAACCAAATTAGGCTTTGGGTCATTTTTTCAATTCCACTCGATTCCTTAGGACCGAGTGACTTGTGCTTTACTCGGTTCCTTACGGCTGAGTATGATGAACAACACTTGGTTCCTAAGAATCGAGTAAACCTTTATCCATGGTAGACCTTTGTTTTGACGTGGTGTGTGCACCGGCCAAACCAAACTCTTATTTATTCTTTTTAAAAAACAAATTTAACAGATTCTTGTCAATAGTACAAAGTAGAATTTTTTTTTAACCAATAACGAAAAAATTCGAGAGAAAAAGAGAGGGAATGACTGGATTGCGAAAGAAGAAGTTAGAAGAAGAAGAAGAAGATTAAAGATGAGATTTGTGGTATGAGTGGTGTAATTTATTTTTTTGAATTATAGAGAGAAAGAGAGTGGAATGGAGTGGAGTGTAGTGTTTTTTAGAATAATATTAATTAATTTTAAAATTAAATATATAGTGTTAAGAGTGTTAAAAAGAGAAAGAATATACTTATAGAGTGTTAGATAGATAGGTCGTTAGAGACTCAAATAATGTGTGTAAATAATAACCCTTTATATATTATATTTTTTGTCATGATTTAAAAGATATTTATTGCTTTCAATCTTTTCAGAAAAAATGGTAATTGTAGTATACTATATATTTGGCCCCATTATATTTCCATGTGAGCCATGATGTGAACAAAGGACCACGGCCCGTTCAATTTATTCATTTAGTTAACTTTAAACAAAATCTGACAATGTAATTTACATACAAACCTTTTCTTTTTTCTTTTTCTTTTTTTTTTTACTTTTACATACAAACTCAATACTGCATGCTCCTGGCTCTCGTGTGATTTGTGATTTTGTACTCCTCGCATTTTTTGAAATGAGATGAATTGAATAAAATTTGGGCAGCTTAAAAATGTTAGTTAAAGTGGCACTTTTATGTTTAAAATCACAAATCCTTCTAGTGTTCTTAAAAGAAACTGTTTATTTATTTTAGTTGAAAAGTACTCTATATTATTAACTAAGATTGAAAGCAAGTATAATTCAAACAAAAAAAAGTCAGTAATTAGTATTTAGACCATGTTTGGTTGATATTTTAAAAACCAATTTTTAAAATTTTTATCAAAAGTCAATTTTACTTTCAGACATTTTAAAATTTATTTTACTTTACTTTTTTTCTCATAAATTTTTTAAAATACTGTAACTTTAAATCTAGGAATAAAAATTAGATAAATATATATATATTTGCAACCTACTTATCGAAATTTATAAAATAATTTATTGTGATTATAATTTAAATTTTTTTCATTAGATTTTTTAAATTGATTAATAAAAATTAAATTCACTTTTCAACTTATTTTTATGGGTGGTGCTATTGCCACCCCAAAAACTTCTTACTTCCACTCCCACTACTTTTATCACTAAACACACAAATATGCTTGAAATTTCAACACCCAATTGAAATATCTATCTTCTTCTATACCGTAAACAAAGAAGAAAAAATCAATTCAAGATTTGCCCCCAAATTCAAATTCAATATATTAAGAGAGAGAGAGAGAGAGAGAGCGCTTCGTTGATTGAAACACCCTTGGAAGTTTTAGAGAGAGAGAGAGAGAGCCCGTCGAAACTTTGCGAGATGCGACAGTCACGTGAAATGGAGGTGTGGCGATGGAGGTGGTTGTGTAGCGGTGGTGTTGTTGACCGAAAGTGGTGTTGATGGTGTAAGGTGGCTGAGAAAGGAGGTGGTAATGGAGGAGCGAGGAGATGGTTGAGGAAGAAGATGCAATATTGCTGTTGGACGATTTTTCCCTTGCTACAGTTGTAATGTGCAAGGAAAAAGAGGGTTTTAGACTAATGTGAAATCGGATTCAAACTTTAAAGATATGAGTTATGCAAATTAAACTTCATGGATGAAAGTGCAAAAGCGGGTAAACTTTAAGGGGGTAAATTTTTAATAACTCATATATGGGAATCATTTACTTCCCCCAATGACCAAGCAATTACAAATCAACAACTAAAAATTCTACCAAACTAGAAGTAAGAACAAGCATTTATTGCAAGTGTGTTATAGAGAGAGATAGAGCTCTAAGGTACACGTTTGAGCTCTATAATCAAACTCTGAATGACTTAGACCTACTCCATTGTAAGCATTGAGAGAATAGTGTAGTTAGAGAGATACTTGAGTGCTTGTAACCTGAACCCCTTCAATATAATACAAAGCACTGAACTCCTAGCTCTATTCCACAAGAGGATGAGTAACCTATATTCTCATACAGGGCGAACCTCCTCTTTAAATTTTTGGCTTGTTTTGATTTGGTTTGTTGTTATCATAATCATATATTTAATCATTTGACTGTGTGGTCGGAACAGACCAACTCTAGTTTTCCACACCAAAAGTTTGGCGCCATTTGTGGGAACAACATACTTTTCATAGTCACGTCCCTTTCAAAAACACCCAAAAAGCTTGCCATGTCTCATTCAAGACAGAACCAACCAGCTTCTTCAGGGAAAAGTCAACAAGAACCTTTAGCGGCCTTGATAGCACATCAGGTCACTCTCCCAGTCCAAATCAACAGGCTTATAACTCAAAGAGAGACCCATCAGTCTAGCTTAAAAGATATGTCAGTTTCAGCCTCAGTGTCTGCCTCAAATCCCTCAGCTCCTGCACGAATTCCAGATATTCACAGGTTGGGAGACCATCGCAGAGGATCTTGGAAGAGTCACAGCAAGACCGATGGGTCTGAAGCTGATCGATCCAATTCTAGACGCGGGACCTACTATGAGGAAACATCAGCCAGAACCTTTCTGCCTCCTGCGAGAAACCCAGAAGTGAACGTGGTCCATGAAAGATGTTCTAAATGAGGCCCTCAATATCGGAGTGGAGACAAACGAGGCCGACCTCCCCTCTCTCCTGTCCTAGAAACAGCCACAGCACCTCGACAGTCTATGTTTGAAAAAATATACAATAAGGGGCCGGTTGAGGAGGTGGAGAAGAGGCTCAAGTCAGAAATGAAGGCTCAGTTGGCTGAAATGTTAAAGACAATGGGCCACTCTGGAGGGAGCTTAGCAGCAGCTTTGGTTAAAGACTTTGAATCCCTATTTGCAGAGAACATTCAGACCTGTGCAGTTCCGAAAAGATTCCAACTCCCAACTTTGGAGTCGTATAATGGCACCATAGATCCTGTAGACCACTGGTAGCACGAAAATATGATTGGGCTCCAAAACGTCCCTGACGGCATCATATACAGGGCATTTGTCACAACCCTTAAGGGAGCAGCCTGAATGTGGTGCAATAACCTACCGCTTGGGCGATTCAGAGCTTGTAGGAGCTCAGCACCCATTTTATCTCTCATTTCTTGGGCACACGAAAGTAGTCCAAGCCTTCCACCTACCTCCTCACCATCAAATAGAGGTCGACGAAGAGCCTAAAGGACCACGCCTGTAGGTTCAATTAGGGGAGTCTTCTAATCAACAATCCCAATAAAGGGGTTGCTGTGGTAACATTTATGGAGGGAGTGAGCTCCCCATATTGCTTGATGACCCTAAGAAGGATGGCCCTAAAAACAAAGTCCGAGCTGCTGGATGAGGTCAATAAGAAAATTGGCATAGAAAAAGCTCTTAAAGGACGAGACCTATAAGGATTATTAGCTCTCTTGCCTCTTCCAAGCTCCAAGGGGGACACAGTCCACCTCGCAGCCAATAGAAGGGGAGCAAAAAGAGCAAGAAAGAAGAAAACAGGTCCGACCTGACGGAGAACAAAACCCGACAACAATTCACTCCCTTAATAGCTTACCTAAGCGAGGTTTATGCTCAGTTGGACCCAAGGCAGATCCCCAAGCCTAGAAACATGAAGACCTCGGAGAAAAAAGAGGGACGCCTCCAAATATTGTCGGTACCATAAAGACCATAGACATGAGACAGATGGTTGTCGGAAGCTGAAAGAGGAGATCGAGAATCTCATCCAAACAGGTCAGCTCCGACAATACGTGGATAAGAAGAAGGAGGTTCCCCAGAAAGCCAAGGGGATGTAACACAATAACAAAAATTTTATGATTGAAGGTGGCTTTTCCTTTTTCGGAAACAACAACAGGCCTAAGAAGGCCCACATTAGGCAGGCTAAATCCTCTAGCTCGAGGACTAAATTCTTAGTGTTAGACCTACTAAAACGGAAAATTACGAGGCCACTGAGATCACATTCATCAATGAGGACATGAATAGGGTGGAATATCCTCATGATGACCCGCTGGTGGTAATGACTATGATGGGCAACCACAATGTCCATCGTATCCTCATGGATATAAGTGTAACATCCAACCTCATGTACTATAGTGCATTCAAAGCCATGGGGCTCACCAATGAGCACCTGACCCCATCATTAGTAACCCTGGTGGGCTTTTCCAAAAAAAAGACCAGATCTTTGGGGACGATCAAGCTCTCGGTCACCCTTGGGACAGCTCTGAAATAAGTAACCAGCATAGTAGAATTTTTGGTCCTCTACAAGGCCCCCCACTACAATGCCATCTTGGGGAAGGGCACCCTCAACGAAATCAAAGCTATTATGTCCACCTGTAGCATAACCATAAGGTTCCCTACCCCCCTACGGCATTGGGAAGGTTAGAGGAAACCAAGTGGAGGCTAGGTACTGCCACTTTGGAGCTCTAAAAGAGGTCAGATGTGCCAAAATCGCAATACTGGAGATCGAAGTTACCGCCATAAAAGATCGCCCGATGTAGAAGAGGCCACTAGCTTTGAAAAGCTAAAGATTGACATTTTGGACCCCTGTGACGAAGATAAATAGCTCAAGGGAAAACCTGTTGAGGACTTGGATGACCTGGTCTTAGATCCCTCGCAACCTGATAAGGTACTCAAGATTAATAACCAGCTTAGCTCGAAAGGTAGAGAAAAGCTCTCCCAATGCCAGAGAGCCAACTCTGACGTCTTTGCTTGGTCGCATGATGATATGAAAGGGTTGAACCCGGAGGTCATGGTACGTAGGTTGAATGCTGACCCTGCCTTCAAGCTTGTGAAGCAGAAGAAAATAAACTTCTCAGTAGAAAGGAATTTAGCTGTTAAAGAAGAGGTCCAGAAGCTCCTTCAAGGTGGGTTCATTCGAGAGGTTCATTGCCCTAAGTGGCTTTCCAACGTGGTTCTCGTAAAGAAGCACAGTGGGAAGTGGAAAATGTGCATAAATTTCAAAGACCTAAATAAGGCTTGTCCGAAGGATAGTTTCCTACTCCCGAAGATTGACCAGCTCATAGATGCTACTACTGGCCATGAGATGCTGGGCTTCATGAATGCATACTCTGGTTATAACTAGGTTAGAACGGCTTTAGAAAAAAAGAAAATACCTCGTTTATCACCAACGAGATGACCCACTGCTACAAGGCCATGTCGTTTGGCCTAAGAAACGCCGGGGCTACCTATCAAAGGTTCATGCATGAGCACTCCCTTCAAGGACCAGATAGGGAAAAACATGAAAGTCTACATCGACAACATGTTGGTCAAAAGCCTCAGGGCTTCTAATCATGTACCGGACCTCAATGAGGCCTTCGCCATTCTCAAAGAAAATGGCATGTCCCTAAATCCAGTCAAGTGTGCCTTTGAGGTAAAGGGAAGAAAATTCCTAGGGTTGATGGTGACACAGAGGGGGGGTAGAGGCCAACTTTGAGAAAATTCAAGCTTTGATCGACATGAAATCCTGCACCAAGCCGAAGAAGGTCCAAAACCTGGTGGCAGAGTGGCAGCCATAAACAGATTTATTTCTAAGGCTACAAACATGTGCCATCCTTTCTTCAAGACTCTCAAGAAAGCCTTCGAGTGGATAGAAGAATATGGAGATATTTTTTAGCAGCTCAAACTGTATCTGGGAGCTCCGCCTCTACTTAGCCCACCAAATAAAGATGAGATCCTTTGTCTTTACCTTACGGTTTCAAAGACTATTATCAGCTCCCCCTTGTGAGAAATGAAGAGTGGGCACAACTACCCATTTACTATACCAGCAAAGCTCTACACGCAGTCGAACTCAACTGGAGAAGTTGGTATGTGCTCCCCTCGTCACTTCCAAGAAGCTAAGGCCTTACTTCCAGGCCCACGCCATAGACATGCTCACGGATCAGCCGTTGCGAAAGGTTCTTGACAAATAGGAACATTTCGAAAGATTAGCTATCTGGGCTATGGAGTTTGGGCAGTTTGTGCTCACTTACAAGCCAAGGGTATCCATAAAGGGATAAGTTGTGGTAGATTTCATAGTAGAATTCACCTACACCGAGGAGCAAGTCCCTGAACTAGTGGAGTTGTTGCCACTCATGGACCCGAGCACCTCGAGCCCTATCACTTCGATGAACTTGCTGCCCAAGATTTTTATGTAGGTACTTCATGCGGATGAGGCCTCTAATCTACAAGGTTCTGGAGCTGGCCTGGTGCTCATCACCCTCAAGGCTAATGTGTTGGAGATAACTCTAAAGTTCCTCTTTAAGGCCACAAATAATGAAGCCTGATATGAGTTCGTCATAGCAGGTCTGAGGATGACCACAGACTTGGGACAAAGCAAATGGTGGTTTACAATGACTCTGCAGTCGTGGTTAGCCAACTGTTAAGCCACAACGTGGCCAAAGAGGATCACATGGCCCCATACCTTGCTAAAGCCTAAAAAACAGCTTGGAGACTTATAAATGTAATCGTCATAAAGGTCCCCCGAGCTCAGAATAACAAGGCAGATTGGTTATCCAAGCTGGCTTTATTAACTGAGACGCTAAACAGAGTCCACGTGGAGTACTCGGAAAGAAATGTTACTGAAGAGCTCGAAGAAATGAGCATAGCTCCAGTCCAAATCTGCAAGTGCTGGATCGACCCTATTTTGAGTTACCTCACGACTAAAGCTCTTTTTGAAGATAAAAAGTTGGTAAAAAGGATAAAGTACATCTCCAACAGATATGTGGTTATATAATCAACTTTACATCGGAGAGGGTACATCTTTAACATTTCTGTTAGAAATCTATGAAGGATTATGTAGGGGACACCCAACAGCCAGGTCTTTAGCCCTCAAAGTTTGAAGGCAGGGGTACTTCTGGCCCACTATTTTACAAAATGCTAAGGAGCTGGTGAAGAGGTATGACAAGTGCAAGCATTTTGCTAATGTCCAGCAGCTCCTTGCAGAGCTGATGACTCTTGTTAGTAGCCCATAGGCTTTCTCTTAATGGGGCATGGACATAGTCGGACCTTTCTCCATAGGCAAAGGATATACAGACTTTGCGGTAGTGGCTATAGATTACTTCCCCAAATGGGTTGAGGCAGAGGCATTGACCACCATCACTACTCAGAAGATCCAGAGTTTTGTATAGAAGAACATCATCTGCTATTTTGTTTTCCCAAAGGTGTTGATCACTGACAATGGGAAACATTTCAATTGCGACCTCTTTAGAGACTTTTGCGAAAGACATGGAATAGAAAACCATTATAGCTCACTTATCCACCCACAAACAAATGGCCAGGTCGAAGTCACCAACATAACACTCCTAAGTGTGTTGAAGAAAAGGCTTGAAGCCGCCAAGGGATATTGGTTTGAAGAGCTCCCATCTATTCTCTGGGCATACATGACCACTATTTGAGGTCCAACGGACGAAACTCCTTTTTCACTGACCTATAGGACTAAAGCAGTAATTCTGGTAGAGATGGGAGTGCCAACGTACAAAAATAACCACCATGATCCAGCTCTAAACAATGAACGTCTATTAGCCAACCTAGATCTCTTTGAAGGAAAAAGAGAGCAAGCTCGAATCAAGGAAGAAACCTACAAAAGAAGCATGGTTAAGAGCTATAACAAGAGGGTCAAACAAAGAACCTTGAATGTGAGTGACTTAGTGCTTTGAAAAGTTACCCTAGCAACTAAAGTCTTTGCACATGGGGTGCTCGTTGCCAAATGGAAAGGTCCATATGTGGTTGACTACGCGAAAACAATGCGAGTTATTACACCGAAGTGCAGGTGGTCGGTCAAGTAATAAAAACTTGGTAAGTCCGAGGTCGATCCACGAGGAGGAGGGTAGTTCTTTGACTTAGGAAAATTTCTTTCAAGAGGAAGAAGAGAAAAATAAAGAAAAGATGAAATATGGAGGGAATGGAATGAGAATTAATAAGTAAAGTAACTAAAGGCAATATAGCTAAATAAAATATGCAACTAAAACTAATTCTAAAAGTAGCGAAACATTACTATGCTAAAAGAAACTAAACTAACATAAAATGAACATGCAATAAGGGCTAAATAAAATAAATAATAATAAAAGCGTACTAAATTAATTAAACGCGTGAAAAACTTTAACTAAAATTAAGAACAAAAAGTGTTAAGGGTATCCATAAGTTCCGGGCAACACAACGGACAATTCGGTGGACCGATAACTCTTTTCTAATTAATTTTTCTTTAAAAATTAGCCTACTTTTCACAAGTTAATTGATCTCATAAACATGTATTTTTCACAATAATTCATGCGTGACATGAGCTATACGTATCAATACTAATTATGGAATCAATTCGCATTACTTAATTTTACCAAAAACACTTGTTTATTAAAGTGGAGTAGTGCTTGACACTACAAAACCTTTTATTAAAAGTGAGTTTAGAAATATTAAGTAATAACCAAAATTTAATTCAAATAAGTTGAAACATGATTAAAATCAAATTTGAACTAAAACGGACGGTGAAAACACAAAATTGGCGATTTCGGTATCAAAAAGTAAGAATTAAAAATACTACCGAAAACAGCGCACTTTAGTTTAAAATCTAAAAAGATACATAACCAATTAATTTAGAGAGTATAGACCGCTCTCTAAGTCAACTAGTTAGGGTTTAGCGCAAAAATAATGATTCAAACTAGTTTGGTTCTTTTCTCGAAAAGATTTTATTAAATTTATTATAAAAAATATGTTATTGGCATACTAGGATAATAATTTAATAAAAATAAGATTTATAATGACCTATTAACCAATGAAAAATTAATTAGAATTGAATTCGGGTCTGAAAAATTATCGCGTCGACATATCCGTTCCTTACGGGCCCCTAACTAACGAACTAGCTAAACATATTTAATAAATTCATGGACGATAAAATAATTAAATGAAATAGCATATTTATATTCAAGAATGAAAAATTAATTAAGAATATAAGCATATAAATGTACTCAAAATTTTAAAGCAATCGATAATTAAAAACATGCGCAAAATAGAAATTATGGCTAAACAATTTTTGAAAAATAAACAATCTGCTAGCAACACAAATGGCCTATTGATTTTTGGAAAACTTGGGATTTGAGTCTCCAAATCAGTAGGGTTTTGTAGAGAATTAAAATATGATCGTTTTGATAGGTGGATCATCAAAATCGGCCAAGAAACGAAGAAATTATGATTAAAATAAGAAAACACATATTTTTAGGGTTCTACGCGGAAATTCCAACAAAAATTATAAATTAAGCATGAATTATGAATTTCAATAAACAATCACATTCAAACACAATCAAAACATTAATGAACATTAATTGAAAGAAATTAAAAATAAAATTGAAAGAAAAAGAAACTTACAGTTACGCAGTTATTGAAGAACTGTAGTGGGACTCGCGCAAACTCAAATTGAAATAGAATTATACGATATTTCTTCTTCAATACAAGCCAAAAACTAAATGAAAATATCTCTCTGATAGCAAGGGAATTTGGAATTATTGAAGAAAGTCGACTCTCCTCCGTCGACTCTAAAAAAACTAAATGGCGACTGTGCTCTCCAAAATCTATAACCTAATTTTATTTTATTTTTTCAAAATTCAAAAATTAAAGATTAAACTAATTAATAAAATAAAATAAAATAAATAAATCTATAACCTAAATATTTTTTTTCAAAATTCAAAAATTAAAAATTAAACTAATTAATAAAATAAAATAAAATAAATAATAATAACAATAATCAAAATGTTAAAATAATAGAGAGAGAAAGAAATAAGAGCATAAGAGAAATTTTATAATAGAGAGAGAAAGAAATAAGAGCATAAGAGAAATCTTATTACTCAACTGATGATTCAATATGTGTAGGGGTTAGCTCTATTTATATGAAGAACTAACCTCCTTACTTCTCTACATAATCAATGTGGGACAAATCCACTATATATACTATTATGCAATCCCTCATTCATACCACAATTCCAATGTGGGATAAATTGTATCTTGCAATATTAGTTATGGACATCCACATATTAATATTTTATAACACTCCCCCTTGGATGTCCATTATGTCACAATTCAATGACAGCTGCCTCATTAAAACCTTCTTAAGGAAAAACCCAGTGGGAAAAAACCAAAGTGAAGGAAAAAGAGTACAACATTCTTCTGGATCATTGAATCGGTATCAAATGCACAATATGCTGCCTCATTAAAACCTTTACTAGGAAAACCCAATGGGACAAAACCTAGTTAAAGGAAAAAGAGTACAGCGTACAAATATTATGTAGCATACTTCAGGATGCTCCCCCTGATTATCTACTCCCCCTAATGACAACATTTATATATTTTTGTTATAAAGTCGACGCATGCCAATATCATAAACTAACTTCTGGAATATCGGCTTTGGTAATGATTTTGTGAACAGATCAACTAAGTTATCACTTGAACGGATTTGCTTGACTTCAATCTCTTTATTCTTCTGAAGCTCGTGGGTGAAGAAGAACTTAGGTGAAATATGTTTAGTCCTGTCACCTTTGATGAAACCTTCTTGAATTTGTGCTATACACGCTGCATTGTCTTCATAGATAATACTTGGAACATCTGTAATAGAAGACAACTGACAAGAACTGCGAATATGATGGATTAAAGATCTCAACCACACACATTCTCGACTAGCTTCATGAAGAGCTAAAATTTCAGAATGATTAGAATAAGTGGCTACTAAAGTTTGTTTAGTAGATCGCCAAGAAATAGCGGTATTACCACTAAGAAATACGTAACCTGTTTGAGATCGTGCCTTATGAGGATCAGAAAGATATCCTGAATCTGCATATCCTATTAACTCAGAACCATTAGAATTATGTGAATAAAATAAGCCTAAATCAGTGGTTCCTCGTAAATATCTGAGGATATGTTTGACACCAGTCCAATGTCGTTTAGTTGGTGCTGAGCTATATCTAGCAAGCAAATTAACTGAGAATGAAATATCCGGCCTAGTACATTGTGCTTAATATAATAGGGCACCAATCGCACTTAAATATGGTACTTTAGGACCCAATACTTCTTCATCATCTTCCTTAGGACGGTATGAATCTTTCTTTACATCTAAAGACCGGACAACCATGGGAGTACTTAGTGGATGTGCTTTGTCCATACCAAAACGTTTCAATACATTCTCAGTATAGTTAGATTGATGGACTAATATCCCACTAGTGCTTCTCTCGATCTGCAGGCCGAGACATAATTTTGTTTTCCCAAGGTCCTTCATTTCAAATTCCTTCTTCAAATAGTTAGCAGTTTTTTTTTTCGAGCTCTTCTTGAGTCCCGATTAGATTAATATCATCTACATAAACTGCTATTATAGAAAATCCTTTTAAGAATTTCTTTATAAAGACACATGGGCAAATGGGATTGTTTTCATATCCTTCCTTAGACAAATATTGACTAAGACGATTGTACCACATCCTTCCGGATTGCTTAAGTCCGTATAGTGAACGTCTTAATTGTATCGAGTACGTACTCCTTGGCTTTGCTTCAGGCAAAGTAAATCCTTCTGGGATTTTCATATATATATTTGTGTCTAAGTCCCCGTATAAATAAGCAGTTACAACATCCATGAGTCTCATATCCAAGCTTTCAGTAACTGCTAAACTTATCAGATATCTGAAAGTTATTGCATCCATAACAGGGGAATATGTTTGATCATAATCAATCCCAGGTTTTTGCAAGAAACCTTGTGCCACAAGTCGTGCCTTGTATCGTGTGATTTCATTATTTTCATTCCTTTTCTTTACAAACACCCATTTATAACCTACAGGGTTAACACCTTTTGGGGTTTGTACTATAGGTCCAAATACACCACGTTTATTTAGAGACTCTAATTCTGCCTTGATGGCAATTTTCCATTTTGGCCAATCTTCTCTTTGTCGACATTCAATTAATGTACGTGGTTCTGTATCATTTTCATCATTGCCCTTTGATACTTCAGTAGCTACTGTAAATGCAAATACGTCATCGATGACCTTTTTGTTTTTATTCCACATCTCTCTCGAATAAGTGTAAAGTATAGAGATCTCTTCATTATTTGGTACCAATGCCTCTTCAGGGGCTTTTATAGTCTCTGCAGGGACTTTTTCTAAAACAATGACCTCTTCTGGGGCCTTAGAGAGAGTGGATTTTCCCATGACCTCTTCTTGAGTGAAATGGGGAACCTCTTCAGGAGTGTTCTTAGGGCATGATTGCTCAGTCTTCCTCTTTCGGGGAGCTGATTCTTTGGAACCTATAGGTCTGCCACGCTTCTGGCGTGGCGCAGATTCATTAGCTGCCATATTTTTATTTTGTCCTTTAAGGACATTGATTCTGGCAGGTGCATTCATAGCTGGCACATGTGATTTTATTGCATTTGATGCATCATTAAATCCATCAGGTAATTTATTTGCAATTTCTTGCAAATGTACTATTCTCCGTACTTCTTTCTCACATTCTGATGTTCGTGGGTCCAGATGAGACAATGTGAGACTATTCCAAGATATTTCTCGCCGTTCTTCTGGAACGGATAGTTCTTCAGGAACCTTCTTATCTCCCCCTAACGGCGGGAATACTGTCTCATCAAATTGACAATCTGAAAAACGTGTAATAAACACATCTCCTGTCATTGGTTCTAAATACCGAATAATGGAAGGTGAATCAAAACCTACATAGATCCCTAGTCGTCGTTGAGGGCCCATCTTAGTACGCTGGGGAGGCGGAATAAGAACATAAACTGCACAACCAAATTTATGCAAATGTGATAGATTTGGTTGAAAACCGGTTACTAGTTGTGCAGGAGAAAATGTGTGATAAGCTGTAGGTCTAAGTCTGATCAGTTTTAATGCATGCAATATAGCATGTCCCCAGGCACTAACAGGTAACCTAGATTGCATGAGTAAAGGCCTTGCAATAAGTTGAAGACGCTTAATCAAGGATTCGGCTAAACCATTTTGGATGTGAACATGTGGGACGGGGTGTTCAACTTTTATCCATATGGATAAACAATAATCATCAAAAACTTGAGAAGTAAACTCAGCTGCATTATCAAGTCTTATAGACTTAATATGTTGATTTGGGAATTGCGACCTAAGTTTAATGATATGTGCCAATTGGTGTGTAAAAGCAATGTTTCTTGTAGAAAATAAGCTTACATCTGACCAGCGGGTGGAAGCATCAATTAAAACCATAAAATACCTAAAAGGTCCACTTGGGGGATCTATAGGGCCACAAATATCACCATGTATTCTTTGGAGAAAAGATGGTGCTTCAGAAGAAATTTTAAGGTACGAAGGTTTTGTGATGAGTTTACCTTGTGAACAAGGGGTACAGAAATAGTCACTTGGTATGGTCAGCTGATGGTTCGCCAATGAGTGCCCATAAGAGTTATCTATTATCTTTCTCAACATGGTTGTTCCTGAGTGTCCTAATCTATCATGCCACAATCTTAAGGCCTTGGGATCACTAATTTTCGGTATTTTAGACTTGAGCTTTTGGCTCATAACTGAGTGTGACTCAACATTAGATAATGTTGTGCAATAGAGACCCGAGGAGAAAGCACTTAATTTTTCTAGTGGGAGCTTCTGGCTCGGAACACTAGTAGTGATGCATAAGAATTTCTTGTTACCTTCATTTTTCGTTTCAATATGATACCCATTCATTCTAATATCTTTAAAACTAAGCAAGTTTCTTCTGGAACTGCTTGAGAATAATGCATCTTTTATAAAAATGTGGGTACCATTTGGTAACATCACATGGGCTCTTCCGGAGCCTTCAATTATTTGCGCATGTCCAGCTATGGTGGATACTTTGCGTAGGTCAGCCACTGTTTTAAAATCCTGGAATCGTAAATTTATCCATTCATTGCGAGCACTAGGCAAGATGACCAACTTCTGGTGGTCATATCTATCCTTCAGGGATTGCCAGAGACCCAACGGGTCTTCCTCAGTCATGTACTCATTTTTTTTAAATCATCATGAATGTGGTGACGTAAGGAGATAAGAGTTGAAGCTTTGTCCTGTGAGGATAATTTATTTCCTACCAAGATTTTTGGCAGTTAAATGAAGTTTAGCATCAAATGCCAGTTTAAGTAGTTATTGCCATTAAGCTCAAGGGTCTTAAATTCGAGTTTAGTGATATTCGACATTATGACTGCAAAAGAGAATTATTGTAAATTAATTACTAATAAAGGATCAATAAATTCAAATATTTTTGGCCAATCATTATTTCATGGATAAGAACTTCAGGTTCTTGAATTATGAGACTTCGGGCTCATAAAATAAAAAAAATTAATTATAGAACTTCAGGTTCTATCAAGACTTCAGGCTTGTAAAATATGGCCTTATTTTGATCCATTACATTTACAGTCGTTTAATTATTAAGTTTAAAAGAAGAAGAGTAGAATAAACAATAGCGTACACATATTTACATGCAATTTAAATAAAACTTATTAAGTTAATATAAAAATTGCAGGTTTAATTATTGAAGTATGTTTTATAAAAACTTCAAGTTCCAAATAAATATTAGGGAACTTCAGGTCCCTAATATAATCTATGGATCTTCAGGTCCAAGATAATGATTATGAAATTTAAGGTTCCAAATAAATATTAGAGAACTTCAGGTCCCTAATATAATTCATGGATCTTCAGGTCCTGAATTATGATTATGGAACTTCAGGTTCCAAATAAATATTAGAGAACTTCAGGTCCCTAATATAATTCATGGATCTTCAGGTCCTGAATTATGATTATGGAACTTCAGGTTCCAAATAAATATTAGAGAACTTCAGGTCCCTAATATAATTCATGGATCTTCAGGTCCCTAATATAATTCATGGATCTTCAGGTCCTGAATTATGATAATGGAACTTCAGGTTCCAAATAAATATTAGAGAACTTCAGGTCTCTAATATAATTCATGGATCTTCAGGTCCTGAATTATGATTATGGAACTTCAGGTGTAAATAATTTATGAAATAAAATATGTAAATCTATAATAATAGACCAAATAAAATATTTAACAGTAATATAAATCATCAAAGTATTATAAAAGAAAGGACAAGCATAAATCTAACCTTTATGACAAGAAAATTCCGTGCCTTCTTTCGAACAGCCCCTTCTATCGAACAGTCTCCAAGAAGAAAAAATTTAGACTATGGTGGCCTGCTTTCGCAATGGCCGGCCTTCAAAAAAGAAGGAAACAAATTCCTTCAAGAAGAAGGAAAAAAAAATTTAGACTATGGTGGCCTGCTTTCGCAATGGCCTCCAATTGACTGTAGAGCAGTCGTGCTGATAACGTGTTAAAATAATAGAGAGAGAAAGAAATAAGAGCATAAGAGAAATCTTATTACTCAACTGATGATTCAATATGTGTAGGGGTTAGCTCTATTTATATGAAGAACTAACCTCCTTACTTCTCTACATAATCAATGTGGGACAAATCCACTATATATACTATTATGCAATCCCTCATTCATACCACAATTCCAATGTGGGATAAATTGTATCTTGCAATATTAGTTATGGACATCCACATATTAATATTTTATAACACAAAAAGCTATTTTTAGCTTTTATCGTCTATCAAGTCGTTGGCTCGAGAGACTAAGTCTTCCAACTTAATTTCTCGGGTCAGCTTAAAAATAATAATTAAAACTCTTCCAGCTTAATTTCTCGGGTCAGCTTAAAAATAATAATTAAAACTTGTCGGCCGCGGGATTCGAACACTGGACTAAGCATGAGTAGAGAGCTGGTCACTTGCCATCTAGGCTAAGGACCCCATTCGGTAAACCTCTGCACCATGAATTTATGTATTCTTTCGCGCTCAAATCCAATCCACTGGCACACTGATCCTATTTTTGCCATAACTTTGTGCTCCGAATACTGATTGATGCAAGGTTTTCGCCCATGCGTAGCTAACTCAAAGCTCTACAACTTTTTCCTTTGGAGTTTTCTTCAAATTCGGCACGGATAAATACCAGAATTGGCTAGAACATCATCATTGCGCGCAGTGAATCTCTTCTTCATTCAAAAATTTCTCAGTTTGATTCAAATGACTCTTCTCTACTTGGGACTGCTCTATTGGCTTCTCGTAGTCTCTTCCATCAACTTTATTCATGCTTGAGCTTAGGATTTTCTTTCGGTTCACTTCTTGAACTTAATTCAACTCCGAATTTGACCGATAATGACTAACTTTGGGAGAATTTGCATCTGGATTCATTCTTGTTCATTTTTAACCTGTAAAAAGGGTAAAATGCACTAGAAACAAACATATTATCCTATTTCATGATAAAAACTCAATTCTTAACAATTTAAGATAATTAGAATCAAATTCATGTATATTAAGCCCTCTAAATATGTATAAAAATGCAATATTTTGGCTTAATCAGTGGTCACAAAAGTCAGTAGACCTAGTACCTACTACTTGAGGACTGTTGACGGCATGGAGCTCATGGGCCTTGGAACATAGAGCACCTCAAGAGATATTATCGTTGAAGGAAATCTTCTGTATTTTTGTAACAACTGTTTCCAAAGAAAATGTATGAAAATTTTACTTTGACTTACAACTTGTATTCCACAAAACCCTTTTACAAAGAGGTTACTTTAGTAAGTGCCTAGCTCCTAAAGCACACTTGCACTCTCCAAAACCTCTCACAAAGAGGTCAGTCCTACACTGAAGAGGTCTGAGAGCGTGTGAGAAAATTATTAAAATTTGTCTAAGTAAAAAGAAGGCATGTCTCTTCTATCAACTTAGCCAAAAGAAACACATTTTCCTCTAACTCCAATGACTTTGAAGAAATTTCCTACCACCATGTAGGTCAGTCATCAAGCATAAAAGGCCTAACAAACCTACTGAGAATTAACAAATTTCTGTTTAAAAGAGGTCAGTTTAATAATTGCCCATCTCTTTGAGCACACTTATACTTTGGGGAGTCCAATTGACATCTGAGAATTATTTAACAAACTTTGCCTATGTCTAGGGGGCAAAACTCTTAAAGACTTAGCCAAAGTATAAAAAATTCCCCATCCACAAAGTGACCCAAAATAAAATTTGTCACCACACAAATCAATTACATAAGTAAAAACAGGTCATAAACCTTTTGCAAAACTGATAAAGACCTCTAACAGAGGTGACATATTGAAATTTTCACTCACTTACATACTCAGCTCTATTATTTTTTATTTAAGTTTGGGGCCATAGGGTACGCATATACACATGGTTAATTCCACCCCATGAGTACAACTTAATACAAACATAAAGGAAACACATAATAAACAAGTAAAGGCAAAATTTCAAAACAAAACTTTTTCCATTGATAAAGAAGTTTATTACAGGTTTCCTAAGAGCTCTATTACAAAAAAGAGAAAGGAAAAATCATATGGCTACACAGCACCACCCTTATCAGCTTTCCCATCAGCTCTTGAAAGCGAAGGCTCCCCCTTTTACTACTTAGCTATCACATCAGGTTTCTCTGCCCTGAACAACTGTAGCATGGCGAGAGCATTCGACCTCTTCTCCGCTATTTTGGCCTCTAACTCTGGGGTCACCTCTCTCTCTGATGGGACCTCGAGGCCTTCAAGATCTTCAGGATTCTGAAGGGCTAGCTCCTTGCACTTGTAAAAACCGATCACGAAAGAATAAAAAATCTTCAGCACCCTCAGAGCTGCAAAAGTCCTTCGCAGATTGAGCCTTTACAGCAGGAATGGACTTATTCAACTCCTTTAACTACTTCTCCAAGCCAGAAAGGTGAAGTTATGTTATTTCTTGGTGCTGACGAGAAGTTGATAGCTCGAGGTCTTTAGCTGCTAGCTAAGCCTAAAGACCTTTCAGAGCTGCTTCAACGTCCTCTCTTCCTTTACACTTCAGCTCCGCTTCCAAGATAGGCGCAATTGTATGGAGGTCCCTTCTGGCCTAAATTGACTCGAGCTTGAAGTCGAAGGCCTCTTGCTTCTTGGCCTCAAGCTCCAACTCCAAGGCCTTGTGAGCAAACTCTAGATGACCAAACATGTCGTTGAAACTGTCTACCTTACCTTTTAGGCCCTCAGTCTCTGACAGGGCGTTGGTGAGCTGGACCAGCATAGCCCTCTAGTCTTCTTTTGCCTTCTCTAGGTCACTCCTCGCAACATAGAGCTCGTTATGTGTTTTTATGAGCTCCTCTTAAAGAGCAAAAGCTCAACGGAGCTCGAGCCCTCTTCAACCAAGTGGAGGGATGACTAAAAGAGGTTCATGGCCTGCAAGAAAGAACAGGAATAAATTAGCACCTAAAATGAAGGAAAAAGAAGTCCCGGCTAATACTTAAAAGTCATAGGGGTGTGTACCTGACTCATGTAGAAGGCGTACTTATTAGCTATGGAGGCAGTCCCTCTCTTCTTTGCTTGGTCCAGAACTACTTTGGATAGAAGAGGGAGTGTAAGGCCCTTAACAAAAAATCCCGAACCATCCTGAGAGTTGGGCTTTGGGTGTCGTCACTAGATCCCAAGGGATATGAGGTCCATTCAGGAGCATCCTTAGCCTCTATTATGATAACGTCCTCTTCCTCAGCACTGGCCCTTTTGCCGTTGGGGCCTGCAGCAATGGGGCTTGGAGAACAGAGGTCTAGTTTATCATGTCTCTCCAAAGCCGTCCTCTATAGGCTCAACAGTTATTGGTTGCTTAGCGAGGCGTTCATCAGGTTTGTCAAGGAATGCACACCTTCTAGGCGAAACGCGCTAGGGACTTCAGGAGTGTTAGCGGGCTGAGTATCTTTTTGAGGAGCTAGTATATTCTCCTTCGCAGTCTCAGGCCCTTTAAACCTTTTGGAAGGGGGCAGGTCCCACTACAATGCACTTCTTCTCTTGGTAGCCTTGTCGGTGTTTACTTTAAAGGCCAGCTCTGAAATAAAATGCCAATTAAAATTATGAGTAAGAGCTCAAAGATTCTTCTGAATTTGTGAAAAATGAAATAAATATAAGAATTTACTTCGATGCATCAACACTGGGACCTGTCGTAAGGGAGCTACCTCCAAAATGGTATTTCCAGGTGATCTCCCTCGAGTTGGTTCAAGGCCTTCCTCTTATGGGGCGCCACCCATAGTCCCAGTCGGAGGCCCCTTAAAACTCTGATCAACCACGGGCTCAATAGAACCTTGATAAAGCGTAGGTCCTCCGAAGCCCAGGTCAATATCAAGTCCCCCAGAAGGCTTTTCAGCGGCTCCTTTCTTAGCTGAAGCCCTCAGCCCCAGGTCGTTGTGCTTTAAAAAGACCAGCACCTTAATTTGAAGGTGGGAGATCATCCATTGTGAGAATGTGGGGATCGGTGTTATGAGGATTGGGACCCAGCCTAAACCGCCACAGCATGCCCAGAGCGATGATCTCTACATAGTGCTTGATGAAGAAGTCATTGGCATCCTCAATCCACACGGACTTGACCAACTCAATCTTTTGTTTCTTAACTGTCAAAAAGAGAAGGGATGTTACGAACGCAAAGTCACAAAAATAAAAAAGCTCACCAAAAATAGAGCAAAGGGTACTTATTAACAGAATCTGGTTCCGAGAACCATCACTTGAGGTCGTGGATGCTGGGGTATTTAGAGTCGTGTTCCTAGTCCTCGCCTGAAATGAAGAAGAACCTCTTTTTCAAGTTGGGAATGCTGTCAGGAAGGCCCTAGTTGATCTTTAGAGCCCCAAGTCTAGAAGGACATCTAAGGACCCCTTGTTCTTTCCACCACTGTCCTTAGGTTGAAAGAGAGTAATGAACTCCTCAATGGTCATCTCGTGGCTCCCAGCCGAAATGGTCCTGAAGATCAGCATTGATCTTATCAGATAGGACCACATGTTTGGGCTAACCTAGGTAGGATTAACTGGTTGAGGTCCATCGCTACTAGTAACTCTCTCACGTGGTCGTCCATGGAGAAGCGTAGTTCGTGCTCGAAAGAAGACTCATAGAAGTAAACTTTCCTGGCCTATAGTAACAGGCCCTCTCCTCAAGACCTGGAGCCTTAATTCTGACTAAGTCAGGAAATTGGTATCCAGACCTTAGAACGGGGATATCAGCGGGAGAGAAGGTTGAAAGAATGCGGAAGACTGTAAGGGAACTGAGATACTTTAAGTACTTCTCGAGGTCCCTAGAAGCGTTTGAGACGTTGGGAGGAAGATAAATGGAGATCATTTCTCCTTCATTATCCACGATATTGACGGCCTTTACCTCAGCAAGAGGATTGGGGACATTTCCCACGGGGGATCCCTGCTTTATGTTGGGAAGGATCTCTAGATTCTGACCGTGACTGGTGAAGTGATCCATGAGAAGAGCTATAGCGTGGAAAGAAGTAGTGGGGGTGAAGTAAGGGATAAAATCTATGAAGTCCTCTAAGGAAATGCTTGAGAATCTCCTAAAACTGTGATCTGAAGGGGGAGGGTACACCAGAATGGCAGGGAAAAGAAGAACTCAAAAATTTCTGGGCTTTAAGGACACTTAGGGTTTAAGAAAGAAGAAGTAAAAAATTTTACCAAGTCTGAAAGGTTTATATAAGGCGTACATGCGAAGCTAACTATCCACTTAGAGGTGTAACTGTCAATTCAAGGGAGCCACTACTGCACGTTCGCACGTTCTTCTAGGAGTACGGAACAAATAAGCACGTTCTCAACAAAAAAGGTAACAGCTTAATAAATAGCTCCTTACGACAATTTAAGAAGATAAATGGATCTGCTCAATCGAAATATTCAAATCCTCTTATTCAAATAGGAGGAGTTATCAGAATTTAATAGTTCATTACAATTTGAGCTCCAACCACCTCATTTGACGTGGTTCAGAGCTCCCTCAGACCTCCAAAAAAGTGCTTATCCTCCCCAATCAGCTCTTCTGAGCTAAATGACAAGGATAGGGGCAATTGATATAGCAGAATACTGGAATAACCTGCCTAGCCAACCACGAGCTGACGCTTGGTCTCCCACGTCAGCAGATTAGTCAACCAAATGAGAAGAGTGCTAATGACCTCCACCTGAAAACCACCTGGATACCAAAACTCTAGGGAATATGGACATCTGGATTAAAGTTCTATTTTCATAAGTAGCTTTTCCGAATTCGAGCTCTAGAGCTCCTCCAACGAATTCTAGAGCTCCCTGGCCGACCACTATGTCAAAATAAGTATAGACAGCATGGACGACTACTACTAACTCTACCAACAACATAGAGCCTCCCTCAACTTCATTAAATGCACACCACCTGCATTTAAGGCACCAAAATTTATGGAGAAGCAAGGTTCGGAGTTGGTGATGATTAGGGATGACTCTAGACCTGCTCTGCGAGCTCCCTCACACTTTTTCTCTCTATTATATATATATATATATATGGTGAGCATTTACTTCCCCCAACAACCAAGCAACAACAAATCAACAACTAAAAATTCTACCAAGGTAGAAATAAGAACAAGCATTTATTGCAAGTGTGTTATAGAGAGAGATAGAGCTCTAAGGTACACGTTTGAGCTCTGTAATCAAACTCTGAGTGACTTAGACCTACTCCATTGTAAGCATTGGGAGAATGGTGTACTTAGAGAGATACTTGAGTGCTTGTAACCTGAACTCCTTCATTATAATACAAAGCACGAAGCTCCTAACTCCATTCCACAAGAGGATGAGTAAGCCATATTCTCATATAGGGTGAACCTCCTCTCTAAATTCCTGTCTTATTCTGATTTGGTTCGTCATTATCATAATCATCTGTTTAATAATTTGACCGTGTGATAGGAACAAATCAGCTCTAATTTTTCGCACCAACAGTCAATATTATAAAATCTTCACACATGATACGGTGCAAGCAACAAAATATATATACACATCCAAAACTAATTACATACATATATATACAATCCTCACACACACACACACATATATATATAAGTAAGTACTGCCAAATAAAATAAGGGAAATGATATTAGCACTCCACTTTTATCCTAAGGCACTCCATTTTCATTTTTAGTGACATAATCTTTTGGGACACTTTTTATGTCACTACAAATGAAAGTGGAATGCCTTAAGACAAAAGTGGAGTACTAATATCATTTCCTTAAAGTAATAATAATTATTATTATTATCAGCAACAATTGATCTTTCACGTAAGGATTTGACCTTTTACACATATAATATATATATATATATCGATTTGACCTATTATAAATATATTATATATACAGATGGCAGCAATTTGAGACAACCAATCTATATTATAAAATACCATCTTTGATCAAATTTTTTTCTAAAAAGTATAAAATTCTAATGGTTAAAAATATACATGTTATAGTGTGCATTAGTTATGCACTATTAGATGAGTTTTATATACATATCAAGATGTCACATCAAAGTTAAAATACTCACATATAATATACACAATAAGCTCTCACACATAAATAATTTTTTTATATTAAAAATGTCATAACTTAAAATAAAAAATTTAAAATTTATTATTTAAAATCTACTAATCAAGATCAATTAAACAAGATCCATCATGACTGTAGAATTATGTAAAAAAAAATCAAAATTATTAAGTAGCATTTAAGGACATACTTTATATATTCGTACATTATTGATCATCTTAGTATATTATTTTTAGGAGTGTTCATGGTGCATCAATCCAATTTTTTAACTATTTTCAGATCATAATGACAAACATGGTTGGACTATTTTCACATATGGCATTGAGTTTAATTTGATAAAAAATTATTTTGCCAAGATCAAAATAAGATCAAAAAATATGATTAAAAGATTCTTTAAAAAATTAAAAACAAGTCGATCCAATCTAGTTTACTTTTAGTTTTTTTAGCAAAAAGATATATTGTACCTACATTTTGATTATTCAAAATGTTAGATTATGCTAGACAATAGGTTTAAAATAGATAGATTAATATTTGTGGATTTAGATTTGTCACATATTTTATTTATTTCACCGAACTAGATGGTACAAGTGTACCCTAATATATATATAAAACAACGAAGCATAAACATCTAATCGACATATATAAATATATATGTGCACCGTAAATCGTGCATATATATAGGATAAATTACATTAAACCACCTTCAACTATCACTCTTTTTCACTTTGCCCTCTAAATAAAAAAAAAAGACCCGATAGCAGACTCCCTCCATCTACTAGATCCGAAGGGGAATACGGTGTTAACATAATTACTAAAAGGACAATACTACCCTTATTGGTTGTTGACCTGACCCATCCTTTTTATCATTGAATAAGGCCCAATAATTTCCCAAAAAAAATAAATAAGGGCCAATAAGAGATTCAAGATTCTAGACATAAAACAACGTACCATACAACATTGGATTAATCTGATTTTTATCATCATTTTCTATATTCACAAATTATTAACTCTAGAATCTAACAATACATGTATGTCTGTATTGTTCTCATTTTCTTTTTATTGTTCTACATCATTTAGAGAGAGGGAGAAACTTTTTATTGTTCTCATTTTCAGAAAAGCATAGAGAGAGGGAGAAAATGTCTGAGATGGAGGAACTTAGAGCGACAGAAAGAGGGGAGCCTTCACATATCCGACATACTGAAGTTTTATAAACGTAGGTTTTTAATCGTCAAGCAAATGGAAGAGACTACCGCAAGCCGAAGAAGAGGACGAGGGCAATTAGCTAGAGAGACTGCGGTTTTCGCTTCCAGTTTTTTCATAGCTCAATTTTTCTTTTCCTTTTTTTTTTTTTTTTTTTTTTTTTTTTTTTTTTTTGGTTTGTGGGGACGGGGGTGGATTTGGACTCCTACTAAAGGTTTGAAAGGAGAATGGGGTTTTGATATTGTGGAGTTGGAGTTGATTTTTTTTTTATTGATAATGGAAATCTATTGAATTCAAACGGAAAAAAAAAAAAAAAGAGTTCCAAAACTTCAATTCCTCTAAAGTGCAATATCGAGGTTCCGATTGAGGGCTAGAAGCTTGTAGAAAGAGCGCTCAATCCAGCGAAGCCACTAGCTCATTTTGTCTTGCTGGAAGAGTTGCACAAAGAGGTGGAGAAGATCGGGACAAAGATGGCGGTTGGATTATTTACAAAGATATATATACTCAAAGCCATGGTGATAATTGTTTCTCCCCCTTTGGAGATTGTGCCCTTTTTTCCATTTCGATCATCAATTATATATAGATATATGTATATATATGTGTATATATGTATTTACGGTTGTGTAATGTGCATTTGTGTGTGTAATGTGTGAACAAGAAGGGGGAGGAATGTTTTAACTTTGCTTAAATTATATATCAATGGTAATTTGGACAAAAAAATAAAAATTGTTATATACCATGTGCAAGGGACATGATAACATATGTTAAGTTTTTAACGGAATTATAACAGAATTGGGTTAAGTGCAAAAATATTATAGTTAAAATGGGTATATTGTCGGGTTATTTCGTTCAAGGGGTGACCCGGAAACCCAACTTAGTTTAAGGGGGTTTAGTGTAATTTATCCTAATATATTTGACCCTTGAAAAAGAAAAATAAAATATGTACCTTAACTTTAATAAAAGCACGCAATCTATATATATATATATAATCAACCCTAAGATCGTTCATATCGTATCATCAAGAATCTCTCTGATAACACTTGTTAGATCTTGTTAGATCCAAAATAATTATAAATCATAGAATCGTTCATGTCGTATCACCAAGAATCAATAGATTAATATGCGAAAGCGTAACTGAATCCATAGCGTGCGATTTGTAACTGAGTGGTTGGCATTCCAGATCTACACGTATTTCTTTAGAGAATCTTTTAAGCTTTCTCTATTTTCTATGTGATGATGGGGACTCAATAGGAACAAAATACATACATGCTTTCTAGGGACAATTACCACAATATATATAGATAGTAAATCCTACTATCTTTCCCGTATTTTTATTTTAACCCATCATAAAAATAGAAATTATCCTTAATTATCTACACATTAATGGTCCACACCCTATTAGATATGTTTAAACCCAAATAAATTAAACCTTATTTGATTACTTTTAAAGTGAGCTTAACCATACGACAGTTCACAACACATCATTATTTCACATATAAGCCCAAAATTAAATTAAGGATCCAACATAAAGTTCATACATAAAAAGCTCTATTGCTTTTTGATATATAATACAGAAGTCCTTCCTCAATTGTTTCCTCTTTGAACTTTCCAAAAAAAAAATGTTTCTTTAATTTGTTTTTTGAGCAAGTATCAAGAGGGTGTTACCATTATGGTTTTCCACCATGCGAGGAAAACTGAGGCATAGAAGAAATTCTGAGTTGTTTTAGGATAAAGAGAGCAATCTAATTCGGGACTCAACCGAATTTCTCCTTTTATAGTTTTCAATTTTGGGTAACATTGTTCCAATTTTGCTTATAAGTTATTAGTGATTTTTAAGACTATATCATGTCATTATTATATTTTGCCTATATTTTTTGAAAGTTTTAATATGGACCTTGAAAAATTAAGAATCACTTGCTACTGATGTTGTACAAAATTATTTCGCTTTAAGGGTGGATTTTTTATGATGAAAACAAGAGATGGTTCTCAATTTAATAACACTAGAATTTCGTTGGCTAGGATTTTCGGAGGTACTTTCATTCATTCCTCACTTGTGGTTATATAATGGTAAATTTGTTTTGACCGGCAACCAAAACTATATAAATTTTGTGATTTTGGTGTTATTAAATTTTAGCTCGAATTATTATATTCCAAACTAATAATTATATCCTTCGCGGTACTAATTTTGTAGTGTTACCAACAAACTTCTATCTATCTATCTTTTTGGATATGTTTTTTTTTTATTATTATTGCAATCTTCTTCTTGCCTAGGTAGGGTTGTGGGCCTTTGTTCATGCTGTGGCGATATCATCATTTACTTTTGCTAGAAAGATATATATATTTTGTGGTTTGTCATATTGTTCTCCTGCAAAATTAATCGTTCTATACGTACAATTAACACAATACTCATATGAAAACATATTCTAATTAATTCCTCTTCTAGCTCAGTATTTTTATATCGAAATGAATATATACTTTGGACGATAAAGGTTTATTTTTCTATTATATCACATGCTATTAGAGGAAGTTGTGTAGTGGCTGAAGGTTCCAAATCACAAAATTCTTTAATCCTACTACTAATGTATTAATTGTTCAATAGTGTTGTGAGCGATGTGAAAATATGATGAAAGAGATAATATGATATAACTAGTAAACATGATTATGCACAACCTGACGCCACTCATATTTTTTCAATATTCAACACCAAAAATATGCACGCATGAAGTTCCATGATTTCTCAATTAAGCTTCCCACAGAAGGGGAAAAAAAACAAAAAAAAAAAAAAAACACTAATGAAGCCTTGAATGCAAGCGTCAACAAGAATTTATTCTCACAGTTGCAATCTCGCAAATTAATCTAGAATACGAAATACATAAGAAGGGGCCCTTTAATTATGGTTTCTTAGGCTCCATTTGACAACAACATAGAAAATGAAAAGAAAAATACTTGATTTGTGTGAGAAACTAGAAAACAAGTTGAGGTATGTGATGAGATGCTCTATATTTCATGGTCATTTTTATAAGTAGATGTCATCTACCATTCGTTATTTTTTGTGAAAAAATTTTCTTCCTCAACCGCCGAAATTGTTTTTTCCATGGAAGAAGTCAAAAAATAATAAGACATCTCACCACATGTTTCAACTTATATTCCAACTTCTCTAAAAAATCAACCCGTTTTTGTTATCATTTTTCATGTTGTTATCAACCTTTAATAGTATAAAAAGTTTGTAAGAAAGTCATTACAAGTAGCGAAATGGCTGCTAGAACTGAAATGATTGCCCATGGATTGTTTAAATAACTCCTCCTTAGTTTCGCTATCCATCGATTTTTCCGCTTGCCATAATGCACATTTATTTTCTCAAAGACTCCATTATAATGGGAGTGCGTACCCGACTAAAAAACTGACTTAGTGAGTTTGTTAAACATGGATGAGACCTCCTCATCCTCACCTAGCCAATTGTCAATAATTCCATTGCGACAAAGTACTCTAACATCATTTGGAGAATTAATGAGACAATCAAGAAAGACAGCGTAATCACTAACAAAATGGGAGCGAGGACCCTCACAACATTGCTTATATGCGATATGATAAGATTCCTGAGGAATGATTCGGTCGCATCTGTAATGGTCAAAAGTGGAATTTGCAATACCCCCCCCTTTTGAACTTTATATTGAATAAGTTACTTCCATTACGCTTCTCAAACTTAATTCTAGCCTCTCTTAGCTCCGTCACACAATGAATGAACTTAACATCTCCATCGCATCTCTCCTCTGAAAATGAAGGCTGCCAGTTGTCATATACTACCCCGAGCAAATGCTTATACAATGTCCTCAAATCCCCTTGTATATTGTTTTCACGCCCTTTACCTGGTAAAAGATCTTGAAAGAAATTAAGGACCCAAGAAACAAATAAAGGGTGATTATTTGGACCTTCGATCATGTCAAACAACTCGCAGAGAACAAAAAACGGAAGTTGATTCTCAAACAATAATAAATCACGCTGCAATGTTTTAACGACCCAATCCATTTCAAAGATAGGATCCTTTGTCTCCCTAAAACATCTGTCTTTAAACTTGTGCACCAATTCGATGATGAAACAACCATCTAATAGTAACATTTCGACCCATTCATCTTTATCAAGGGCAGGGGTTTCAGCATAGCATCTACGTGTGTCTTGTTCTAGTGCTCTTAGAGCAAGCACATACCTGTTCAACATTTCATTGTTTCCTCGAAGATGATGACTCAAATAACACAACTTGTGGTCCTCCATCATCTTCAAATTTTCATTACGGTGGTGATAAGGACCAATTGCAATGATAGTTGGTTCATAGGCCTTCTCATTGACTTAGTGTAGTTCGTCATGTACCCTAAAGATACAACACTCATACGAGGGGAGTAGGCGATCAAACCTTTGTCTGATCTTAATGCAAACATGATCTTCTTGCTGAATTTGCGGCATGCTTGTTTAAACAAAGGCAAACATGAAGCATATCAATAAATAAACTCTCTTCCATCTTTGTCTGGACAAATTTGTCCATCTTGATTTTACGGTTGTGTAATTATGTTATAACCTAATATGTCATTAATTAGCTAATAAGAGTCTTTGTAAGAATTAAAACCTACACCAGCTGATAAATAATTACTCAAAATTTACAAAAGTTTATTGATAATTATGAATATATTTTAAGGTAAGTTAGTTAGACTTCTTAATTGTTGCATAACATATGAGAGTGTTTGTTAGAACTAAAATTTAATTACACTGCAGGTAGAGGCCATTCAAGATTGGTCTTGATGGCTAGCTTGAAAGCTTGTACTCTAAACATATACTTCCACTAAGGAAACCTGATCTCTGATATTGCAGTAGACTTTAATTAACATCTCTCATCTTCCATGGTTCTCACTTTTTACTCAATGTTTTTTCAAGCACCTCTTGCAATTTTTTTTTATTTTTTTTCCTTATACAAAAAGCTTACCAATAGATTTAGGGTTAGGGAGAGAAGACAATGATAGGGGTGACAGGGTTCACACTTGAAACCTTGCTCCTATAGTGACAAAGATTTACCCACTTAATATCCGACCAAATCTAACTTTTTTATATTGTAGCAACATTTTTTTATATATATACATAGACTTCTAAAACTACAATGAAATAAAAGTAGATACTTAAACCTGGAATGCAATTATATATGTATTAATTAATGTAGGCAGTTGTTGACTAACTTTTTAATATTGTAGCAACATTTTTTTATATATATAGACTTCTAAAACTACAATGAAACAAAAGTAGATACCTAAACATGGAATGCAATTATATATGTATTAATTAATGTAGGCGGTTGTTGATTAACCTTTTAATATTGTAGGAACATTTATATATATATATATAGACTTCTACAACTACAATGAAATAAAAGTATGAGTTAGTAATACTTTTGACTCCCGAAGTATGCTAGTAGTTGCACTTTGGTTCCTAATGTTTCGATTTGGGCGCATTAAACCTCAAAGTTTAGAAATTGTTTCAATGTACTCCAATAACTAACTTCCGTTAAGTTTTTTAACGGAATATGCCATTTAATTTCTTTTTCATTTTTTTGGTAAAATTTTACGTCGCAATTTCGGACCTCTAGATGACTGAATTTGAAATAAAGTAAAACTGCAAAATTGAAGCTCTCGAAATTCTCTTGGTGATACACTCAAGAAATCCATGATTCGGAGTCTCGGGGAAAAATTATGCTTTAAAATTTATTTGAGTTACTTTAGGTATCTTTAAAAAAATATTGAAATGTACACCCATTTTTTCTCTCTGAACCTATTTTCTCCCTATAATTTACATTTATTTATTGCAAATTTAATGGATGATAAACCCAGTTGAGGCCTAATTAATCTTTTAGTTTTTTTTTTCTTAATCTTTTAAAAACTTAATTATTGGAAATCTATAATTGAGGGAGGCTAAAAGTAAAACGGCTTATCAGATGAACTGAAACCAATATCCCCGAAGAATGGATATCATCATCGTCCATTTTACTTTTAGCCTCCATTAAGTATATATTTCCAAAAATTAAGTTTTTAAAATATTAAAACAAAAAAACTTAAAAATAAAAAGAAGAATTAAGTCGTAATTGGGTATAACAACTATTAAATTGACAACACATAAATTGTGTAGAATGACCTGAATATAAATTATATGGAGAAAATAAGCTTAGAGATTAAAAAGAAAAATGGGTTTGCATTTTAATATTTTTTTAGAGATACCTAATGTGACTCAAATAATTTTTAAAGCAAATTTTTTTCCCCGAGACTCCGAATCATGGGTTTTTTGAGTGTATTACGAAGAGAATTTCGAGAGCTTCAATTTTGCAGTTCAACATTTTTTCAAATTCGATCATCTAGAAGTCCGAAATTGTGACACAAAATTTCACAAAAAAATGAAAAAGAAATTAAATGGCCCATTTTGTTAAAAAACTCAATGGAAGTTAGTAATTGGACTACATTGAAGCAATTTCTAAACTTTGAGTTTTAATGCGCTCAAATCAAAATATTAGGAACCAAAATACAATTACTAGCATACTTCAAGGATCAAAAGTGATACTAACTCTAAAAGTATATACTTAAAACATGAAATGCAATTATATATGTATTAATTAATGTTGGCAGTTGTTGACTAACTTTTTAATATTGTAGCAACATTTTTTTATATATATATAGACTTCTACAATGAAACAAAAGTAGATACGTAAAGATGGAATGCAATTATAAATGTACTAATTAACGTAGGCAGTTGTTGATTAACTTTTTAATGTTGTAGGAACATTTTCTTTCATATATATAGACTTCTACAACTACAATAAAATAAAAGTAGATACTTAAATATGAAATGCAATTATATATGTATTAATTAATGTAGGCAGTTTTTGATTAATTAAAAATATAAGCAATGGTTACTAACACTATTAAGCCGGATAGCCGTACCCTTTATTTTTCTGGGATCTCACAATTTTACCTGTCGCTGCATTGTATTTTTAAAAAGTTTCAACTCATTCTTGCTCTCTTTTAAAACCAAAATCTAATTACATAGAAAATTACTAAATGATAATTATTGAGTCATGTTGTTATGTTAAACATCTATATATAGATGAATGAGTTCCCAACATTCGTTAATATACGGCGCAAAGTTTTATACAAGACTTTATCTTCTCCAATAATAATATTTCCGTAATAATTTCCTTGACCCAATACTAAAATTTAATCTCGGTTAATTAAAAGCAGCTATGGTAATCGCAAAAAAACATCAAAACGATTCAATAACTAATTTTGTTGGATGATCAAGGTGGTTAAAATAATAATTAATAATTACTTGCATTGCAGGTGCTCAAACACAAGTATAATTTAAAAAAAAAAAGGTTAAAATTCTAAGCAAATATTTTCTTGGAAAAATAAGTTTAACTCCGAAAACATGTGAGTCATATTTACGGTGCAATGAAACCTTCAATGCTTTGACAATAATTGTTCTGAGCGTTTTTGGGATGAATCTCCATTACCTTACATAATAGTGAACCATGCTGTATATTAACAATCCATATATTAACTTTAGAAAATGATCATATGTACTATAAGGTTATATGATAGCCATGTTATGAATGAAAAGAATTATATTTTGCATAAAAGTCTATGTCAAATCTAATACATGTTATATTTTAATTTTTTTTATTTATAAGTGCATAAGGGTACAAATTAACATACCTTTTTGGCAAAATACTGTAGTACCCTTATCTACCTCATTTCTAAAACCAGCACCATTACTTTCTCTCGTCCTTTAGGGAAGTTGATTATGGTAATAGATAGCTAGAGTATATAAACCATAGGGGTTTAACTTAGACTTTGCTTTCTTACAAGTAACACATCTCTCACAAATTCTTTTAACATCTCTTTTTATGTGAGGCCAAAAGAAGTGTTCTTGCAATACTCCTAAAGTCTTAACTATACCAAAGTGTCCCATTAGACTCCTACCATGAGCCTCTTTCACAAGCAATTTACGCAATGAACATTTAGGCACACAAAGCTTATTTTCATGCATTAAGAATCCATCATGCCTAAAATACTTATCAAACGCCACTTTTTCACATGCATTAAAGATCTCTAAAACCAGCATCGTCACAATACAAATCCTTGATGTACTCAAATCCAAGCAATTTAGCATCTAAAGTAGCAATTAAAGCATACCTGCGTGACAAAGCATCTGCTACAACATTCTCTTTACCTTGCTTGTACTTGATCACATATGAGAAAGTCTCTATGAACTCCACCCATTTGGCACGGCGCTTGTTCAACCTTTGTTGTCTCTTCAAGTGCTTCAACGATTTATGACCGTGTGAATCACGAACTCCTTCGGCCAAAGATAGTGTTGCCATGTATCTAATGATCTCACCAATGCATAGAGCTCCTTGTCATAGATAGGATAATTTAAAGTCGCCTCACCTAGTTTCTCACTAAAGTATACTATTGGCTTCCCTTCCTGCATAAGAACAGCACCAATTCCATTTCCTGAAGCATCGCATTCAATTTCAAAAGTCTTTGAAAAGCTAGGTAAAGATAACAAGGGAGCGTTACTTAGCTTGCTTTTCAATAATTGGAATGCTTTATCTTGTTCATCTCCCCACTTGAACCCAACGTTCTTCTTGATCACCTCAGTTAATGGAGCCGCAATTGTGCTAAAATCCTTCACGAACCGCCGATAGAAACTAGCAAGTCCATGAAAACTCCGCATTTGTCCAACACTTGTAGGACTTTGCCATTCTTGAATAGCCTTCACCTTTTCTTTATCAACCTGAATACCTTGTACACTTACAACAAAACTAAGAAACATAAGCTTATCCGTGCAAAAGGTGCACTTAGTCAAGTTAGCATATAACTTCTCACTACGCAAAACATTTAAAACAGATTTCAAATGCATAACATGATCATCTAGACTCTTACTATAAATTAGGATATCATCAAAATAGACCACAACAAATTTGCTAATGAATGATCTCAAAACATGGTTCATTAAGCGCATAAAGGTACTAGGAGCATTAGTCAAACCAAAAGGTATAACTAACCACTCATATAGCCCATATTTAGTTTTAAATGTTGTTTTCCATTCATCGCCTTCTTTCATTCTAATTTGATGGTATCCACTTTTCAAATCAATTTTAGAGAATATACTAGACCCATGCAACTCATTAAGCATATCATCTAAACATGGAATGGGGTGACGATAATTTACCGTGATATTATTTATGGCTCGGCAGTCCACGCACATTCTCCACGTTCCATCTTTCTTCGGCACTAGCAAAACTAGCACCGCACATGGGCTCATACACTCTCTCACATACCCCTTCTCAAGCAGCTTGCCTTTGAAGTTCCTTCGTTTCCTCCGGGTTACTCCTATAGGCTGGCCGGTTTGGAATGGACGCTCCGGGTACGAAATCAATTTGGTGCTCTATTCCTCGGATGGATGGTAGACCGCTTGGCGTATCCTCTGGAAAGACGTCACCAAAATCCTACAACAAAGAGATAACAACACTAGGCAAAGAAGAATTTAGTTCATTAGTATTCAAAAGCGCTTCTTTGTATACAAGTACAAGAAGTTGGTTACAAAGTATTGCTCTTTTCACTTCACTAGCTCTCGCATAGAAATTCTTTTGCCTCCTCTCAAACTTGCTCTCAATAGTCACTGGGTTTTCCACTCTACTTTTTTTTCCCAATTTCTTTTCTTTTTCCCTCACTCTCTTTCTTTTTCTTTTCAGCTCTCCGTTGCTCCTCCTCATTTTGCAACTTCAACTGATCGACATAGGCTTGCTGTGGTGGTAAAGGTGTAAGAATGATTGTTCTCTTATTCATCTCAAATGAGTATTTATTGGTGAAGCCATCGTGTTTAACTTTTCTATCATATTGCCACGGTCTCCCCAACAGCATTTGGCCGGCTTGCATGGGAACCACATCACAAAGCACTTGGACTTCGTACTTCCCAATGCTAAAGGACACCAAAACCTGCTTGTTCACCCTCACTTCACCGCTATCATTCAACCACTGCAGTTTGTAAGGCCTTGGATACGTAGTCATGTGCAATGCTAGCTTCTCTACCATTGTCGTGCTAGCCACATTAGTGCAACTACCTCCATCTATCACCAAGCTACACACCTTGCCTAGCACTAAGCACCTAATATGGAAGATATTCTCTTGCTACTCCTCATCCTCTCTTGCTTGCATGCTAAGGGCTCTTCTTGCAACTAACAACTCGCCCTAGATAGCGCTCTCCTCTTCTTCAATATCCTCCAAAGGTGGCATAGCTTTAGCGCCTTCTTCATCCGTCTCATATTCTTCATTATCCAGAAGCATCATTACTTGCTGATTCGGGCATTGAGTGGAAACATTGCCTCTCCCTTGACACTTTCAACAAATAATATCCCTGTTTCGTGTAGTAGGAGTATTAGTGGTGGTAGGGGCTGCCTTAGCTTGACTACCACTATGCGTTTCCGGCTTTGAATCAACCTTCAGTTTCGGAGTGGTTGCTTTGTCATCATTTTTCCGTGGACTTTGTTTCCATGGAGTAGAACAAGAACTTTGGCTTGGCTTGAAACTACCCCTCCTCTTGAGATGTCTCTCTATTTTTTTGCCGTGTGCACCATATCTTCAATATCGACATAAGGCTGCAATTCAACTGCATTGGCAATTTTTTGGTTTAAACCACTTAAGAACCTCGCTATGGTAGCTTCTTTATTCTCATCAACCTTGGCCCGAATCATGGCCACTTCCATTTCCTTGTAATACTCATCAACACTACGATTCCCCTGCGTAAGCCCTTGTAATTTTTGGTACAATTCCCAATAATAGTGGTTGGGTACAAACCGCTTCTTCATCAGTCGCTTCATCTCATCCCAAGTCTCGACAGGCCCCTCATTGCTACGCCTTCGCTCCGTCATCAAACGATCCCACCAAACAAGTGCATAATCGAAAAATTCAATAGTTGCCAATTTCACCTTCTTGGACTCGGAATAATTATGGCAAGCAAACATTAACTCTACTTTCTTGACCAACTCAAGATAGGCCTTGGGGTCATTTTTCCTTTAGAAGGATGGAATCTTCATTTTGATCACATTCATGTTGTCATCCTCCCGATTAGTTCCTCTACCAAACCGCCTACCATTCCGTCGATTAGCAATTACCGAATCAACGTCGCTATCTCCGTCATCAAAGCTATCTCGGTAAAAATTATCATGATCGTTCTCAGCCTTCCTTTCTCTAGGCTGCGGTCTTCCACCACTTCGTTGAGCACTACGTGATTTGCTAGATTGTTCAATTTGAGTGCTCTCAACTCTATCGACCTTTACCCGCATTCGCCTCAATTCCTCACTCATCTCATCCACCTGTTCTTTAAAGCCACCCAACTCCTCTCTCATCATCTTTTGTAAGGTACTCATCATGGCTTCTTGGAACAACCTAGGATCGAAACTAGACATATTGCTGCAAAACAGAGGTTAGCACAATATAAAGAAATAAAAATTTCCTCACTGCACTCCCTTACGTGTTTCGCTCAGAATGATGTCACTCTGATTTTACCGCTCGTGTTTAGCTCTAAAAAATAATGATATACCTCTCAATTTTTTTAACTTTTGGAACTTTCAAACGAGTCGAAAAATATGAACCTTCATCTTGGTCCCCAAACAGACCAATCACAACCCAAACAGTTCAATTGTATGCCCGACAAGTACGTTTCACCAAGAATTCGAGAAAATAGGAATCGCAATGAATTATAGATACAATAA
Source organism: Lonicera japonica (assembly GCA_021464415.1). Lineage (NCBI taxonomy): Eukaryota > Viridiplantae > Streptophyta > Magnoliopsida > Dipsacales > Caprifoliaceae > Lonicera > Lonicera japonica. The sequence continues at coordinate 1,132,944 of CM038465.1, read as the reverse complement.
AGTACAAAAAAAATCGAGAAAAGGGTGCGAAAATTCAGTCTCGTGGAAACTAGATTTTTGGAATCCTTAGATCCTATAGAACCCAAAACCAAAAAAAAATAACAGCGAAATTCGAAAATTTTTGTACTCGATTTTTTCTTTTTTATTTTTTTTTATTTTGGGTCTCTCGACTTCTACTTTAATCTGGTATAGTCAAAATTTTCAAAATTTGACAGTTCAACAGAAAAATATGCACAATTCAAAACTCAATCGCAGCTAGGGTTTTTATAATTTTCGCAATACCAGCAACCACAACTATCAACAGCCGCAATATCAATTTAATCCAGAAACAAGAAACAAGGAAATCCAAACAAGAAATTCACGAGTCTAGGGTTTTTAGCACAACTAGAGATTATCGCAAACAACAAATCGAAATCGCAGCCAAGAAACTAAGGTTTTTATGCAGTAATCAACATCTAAATAGCCTTAGGCAGAAGCAATAGAAATTAATTCACGATATCAAATAGATTCTGATAGACAGATTCGCAACTAGGGTTAAAAAACGAAGTCAAAGATTTTGACTTTAATCAACACATTTGAAATAAACGAAGCAGATTCGCAATAGGCAAGAACAGATTCGAAATAACGCAACAAGAACAGATTCAGAATTACTAAGCAAGAGCAGAATCGGAAATTTTTATTTCACAATCGAAAATAAGAACCCTAGTTTTAAGAAGATATGAATAAAGCAGTCTACGAATTGAAGAAAAACAGAAATAAAATATAAACAAATGAAAGATAAAACCTAGATAAAAAATTCGCTCTGATACCAATTGATGTGAACTGCGATTGTATTCTATCCAAGCAAGATGGATCCGCAACCCTTAATGTATGAAGACGCAAGAACCTTAGAATCAAGCGAAGTTAATGGAGGTGGAACCTCAACCTAATCCCGAAAACGAGAAAGAACCTTGGTATAGTCGAAGACAAACAATCAATTGATGGGTTAATTGATTGCTAAGTCGAAGAACAACAAGAACCCTAATTCTGATTGTTCGAGACGTTCTTAGAACGCAAGAGGTGAAAACACTCAAAATTTTATTAATCAAAGGCTGCTCAACACAATAATGTTATCCCCTTTAAATAGGAGAAAAAGTAATAAACCTATCCTAAGCCCAATTTCGAAAATAAACAAAATAAAACGAAAATAATAGTTTCCCACAAACTTTGGGCCCAAACAAAACTAAAACAAAAATTAAACTTAAAATAAATAAAGCCTAGCCCAGCCCATTTATAAAATACACGTTTTAATCTCTTTAGCTGCTAACTGAACAAGCAATGTCTTCCATTCTTGGGCTCGAGCTCCCTCAATGCTCCTCCATGCTTCAGCTTTGCTCATCATTGCTTGGACCATGGCCATAAGTGCTTCATTGATCTTCATGGCTTTAGCTCGGGTGATTGGACCACTTGAAACCCGGATGGGGTCTGCAAAGTCTTCACTCCATGATCTAGCTCTAGTGCTATCCTCAGACTCATCACCTTATGTACTTAATTGTAAAGATTCATTAAATGAAGCATTTGTATCAATTGAATAAAGATTATCGTAACCTGATAAAGAACCGAAACCAACCAATTTTGAATCATGAAACAAACTAAATTTTCCATTACTGAATGAACAAGAATATCTAGATTTGTCCAAAGCAGAAATGGAAATCAAATTTCGTCTAAAAGATGGTACAATAAATGTTTCATTTAAATCCAAATAAAGTCCAGTATTTAACAATAATCTAAATTTTCCTATTGCTTTAACTTAAATTATCTTACCATCACCTACATAGATGTGTCTTTCACCATCATTTGGCTTTCAGCAATGGAGGCAACCCTGCATAGACACACTGATGTGAGTTGTTGCACCAGAATCTATCCACCACGTGTGTCTAGGTACAAAAGTTAAATTAACCTCAGAACAAACCAAATTAAGAAACGTACCCTTCTTAGCATGCCATGCATGAAAGTTGGTACAATGCTTGTTTATGTGCCCTTCACAACAAAAGTAACATCCAGTACCTTCCAGTTCTACATGTTTCTTTTCTTGTTTCTTTTGTGGTGTCGTATCTGCAGCTTCCTTAACCTTCTTTCTTTTCTTCCCCTTGTCCTTATTTTTAGAGGTTGAGGCAATTTGAGCACTCTCAACCTTATCTTGCTTTAGCCTTTCCTCTTCTTGAAGGTATGAGATGAGCTCATTTAGAGATCAAGTTTCTTTCTGATAATTATAACTCACTTTAAACTGGCTAAACTATGTTGGAAGAGATATCAAAACTAAATGCACCAGCAAGTCCTCAGAGAGTTCCATCTTAAGTACTCTTAATTTTGAAGCAAGATGAGACATCTCCATGATATACTTTGTTATATTGCCTTTTCCACTATACCTCTTTGAAACTAGGTTTGTCAAGAGTGTACCTATTTCAGCCTTTTCGTTCCTAACAAACCTCTTTTTAATATCTGCAAGGAACTCCTTAGTTGTAGTTATCTTTTCAGATATTGTGCGCCTGAATGCTTTTGGAATGACTTTCTTCATAATCATGACACACATGCGATTTGATTTATCACACTTCTATAGATATTTTCTCTCTTTAGGAGTACTTTTATTCGTAAGAGGTGGGAGAGAATCAATTCTTAACGCAAGGTCCAGATCCATGACTCCGAGAACTATTAGAAGGTTCTCTTGCCATGATTTGAAATTTGTGCCATTTAACATAGGAATAGAGTTAATGCTAGCAGTAATATTAGCAGAAGTATTAATAACTGAATCCACAGAGAACAATAATAAATAAACAAAACAAGTTCACATAAATCCTAAAACAAATACAATAAATTCAAATAAAGGTAAATCACATCTCAAGATATCGGGTACTCCATTAATATTTTATCTTTGGATAAAAATACTAACTTGCAACTGATACCTTGTTATAGTAATCAAACACTGATAATAAGGGTATGTCGAATAATAAATCTTCATTTGGACCGATTTATTGTTCACATGAAAAAACTAAATAATTATCACGTGTTTATTACTATAGGTGTACATGCAATTCTGTTAAAAGTTAACCTTCCTTTGGGACGGTCAAAATTTACATAAGTTACAAGCACACAGCCATTTATAAATTAAAATTAATTAATTTTTACAAGAGATGTCACTTTGGCGACATATCGCTTCAATTAATTCATCTCAAAATATGCATACTTAATTATACCAATATTTAAATTTAAAATGATTGGGTCAAAGTTGATTGAGTTATAAACCCATATCTATATCTTAACACATATAACCCAAAATTTAAGGCTTAAATTTTTTTATGTATATACGCATACCGGTATAACACATAAAACTTTAAGCTTAAACCAATATATATATGAGAATACACAATGGTACTGCCGAAAAGAAAAATAAAATAATAATAATAATAATGATATTATTCTTGAACAGCAGCTACTCAACAGAAAAGACAAACAACGTGAGCAAATTATATATATCGATTTGACATATCACACTTATATACTCCCTCCGTCTCAAATTGCTGGTCCTTCTTTTCTTTTTTAGATGTCCCAAAATAAATGTCCACTTTTCATAAAAAATAAATACATACCTATTTTGCCCTTTTGTACTTTCACTTTTTAAGTAAAAGTTTTGAATAAAGAAAAGGGCAAAAAGGAAAAGTCAATGTAAATTAAGCAAAAAGTGCAATTATGATATTGAGTCCTTAATAAGTTGGATTCCCTAAAAGGGACCAGCAATTTAGAACGGAGGGAATATAATATATGTAGATTTGACTGATTATATATATAATCGATATGACTAGTTTTATATATATATATATGTGTGATTTGACTTATTATATATATAATTTGTATCGATTTGACCTTATATATATATGGATTTAATCTATTTATATATATATATATATATGCGTACGATTGCAGCAACTTAAAAGAATAACAGTATATATCCGTACCTTTAAAAAAAAAAACTATACCTCCACTTTAATAGAAGGGTGCCGGTAAAAGCACCATTAAAAATCAATTTCAACACCCATTTTTTAGGCGCCCGTATTTAAATTTTATTCTTATAAAAGCACCCATTTTAGTTAGAACATCCTATTAGAATCACGCATATATTCAACAATTCAGAAGTTTGATCTCCCGGGCATCTATACCTATGCATGTTCATCTAAAATGGAGGATGCAAATCTCAAATGGAGAAAGCAGACATATCTCTACAACATGCTAGACATAGAAAGCAGTCAGCAATGAGAAAATATGTGTATATATATGCAGTTGAGAAAGAGACATTTGTACCATCTATATTTTGGTTTTCAACTCTTTTGCTATGTCTCTTGTTTCAAGAAGTGTGTTGTCATTGAACCACCTTGTGAAATATCAGGGTGTCTTCAAAATATAACTTTTTATTTTAATGATTTTTATTAAAAGTAAAAGGGTGTTTAAACTGAATTTTAAGGGTGCTTTTACCAGCACCCTTAATAAAATCCACAATCTCAATCATAAATAAATTAATTATTAATGATTTAACATGAAACCCCTCTTATACCACTCGTTAGATTTTGTTGGTTTTGAGTAACTATAAACTCTAGAATCGTTCATGTCGTATCACCAAGAATCAAAAGATTAATATGCAGAAGCGTACCTGAATTCATAATGTATGTTTGTAGCTGACTGGTTGGCCTTCTAGATTTACACGTATTTCTTTAGAGAATCTTTTATACCTTCTCTATGCTCTCGTGATGATAGGGACTCAACAGCGACAGAATACGTACGTACAATCTGGGGACCATAACCACAATATATATAGATAGTAAACCATACTATCTATTTAGTATTTCTATTTTAGCCCATCATAAAAATAGAATTATCCTTAAATACATTTAAGGCCCACACCCTATTAGATATATTTAAGCCCAAATAACTTAAACTTTAGTTGATCATTTTAAAGTGAACTTAACCATACGTTATTCCACACATAAGCCCAATGTTAAATTTAGGATCCAACAATATTCTCCTGGCCCTGTGTATATAATTTATGAAATCTCAAATTAATAATAATGTAGTTAATTTCCTCTCACATTCCTTCTAATTTCCTCACCACTATTCTCCAGGCCCCCGCATATATAATTTATGAAAACTCAAATTAATAATAATGTAGTTAATTTCCTCTCATATTCCTTCTAATTTCCTCACCACTATTCTCCTGGCCTCGCGTATATAATTTATGAAAACTCAAATTAATAATAATGTAGTTAATTTCCTCTCATCTTCCTTCTTATTTCCTCACCACTATTCTCCTGGCCCCGTGTATATAATTTATAAAAATTCAAATTAATAATAATGTAGTTAATTTCCTCTCATCTTTTTCTAATTTCCTCACCACTATTCTACTGGCCCCGCGTATATAATTTATGAAAACTCAAATTAATAATAATGTAGTTAATTTCCTCTCATCTTCCATCTAATTTCTTCACCACAATTCTCCTGGCCCCACGTATATAAATATAAGAAAAAGTAATGTGGGTTCACCAACTGTAATCTTAACAAATTACTCGATATAAGTTGTTATTACCAGTTAAATATAACGAATTATTTATGGTCAAATATAGATCAAAATGTTAAACCCTTATCAAATCAATTTAGACCCATTAAATTAGTATATATAAAATTAATAAATACATGTATTATTCAAATTATACATATATACATTATAAATCCATTTGTGATATTACCCAAATTATACATATATAGATTAGAAAATATATGTAGACATGAATATGTATAAAATTATGTATTACCTAAATTATACATATATAGATTAGAAAATATTTGTATAGACATGAATATGTATAGAATTACACAAGTAACTGTATAATTAAAGGGTTTTAACAGGCGATAATGGGTTAAAGAATATTAATTGATACCGAATCATTAACTATTTTGTCCTATCGAGCCGATACTGATATGACTAGAAATTGTTAAAGCTCAACTCATTAACATATAACTTCTTGTTATATTATTGCGTCACGTGTTGTTTTGCCGGATTTACTCAAATCTCAATTGAATTAATTCAATTTTTATCCTTGCTGTTGTCTATGGTAATACACAACGTATTAAAATATATTATCTTATATCTTTAGTGAAAATGCGATCACGTAAGAAAATTTTCTACCAATATTTTAGGAGATTATTAAATTGAAAAATATATGCCTGTGAACAGAAATAATTGAAGGAGAACAGTGAGGACGCGGTTTCATCATAGGCCATGGTTCTCGGAAGATTCCGAATTCTATTATTTTATTTTGACAAACCCTTGGGCATAAATTTAGACGCATATATATATATATATATATATATATTTATATATCTGACAGAACCAAATAACAATTCATTCAATCATTGTAGTTGTGCAAACTTTACTCAATTACCGGAATGGAGGAAGAGCGGCAGCACCCGCCCCAGCGGAACAGAGGCATAGCTAAGAAAGTACGTATGTTCATGTTTATATATATATATAGAGACTCTTCTTTGAAGGAGTAAATGGATTGATATTTTAATGAAACTTGGTCGATATAATATTTCTAATATAGTAAATGCGAATTATTACAACAACGATATCAATATCTAGATCGCAAACTTTCTAAAATAAGTTATTAGATTATATATAAAAAAGCGCCGAACTCATAGACTTACATCAATTTTTTCTAATAAAATTAAGTTATAAGAGTAACCGGTATGTGGCTTAACGAAATCACTTATAAATTATCGTTTAGTTTGATTTGTTATTGGAATTTTAAAAGTAAATTCACACTCAATTCTTTATCCAGAGAAATTCTGATATGAATATTCTTTCTAAAACAAGAAAATTGCCCACATTATGTGATATATCCCAAAATTGCCCCCCCCCCCCCCCCCCCCCCCCCTTTTTCATAACACTACACATATACTTTAATCGGTTTTTTATAAAGTTTTTAATTTTCCAAAGTCGTTGTAACCAAAGGATCCGCGGGTTAATTGTCAACCTTCAAACACAAAATTTCTACACATTCACATAATAGTGGGCCTGAATTCCCTCTGATACTATATGTGACAGCCCGGAGTCTCGCCCAAAGTAGTTAACCCAAGTTATAAATTTGTTTCCTTGAATTCACACACACACACACATATATATATATAAGACTTTTATATTAAATTTGAAGTGTCACTACTCCCTATACATGTTTTAGCAATATTAGAGTGAAAAATTAGAATATATTTCAATCATGCTCTCCAAAATAAAAAAAAATTGCCTTCATTTTGTGATATATCGAGCTCGTTGTGAGCATTAGAGTACACAATTACTATAACTCCATACGGTGGTGGGCATACCTTACTTTTTATGACAAGTCAACTATCACTAATTCTGCCACCTCCTTTTTTCTTATTCTTGTTTCTTCCTTATTCCTTTATTGTCGGTGCTGCAAATTAGCTATTCTTGGGTTTCGTTTGGTTCGAGGATTTTAGTAGTTAGAAAAAAAAATTCTTATTCTTTTTCTTTGTTTGTTAAATAAAAATTTTGAAAACACTTTCCCGATAGTGGAAAAAGTAGGGGGGTAAAGTCATTCCTCTTAGTAGCCCTGAGATTGATTTTTCCTTGTGATTTCTTAGTATTTATTACAAAAATTTTAGACAATAATACCCCTACTTAAATACTTTCCATGTTTTACCAAATACAAAAAAGGAAACTTTACAGGAACTTCAGTTTTCCATCTCCATGAAAAAGATAAAGAAATTGATTTTCCTTTTATGAACCAAACGAGGCATTGCCGTTTCCTTTTCATCCTTGTGAGAAGCTTTATTTCCTTGGTGCCCTTTTTATTTTTATTTTCCTTTATTTCTTATAGAAACTGACCTATAGTTGTTCATTATATATATACCAGTCCGGTTTTATCTTTAAAATATATATATATATATGTTCAGCTAAAACTGCAAAAAAAAATGTGAGAAAAAACCTATAATTAGCCATCAAAAAAAATCACATTCATGAATTTCAACGTTTAAATTACTTAATTACCACGTCACAAAAGAATTAATATAATACTTAAAATTTGATTGTTTTTTCTTGCTCTGATAAGAAATTGCTATAATTGTTTTAAATTATTATTTAAAATAAAATTTTGATGTTTTTGTGTATATGCCGCAGGAGAAGCCGCCGGAGAAGCAGCTGGAGAAGCGGCTCCAGCCCTTCCCATCATATGACGGGGCCCAAGGGATTAGACAAAGTCAGCAAAAGGTTAGTTTTCTTTTATTTTTATTAAAACATCTGCAATAAAATTTTTAGAAAATTATAATTAAGGACATTAGTATATTAGCGGTTTTAATGAAGGACATTCTATTTTTAAAGTTAATTTAAAGGACAACTTTTTAATTAAGGACAAAATATTAATTATTTTGTTATTTTAACTAATTAGGTTGAATTCCAATACTACCCTTCTTAAAATATGAATACAATTAATTTCAAAATTAAATCAATGATAATAAATTCAAACCAATTGAGATATTTACGAGTTGTCTTCATTAGTTACACTGCAAGTCAAGCATTATTCCAGACTTCTAAATCATCTCTTCAATCTATCTCGATCGTTTCAATTCATTATATTCTCTCGGATTTGTTGTACTCGATGGTGCTTGATGTTGAATACTCGAATATGTGCTGTGTATTTTGGATCTATTGTGTACACGCTGGTGCTGATTATTTCGGATCTTTCTCTCTATTTTTTCGTGGTTGTTTTCTTCCTTCAAATCCGGTATTTTCTTTCTAAGATCTATATCTTGTTATTCTTATTTTCAAGATTTGTTTGGTACAACAGAGAATGGAATTAAACAAATTGAAATAAAGTTTGGGCTCAAGAGACGTAAATCATTAGGCACACCACATAATGCACATAAGAATATAGTGCAACACGAACCTTTAATTTACTAATTTCTTGAACTCTAGTTACAGTGGACACATCTTCAATTTAATAAAGGGAACAATCATCTTGAACAATCATTTAATTTTCGCATTCCAATAAATGGAAAACTAACTTACTCTCAATATATTTGAAAAAAGAATGAAATAACAAATAAGTTTCAGGGATTAATCATAAAAAAGAATTAAAAAATCAATGATAAATGGAAACTAGTGGCCCTCACCGGGGTACTTTCACTATTTGTAGAGTACTTATCAGGTGCTTCTTCTCTAAAGTTTGATCCTCCAATTTTAATTGCTCCGTTAATAAATACGGTACAAGTTTCTATTGAACTCAAGCCTGGCCTTATAATTTGGTGCAAGTATCGATTACTCTTAATAGAAATACATTTATGGCTCAAAGTATATAGCCTTACGCATGGTATTTGTTAGTTATATTTTGAGGTAATTGATAATTGCATGAAATTGTTATCATCCATGCATGTTGACATTCCCTCCATGTTTTATATTATATCTGCTAAAAAATTGAAAAAAAATGTAACTTAATATGTCTGTCAGAAAATTAAAAAATATATAATTTAATATGTTTAACAGAAAATTGAAAAGATGTAATTTAATATATCTGACAAAAAATTGAAAAGATATATATTAATATGTCTGGCAACATAACTTAATTTGTCTAACATAAAATTAGTTAGAATAACATAACTTAATATGTCTACTTGCTATTATGGGAGAATTGTGGTTCAGACATATTTGCAGCAGTCGTCTCATATTATATCTGGTTGGTTTGAGAGATTTATATCCTTTAATTATTTTTTTGAATAATTCTTGTGTTTATCTTCTTGTTTGAATTTCTTGTCATATGTTTGAATTGGTTTAAATTTAATTTCAATGATTTAATTCTGAATTTAATTGTATATTTATTTTCTTGTATTTATCTTTAAAAAGGATAGTATTGGAATTCAACTTAATTAATTGAAATAATATAATTATTAATATTTTGTCCTTAATTAAAAAGTTGTCCTTTAAACTAATTAATTCAAATGAATGTCCTTTAATAGAAACAGAATGTGATATTTGTCCTTTAGAAAAAAAGGCCCCTAAAATTTTAATAATATGATAAATAAGATATTTTATTTTCATACCAAAAATAACGGTGCCCAAAACATTCGCGAAAGAATATAATGCACAGGGTCCAAAACTGTATCAGTCAAGCGTTTGAGCCTTTGACCCGCGTTTTACTGCAAGAGATTTAACCTTGATCATGTACCATCTGTAGTTGCATACAACTTTTTCAAATCATACCAATCTCATTTAATTGCACGTCTGAATTCCTAGAATTTTGTGCCATATATTACTTTCTTTAATCATGATATGCTCTCGTAAAATAAATATATTCTACTTATCTTACATATATTATTCATTGTGAATGTTTTTATTGCCTAAACTTGAGAGTAATAATAATTTAGTTAGCCTATATTGATGCTATATATACTCATTGAATCATTCATTCCTGACAATTAAGCCTCTGTACAATAAGAATATCCCCAGTTTTTTAAAGAATCTGTTTAGTTCGTTGAAGCATCACTCATTTCTTCAAAATAAATTAATAAATACAAATTAAGGATCTATCTACCTTGCTTTTCATTACTAACCACCTTTAATTTAATGCATTTCTATAATATCTCTTACAATATCTAGGTATTAACGAGAGTATCTAGAATATTATATATCACAATATGTACCATTTGTTCTAATGTATCTATGTTAATAAAATCAGAGAATATATGTTCGTGAATCACAATATCTACCTTCGTTTACATCAAGAAGACGAGAACTACATTTTAACATGATTAATTTAAAAAATCTCTTATTGTGTACTATTAAAGTATCTATGAGAGTATCTTGATTACATGACACAATATCAAACTATGTTAAGAAATTTCATAATAAAATCTTAGCGTCTCGAAAAATGCAATGCCAACAAATATGCCACCAGTTTTACCAACTACTTATTTATTGGAAAAAAAAATCCTAAATATATCATTTTTTGATATTTTCTAGAAGCAAGCATCCAGGCCTTCGCCAAGAGTTATTGCTAGACCTACAACTTCTCCAAGTGGACAAAAGGGTAAAGGTATTTGAAGCACATCTATACTTCTTATATACTTTATTTTAAACTTTGCTAGTTCTAAGAAAATAGACTCATAAAATCTTGATCATTCAAAAATTAATATGACGCATGTTAATCATCAAGCCCGCCATTGAGGGAAATTGGTTAGGGGTAATGGAGAGAAACCGGATCCTATTTTGTCTGTGTGGCAAAACACTAGAACCAAATTAATAACACAATTAATTGCCACCGTGATTTGGTTGGTGTTTACTCGTGCCTAATTTTCCTTTTATTTTGAAAGGATGATCTAAAATCTCTTCCTTTAGAAATATTATGCAATTCCTATCGGATAGGGAATGGACCCACAACCTCCTTACTGAGTTATATACCCATTAAATGTTTGACCTTAGACCTCATACTGTTGGATCCTTAATCTAACATTGGGCTTATATGTGAAATAATTATGTATTGTTGATCTTCCGTATGATTATGCCCACTTTAAAATTGATTAATTAAGGTTTAAGTTATTTGGGTTTAAATGTATCTAATAAGGTATAGGTCTTTAATGTGTAGATCGAGACTTAAGGGTAATTTCTATTTTTTTGATAGGTTAAAATAGAAATACATAATAGATAATAGGGTTTACTATCTATATATTGTGGTTATGATCCCCACGTATGTATTCTATCTCTGTTGAACCTCCATCATCACATAGTATAGAGAAAGTTTAAAGAATTTTATAAAGAAATACGTATAGGCTTGAAAGGCCAACCACTCACATATTCATCTTTCAATTTTTGGTGATATGACATGAACAATCCTACAGTTTATAGTTACTTGGATCTAATACTTACTCCCCCAACCATAACTTGTAAGTTATATATGCCTCTTCTCCCAATTGCGTCTTTGAAGTATGTACTAAAAACACTAACATCTTATGCATTATATATTGACCTATAACCTCTATATTTTGTCAGATTGAGACTTAAGTACCTCGTTCATTCGTTCGTGAATATATATATATATATATTTTTCAAAATGAATCAAAATTTAGCACCATACATGGATATGTCACATGAGTACATAAGAGCGGTGTTCGAAATTTAACTTAATCTGTTAACTAAAATACTAGTAATAATAAAATAAAAAATCCTAATACCGTTCACTCATATTAACATAATTAGACACAAAACTATATTGTTGTCAGCAACTACACTTTGAAGAAAATTACTAATGGTTAACATATAATTATCAAAAAAATTATACAATTTTGGTACTTATTTTACAAAAGTAAATAATACTTTAAGATGATAGACCAAAATGAAATGAAAAACAAACTTTAAGGACATAAATGTTACTAATCTATAAAAATTTTCTTTTCGACCCCTTAGAAAGATGCACGTTGTTAGCATGTTGTTAACGTCTGTCCACTTTTGGACTAAAGGGAAACACATTGTAAACCTAAAGATTTTTAGGAACATATTTTGTATGACCAGAGACCGAAGTGAAACAAGGCCTTAGCTTTAGGGAATAAAAGTGTTATTTATGCTTTTATATTGTCAAAAGAAGAAAAAAAGAAAATTCACTAGAATGCAAAAAATTGAACCAAACCAAGTTGTGCTGTACCAGTTATGTTGTATGTATTTTACTTAGTGCTACATGCGGTTCTAATTTTAAAATCAGAAAAGCGGTATTTTCTGATTTTATTTAGGTTTACATAAAAAATCATACATACATCGCGAGCTCTATTCAGATAATAAAATTGTAGGTCAAGCAGAGCCTGAGGTGGAGATGTCAGAAGAAGAGGCAATTTGTAACTTCTGTCACTGCATTTTGAAAGTTGGAAAAAATATGTTCATGAGAAAATGCAATTGTCGCCATGTTCCTCCTATTCTAGCACATGAATCATGCACGAATAACAATCATCAACCAAATGATCCTTGTAGACAATGCAAGAAGCCGATTCAGAACATACCTATGACTTTGCATCGAGCGCCTGCTGAGAAAAAGAAGGGAATTGCTTCATTTGGTGCTAAAAGGAAGTAGTGCTTCATCACTAATTGTATCATTTGAATGTTTGAAATTGCACCTCATTTTAGGGGTAGACTTATTTTCTATAATTGTTGTTGACACGTGAGAATTGTCCTTATCCTTTAGTTTTAATTCTACCTCTCTCTTACATTAGCTTCTTATAAGTTGGCCTTTATAAAGTTTACTTCTTTTGAGTTTGTTGTATAAAGTTCGTTTAATGAGTGTGTTTAGCTAATTTTTCTTTGGGGCAATTAGTATCACACCCCTCCTTTCTAAACTAATTAGTTGTAAGGGCAAGGAAGATATAGATATTAGTATCTAGTCCTCCTTTCCTTAATTATCCTAATCCCCCTAATTATTGAGCGGTTCGAAAGACATAATTACACATATGTCTTAAACAAGGAAACTACCATTGATTGATGTTTTTATATATGGTTGTTTTTCAAAAATTACTTACCATTTAAAATTACAATTAATGTATATATAATTAGGATATATTGTTCAATAAAACTAGCTGTTAAAATATTAATAGATTTATACTAATCCTACCGTATATATATACATATATATACTTAATAAAATCTTTAAATCAGATATAGTTATTAAGCAATAGAAGTTTACATTTATATTTGTTTAAAACATATACATAAAAAATGTATCACAACCATATATAATTATAAAAGAACAAACTGATACATGTGATCGTTATATATACATTTGAAAAACAACTAAAATGGTGATGTTATAAATATTTTTCATTGTAAAGTGAAATTGAAAATAAGTTAATTGATTTAAAAAATATCAAAAATACAATAAATGTTTTATTGAATATGTTATTTTGCCGTAATATGCTTTGATATATTTTATAACCAAAGATATTTCGTATATTATAATACAAACAGTTGTTGTGCTTGGTATTTGTATATGTTTGGTTTGTCATATATATGTTAGACAAAGGAATCAATATTACTGTTTAAAACGTCTTTTTTTTTTAAATCCTAAAAACAATAAAAGGAACAATAATAAAATATTAATTATAATAATAGACATCAGAAATGTGTAATAGTACCTTGAACCACGCTGACTTTCATTGAATGAAGATTAACTGTTTTGAAATAACCAACAGTTATTGCAACCCTTCAGTTTTGACCCGTCACATCAGAAGATTAACCATCATGACCATTGGACAATCATTAACTGGTTTAAATGGGTTTAATACTATTAATAATCACATCCAAAGAATGAAATAAACCTGTAGGAACAATTATGTCTCATAATAATGGTAGATCTCTTAAGAGATTAAACTCTTCGCCCCTATTCTAGAACCAAATAAGCGCCAACAGATGAATGACCAAACATCCCCACCAAGGTTAAGAACGATGAATACACCATTGGAAAAGCAATGCATGATGTAAACATGGATGCTGACGTAAAGGATAACGATGATGATGCATTCGAGAATATAGACAAGAATGGAGATGGAAGTGATGAAATGGGAGGAGATGTAGACGACAGGACACTAAACATGGCAATGGGGTGGATCACAAGGAACCGCCTTAGGTGGAGGACATGATTTATCTAGAGAGAGAAGAAAATGAAGAACTAAACAACTCGGATACATTTTCTAGCGGTGACGAAGATATCGATCATAATGAAGATCAATTAGAACTGGGCAACGATGATCTTTATGTGCACAGCTCCTCCTTCGAAAATTCGTATCTTAGAGATTGATGGTATGGTCTAAAGTATGTAATTTGGTTTTTCATTTTCGAAAAAAAGATTGCCGCTTTGGTTTTGATTTTGTGTTATGGTAACTTTTTGTTAAAAAAAGAAAAAAAAAACATTGTTATTATTTACTATATTTGGTATGTTTAGTTGTTTTTTTTTTTTTTTTTTTTTTTATGAACTACATATGTCGTGCAGTTTTTTAATTTTACTGATTAATATCATTTGCTTGTTATGGTAATGTTATGTATGGCTTATTCATTTTAGAAAAGTTCCTTAGTTTAATATTAATATGTAATTCACCGGACAAGTAAAGAAGGATTTTTTTATTATTATGAAATTTTTTTAAGAAAAAAAAAAGTTGAATGAAACAGTAATATGTTATTATTGTGTATGTGCTAACAAGTTTTAATTTTTTTTTTGTTGTATTTTGGGATGTGTTATTCATAGTAATAAATATACATGTTTTGGCGGTAATATATGGGATTTGGAAAATACATATGGAGGGATATTCAAATTTTTGAAATCTATTATAATTTGTTTGGGAAACGGGTATTGAAGTAAAGAAATACATTGTAATTATTAGCTTATAGGTGATGAAGTTAAGTTTTGTTAATATGTTCTTTTATCGTTAGGAAAGAGGTGCATTGATTTGTTGTCATATATTAAATGGAATACCATCAAAGATTTTTTTTACCTGTATAGAATAAAATGGGATATAACTATTTACCAATATTTTAATTTTGATATTTATTATACCCATGATTCATGCTAATTATTGCCTAGATACTAATATAACTAAATTGTACCCACGATTCATGCTAAGTGGTTGCACAAATCTTTTAAACTGATATGGTATAACTGAAAATGGTAAATGGTACGACCTTTCAATGCACATTAATGGTGACATTTAATTAACCTACTTGTTACATTATTAATAAATAATTAGAACATATAAGCGTTCGACACGGTCTGATGAGAAAAAAGCTAGAACGGGTCTTTATTCCCCCATCAACAATTAATACAAATTATCAGTTAGTGATTTCTCAAAACATTTAAACTCTTGCGAAACAACTATTGATTGTAAATTGTATAAAAAGATATATAGATATTTTTAAAAATATACACAGAATATCCGTTTGTTATCCATAAAAATTGTGATATAATCTTAATTTTAATATACATATATTATAAATTAATTTTTTAATTGATGTTTACAAAATATTTGAACATATACGGCCAACTATGATATGTAAATGTATACATATACAAATTGTATATAAAAATTGAAGAGATCCAACAAATAAGTTTTTTATGTAATTGCTGACAAAAATATTAGAAAACAAGGATTTAGCCCCTATGATTTAAACTATTTAGTGCTAATGAATATATATTTACTAAAAATATATACATCTACCCTGTTTTTCTGTAAATATACACTGTATATTAACAAGGTTTTGTATAACTTTTTTCTGTTGCAAATTGGACAGATACATTTTGCCTACACAAAAATTAAATAGCTTTAACTATTAGTTTGTTTATACAATTACGATAATAATATGTACATATACAAATAGTTTATATATCTTATGCAAATAATACATACAAATACAAACAGTTTATATATTTTATTTAAAAATATATTTCTTTATTAAAATATATATTATATATTAATAAGGCTTGTCTAACTTTTTTGTTGCATGTCGAACAGATGCAATGAATAATTTGTTTATATAATTACTATACAAATTATTTACCATACTATACATATACAAATATCTTATACTCAATTGTAAAAAATATATATAGATACAAAAAGTTACAGATACAAATAGTTTATATATTTTATTTAAAAATATATACAAATACATAATTTTATTAAAATGTATACCATATATTAATAAGGCTTGTGTAACTTTTTTGTTGCAAGTCGAACATTTAAAATGGATAATTTATTTATATAATTACTATACAAATTATATACCATACTATACAGATACAAATATCTTATACTCTTTTATAAAAAATATATACAAATACAAAAAGTTTTCAAAATATAAATACGATGTATTCATATACAATGTTTTCTAAATATATAAAGATACAATTTTACATATATAAATATTCACTACCTCAAAAGGTCACTTAGGCGACGTAGATTGTACGTCGCCCAAGTATACATATACGTTGCCTAAGGTACGTCTCCTAAGTACGTACCAAATACTTACGTCGCCTAAGAAAAATCCAAGGCGACGTAACAAATACTTATGTCACCTATGTAGTCAGAGCAGAGTTGACTTTGACTGGACTTTAGGCGACGTAAGTATTGTACTTCCGTCGCCCAAGTAGAAACCTAGGCGACGTAATTAAATAATTACGTTGCCTAAAGTTCAGTCAAAGTCAACTTTGCTCTGAACTTAGGAGACGTAGGTAAATAATTATGTCGCTTAGGTTACTTACTTAGGAGACGTACATATTGTACCTACGTCCCCTAAGGTCAAAGAATAGTTGACTTTGACCAGACTTTAGGCGACGTAGTTAAATAATTATGTCGCCTAGGTTTCTACGTGGGCGACGTAAGTACAATACTTACGTCACCTAAGTGAATTAAAAATATAATAGAAATTGCCTGTTTCTGTGTGCACCCCACACGTGCACTTCTATACAAATAACCTGCATTACAAACCAATTTCATTCATTCAAACATCCTGCCCAATCTTTCATATTTTCATTCATTTAAATGTCAAAACATTCAATTATTCAAATATCTAAGCATTCAATCATTCAAATATCTAAGCATTCAATTAAATGTTTAAAACATTTATAAATTATAGCAATGTCCTACAAAACTATTTTAAAAACTTTACAATCATATAAAATTGATCAATAAGAAAATAAACCTAAAACTATCCTACGTTGGAGCCATCGGATGGTGGAGCCCTCATATTCATCAGCCTTGCCATTTCTGCAAGCTAGGCCTGTACCCTCGCTTCGAACTCCAGCCGCTCCCTATCTCGATCCTGCCGCTCCTTCTCGAGCTGACTCTCGCACTCTTGCCGATCCCGTGTTTCCTGTTGAAGACGCTCCTCCAGTTCCTTTTGATTTGCCCTAAGTTTGGTGAACTCCTCCTCAATCACGACGTTTCGGGGCTCCGGCTATGATGGTCCTCTCGTCTTCGGCTGCTTGGCAACGCCACTGCCCAAGCCGGGAACCCTGGTCCCTCTCGAAGGACCGACCACCCTCTATATAACCCCAATCTCTATATCAACAGAGAGTCTCGGCGGGGCTGTGACTGAGGCCGGCAAGGAGCCATCCGATGTATCCTCGATCGAAGGCATACTCTCCATCAACGAGGCAACCGCCTCGTCGCTCGCCTGCTGAACCTGCGGCTACAAATAGCAATAAATATAATTAATAAATTTCTTATTACAAATAATTAAGCATAAGGATAGAATTTCTTATTACAAATAACTAGCAATAAATGTAATGAATTAATAAATAATAAACTTACCGTGCCCTCGGGAAAGAATTTCTTGTACATGTCTATGTACGTCTTTGCGTGAGGAGCTTACTCGCCTTTCTTAGTGTACTCCTCAGCCCGAGCTGCAAAAGGCCTGGTCCCTCCGCTGTGGGGCCTCTTGTTTGTGGAGGCCTGGACCGCCTTCATTTGCTCGCTCCGCCTCTGCAAGATACATAAGATACAAACCGTTAGAATATTCAATTGTATTTAAATTAAATTAGACAAATTAATTAATTTTACCTGAAATTCGGGATCCCTGAAGTGGTTACACAACCACTACCACTCCGCAGGCCGATGTGCGAACTCAACAGGAAGGGGCGAATCTCCCAATTCCTGCCAGTTCGCGTGACAGGAAGACTTCCACTGCCTGAACCGGTTGGCCGCCTTCTCGTGTATCCAGCTAGTGAGCTCCCTACACCGATGATCGATATCTTAGTTCACCTACAAAGCAAAACAGCAGAGAGATACATTAGTAATTTGAAATAATAACAAACAATAACAAATAATAAAAAAATAAAGAAAAATGCAAAACTTACCGGTAAAAAATCCAGCAACCTCGTCCGCTCCGTCACCGGAAGGTCATGCCATGTCGGATGGAGCATCAAAAATTGGTCTTTTATATAAGCCGAGAGGTCCGTCATGAACCGGGAGCGAACTGAAAAGGGCGGCCCCCTAATCGAATCCTCGTAGGTCACCGAGGTCCTACCCTTCTTTTTCATGATCGCCGCCGTTTTCTTCCCGAGTACGACTCCTCTCCTCTTATTACTCGAGGATGCGCCGACGGCGGTATCTGTATATTATAAGAAAATTTATTTAGTAAATTATATAAAGTTAATATAATTGCTGGCGTATAACTAAAAAATATAATTAAGAACTTTACCTGAGTCGGTCGGCACGTGAGTAGTAGTAAAAGTGCAGCGAATGCTGCGTGTGGGTGGTGCGGGGCTCGTGCTGCCGATCGTCGAATGAGCGGAAGGGAAGGGCAGAACAAGCTGCAGGACCGCCGACTCCTGCGCTAAGACCGGTGCTCCGTCGGCTTAGGCCACCTGCTATGATGGCTGGGGCGTCTACTGCGAGGTCTGGGCTGCCTGCGAGGGCTGCTGCTGCAGCAGCAGGGCAAGATTGAACTCCTCGCGCATCTCTACACAAGATTTCTTCCTTACGGCTGAATCTTTCGGAGGCATCCTGACATATATTAAAAAAGAAACATAAGAATACTATAATTGACTTAAATTGAAATTGAATTGGACAGAAATTGAAATCGAATTGAATCGAAATTGAAATTGAAAGAAACATAAGAACAGTAAACTTTATAACCAATTTCAACTTTGCCCTAATTGAATTGAATTGAAATTGAAGTTGAAAGAAACATAAGTGAATGATATTGTCAAAATAAATATTACATGATTAAATATTATTATATGCATAAAAAAAATAAATTAAATACTGTATTACACATATGTAGAATAAGGTGTATCCTTAAAAACATTTTTAAAGTCAAACCGATTTGGGATGGGCAGAGTAATTCCTATACCTTATTCAAGAACTTTTAATTTAAACCCCGCTTAATTGACTTTCAATGAGGTGAAAGATAGTACACCTAAAATTATATAGAAATCATATATGCAAAAGAACCTGATATATTATATATTGCTTATAGTGACCTAAAATTCAACGCTATTAGTGCATTCAGCAGTGTATGTTTTAAGTACCAAACATGAGTATAATTCATCCAGTGTCATATATCTTAAAGACAACAAACCATTCCAATATTCATTCAACAATATCTGCTATATATTCTGTCCTAACCCATTTGGATATGATGAGACACAACAATGTACCATTCTCAACATAATTTTATTGGCAGTATGCTTGGAACCACTTAGTATAAGAACATATGATTAAGAAAAGATGACAACTAATTTTGTGTCATCCAAAATAGCAAAAAACACATACATACATATACATACATATTCATATTCAATCAACCTCAACAAAAAAATAGAACAGAAAAACAGAAAGAACAGAGGGAGGGACGGTGGTGGTGAACAATATAGATATATACACATATATATCTATATAGGGCTTTGGAAATATTCAATATATATCTAGATATATACATATACATATATACACATATATATATAGAGAGAGAGAGACCTGAATTTGGTGGTAGGAGGTGGTGGTGACGGACGGTGGTGGGGCTAGGGCTTCGGCGGTGAGGCGTGAGAGAGGGAGGAGTGAGAGAGGGTGAGTCCGGTGAGGGAGGAGGGAAAACTGAGGGAGGGAGGAGGAGGAAGGAGGGAGGTGTCGCGGAAAAATGAAATTAGTGTATTCTAAAAACATAACATTGATTGTAACAAAATTAGTGTATCCTTCACAAATATAAAAGTAAAACCTGAATTCTTAATTAAAGACAGATGGAGTATTATATTATCGTTATATTAATCTTTCTATCTCAAATTAATAGTCTTATTTTTCTTTTCAGTTTTAAAAAATAAATTGTATCATTGATCATTAAATATGTGAAATTTTATATTTTTTAAGAAAATACTAAAATTGAAATGGAAAACAAATTAAAAGGGAGTATAAAAATTATAAAAATCTTAGAATTTGGTGTTTAGGGAGGGTAGACAAAATAAGAGGTCATGTAGTTAATAGGATATATTGCCAATAAATACAAAAGGAGTTGACAGGCCATGGATTGAAAAGATTGAGCTATGTGTCCTCTCTCCACCCAAACTAGTTAAATGTCAACTTTTTTAACAGCACACGACAAAAAAATGTCTTCTTTTTTTTTGTCACTTGATTTTCTATGCTTAACTATGGATCAGACTCATACAAATAAGAATCAGAAACACCCAATTTTCATTGATAACAGGATTTGATGAAGTACAAGAAGGTGGACCAGAAGTTCACCATAAAAGGAAGTAATACAAAAAGAAGAGAAGCAAGAAAGATTGCTAGGAACTAAACTAAAGGGGCCCAAAAGTGTATGCTAGATTATATATGCTTTAATAAAGAAAATAGAAATCTTAATTTTAAATATTCCAAAAAAAATATAGTACTCTTAATGTAAAATAAATTATGTATATAGTCAAGCGCAAACATATTATACTTGCCTTACCAAAGTTTATACTATTCTATAACTTTCTATTTAGACAAAAGTGTTTAAGGAAAGTATTCTGTCAATGTGGAAATAAATACAAATTTGTGCACAAAATGCTTACTAAAAAATCATATTCGTGGAGCACAAAATTCTTCAATAAGTATCAAAGTCAACTCTCAACTATCTCTAAGAGATGGAATTAATTCAGTTTTCGCTCAATCGATCCTTTTTTAATTAAGAACAAACTTGTTGGGAGGAGGCATTTGTAAAATTAAAAAGGTGATCCTAAGCATATGTGAAAACTAAAATGGAATAATTCATCTTGCACTGAAGTTGTACAGTTTTCGTCCTTCTCATCCCCAAGGCAATTCGAAATATAGGCCATGTATAACATAGATTCCCACTAAAATAATTTCTACCTACATTTAATTGTAACCAACTAATAGCAGAAGCACCCAACACCACATGATTCAATTTCAACACCAATTTCAAACAAAACTGCTGTTGGAGGTAAATCCACAATTGCGCTCCTCTCCGTGGTGAATCCATAGGGTATATCTGGTGGGCAGGTTATCCAATGCCATGGCGCTCTAATGGGCCTTGCGTATAAGGAAATAAAGTTGCACCTTTGCTAATTGCTATAGCTTTTTGCGCAACGATAAGCGCTTGATTCTCACAATTGGTATCAGAGCAGGTCACGGGTTCGATATCTGGGGCGCGCCATTGTGGGGGGCGGGATTGTTGGAGATAAATCCACAATTGCGCTCCTCTACGTGGTGAATCCGGAGGGTATATCCGGTCTGCAGGTTATTGAATGCCATGGCGCTCTAATGGGCCTTGCATATAAGGAAATAAAGTTGTGCCTTCGCTAACAGCTATAGCTTTTGGCGCAACGGTAAGCGCTTGATCCTCACAACTGCTATACATACCAACATTAGGATTCAATTAAATTAATCTTAAAATACAATTATCTATACATACTTGTAAATTTTATGCTTAAATTTTACCATCTATCCATTACACACAAAACTACTATATATATATTGAGCGAGGGCAGTGGTGAGCGACGGTGGCAATGGTGAGGGACGGTGGCTGTTGTGTGAGGGCGGTGGTGAGCGAGGGCAGTGGTGGTGGTGAGCAAGGGTGGCAGTGAGCGGAAATAGGTGCTGTGAGAACCCGCGTTCTCGACACCCGGGGATCCTCGTGGGCGGCGATTCCGTTGTTGCTTTGGAATTAGGTTTTGAAAATAATAAGAGTCGCCAGTTTGTTTTACTAAACAAACAAAAAGGTTTGTGTAAAAGAGACATATTTATGGACCAAATATCCTCTTATACACAATGTATGCGAAACCAGTTGATTCGAAGGTTCGGGGATTAAGTTACGAATCGGGAAGGTGTTAGGCACCCAATTCGCCCTTTCGGTCTCTTGAGTAGGATATGCGCGTGTTATAATTCAGTTCTTGCATGCTATTGCTATTACTTTACAGCTTTTCGTGCTTGCCTTAGAAATCGGAATTTTGGGGTTAGGATGAAAACGATGTGTTTCCTACTTCGCCCATGATTTTGAAAATAAATGTGTGTGATTTGGAAAGGAGAATTTGATAATAATAGATGCAGTGAAACAAGTGATTTTGTAAAGCATTGGGCTTTTCGAAAACTAATTCAATGTGCAATCTTATACTCGATATGATATGAGGCGAGTTAACCAATCGTGTACCATAGTCTATTGATTAAACCGGCATAGATGGCACTAGTGCTCTCATCATCGAGTATTCATCACATATACACCGCAATCTATGAGTTAGATTGGATATATAACGATTATCGATTCCTTCGTATAACAATGCCGTTGATCCGGGCTTTTGGAAAAGTAAGAAAGTAATAATACTATTTTGGAATTGGATTAGGGTTTGTTATACGCCTTTGGCTTTGAAAAACAATTTGAAAAAGGGTTTTGAAAAGCTATCAAGTGATAGAAATTATGCAGACAAGAATATAAATTATAACGCTGCCGAATAAATAAAAGAAGAGAGAGAAAATTATACCTGAGCCTCCTTGGAGGGAGAGAATAAGGATCTCTTGGTGTGTACCACGAAATCCCCTTGATTGTTGATGAAAATAATGAATGGAGGGGGGGTCTATTTATAGTTGTCAAAATACTTGGAGAGCAAGAAAAGAGATTGCAACTAGGACTCATGGAAATTATCGCGAAACCTTCCCACCGTTGGATCATCCTGATTTTTGGATATGTGTTGGGAATAGAACTCTTCTAGATTGTGTAAAAAGTTCAGCTCGATCAGATTTCTAGAAGGTTCCCTTTCGTTCTGATTGGTACGAAGAGTTTGTTTCCGCGTAGGAAAGGTACTTGTTGTAGACAAGGTCCATTGTTTGCACGACAAGTCAGGTTCTAACTGTTGGATCATGTTGAATTTTGGATATGTATTGCCAATATAAGTCTTCTAGACTCTGTAAAAAATTGGAGACGATCGGAGTTCGGGAAGGACTCGGTCTCCTTGGCTTGGTACAAAGAGTTTGTTCCCGCGTAGGAAATGTACTTGCGTAGTGATTCGCCTCTCTGGGAGACTTTGCGAAGTAATTCGCCTCTCTGGGAGGCTTTGTGAAGTGATTTACCTCTCTGGGAGTGATTCGCCTCTCTGGGAGACTTTGTGAAATGATTTACCTCTCTGGGAGGAATCCGCCTCTCTGGGAGACTTTGTGAAATGATTGACCTCTCTGGGAGAAAATGTGAAGTGATTCGCCTCTCTGGGAGACTTTGTGAAGTGATTTACCTCTCTGGGAGTGATTCGCCTCTCTGGGAGACTTTGTGAAATGATTGACCTCTCTGGGAGAAAATGTGAAGTGATTCGCCTCTCTGGGAGACTTTGTGAAGTGATTTACCTCTTTGGGAGTGATTCGCCTCTCTGGGAGACTTTGTGAAATGATTTACCTCTCTGGGAGACTTTGTGAAATAATTTACCTCTCTGGGAGTGATTCGCCTCTCTGGGAGACTTTGTGAAATGATTTACCTCTCTGGGAGGAATCCGCCTCTCTGGGAGACTTTGTGAAATGATTGACCTCTCTGGGAGAAAATGTGAAGTGATTCGCCTCTCTGGGAGACTTTGTGAAGTGATTTGCCTTTTTGGGAAAGCATGCAATCTTATCATGATGATCTGGTCGGTGATGGTGGTGTGACTAATCATCGAGGTATATACCAGGATGCAGTGGTGAAGCCTGTCTGGTAGGCCATGGAGCTTAGTGCCTATGTATTCTTGGACTGGTGCGCGGTACACTTATGCAAGTGTTCATGTGTGTGCACTATGCAAATGCTTATGCCATGCTTCCCTACATTTCAAGTATTCGCATTCTTCTTAAATCATCGCACCAACATTTTAAAAACTTGGTTTTGAAAAGGTTTTGAATCTTGAGTTGCCTAATTTATGGAGTATGTTACGCTACTTGAAATTACCTAAATGCAGATGCATGCATGCAAGACCGACAATTTTTCGAGAACATAGCAACACTGAAAAGACAAATATTGATTTTTGGTCAATCAATGAGTGAGTGTAAGGTGATAAGAGAAATGGAGTGCTGCCGACTTGCGATTCTGCTGATCTTGCGTCATGCTTCTATCTTTGACAAGTTGCTCTCTTCTTCTTGATTCTCTATGAGCTTGTTCGAGTCCATGTGCGTTACTGCTTTTTGCTCTTACCCTCAATCTCAGGAGGCTTACAGATATTCTGCATTTTCAGGAGTGGGTGTGGACAGGCTTGATTCTTGAGAGAGGCGGGGGCTTTCAATTGCTAAACCAATTGATTGACTTGATTCTACCTTCAGGGTTTTTGGTTCTGCTGATAGGACAACAACAGGGTTGTGGTGATGTGGGTAGGACATTCTCAGTGTGAATGATGAATGAAGAGGCTAGTCTTTAGAGAGCTGTTCGGGTCTTCTTGTCGATACCCTCAGTAGATGTACCCTCGGCACCCTCAATATGTGCGAACGATGATGGTGAGACTAGTCTTTGGGGAGCTGTTCTGGTCTTCTTGTTGAAACCCTAAGTGCATATACCCTTTGCACCCTCAGTGCATGCTAACGATGATGGTGAGGCTAGCCTTCAGGGAGCTGTTCAGGTCTTCTTGTCGACACCTTCATTGCATATACCCTCTGCACCCTCAGTGTATATGAACGATGATGGTGAGGCTAGTCTTCGGGGAGCTGTTATGGTTTGCATCAAGGATGGCTTGAGGATTATGGTTTTGAAGGGGTTGGTTATGTTTAGGGTTTAACCAGGCGATTTCGGGGTCTTGCGCTGGTGGTACAACGATGTTGGCAAGGGCCATAGGAAGTGGGTGGTTGATGTTGGCATGAATTGAGAAAATATGTTAAAGAATGTTAGGTGGGGCTACTAGGTCTCGGGTTTGGTTACCTTAGGCTAGGTATGGATTTGGATTGAATTGGTTTGGTTCAGCATATATTCTGACAGCGATTAGGGCTCAAGATGGGCTTGGGTGGCTACTTGGAGATCTTTCATGATGGCTACAAACTCGATCAGATCATGGATTAGATGATAGAGGTGTTCAAGGGTTAAGGTGCCACCCTCGGTTTGTAGGAGAACGGGACCAGGCGGCGGACCCGCTGCATGAGAAGCTTCACCGTAATTACCCTCAGTATTGTCGACCCCGATTTGATAAAGTAGTAGCTCGGTGTTGCAATGAGGAGGCATGATCGGTAGTGAATTTGATCTTGTGAGTCATCTAGTTTGCCAGCAGTAGATAATCGGAGTGTGGTGAAGAATGGGGAGAAAGAAGTCGGGGATTTGACCCAAAAAATCAATATTTTGCCATGGATTGCATAATTCTCGAAAAACTATGACTCGACAGAAAAATAAAATTGAAAATTACTTTTTGGTGATTAGCGAAAACAGACCGACGGTAACAACTTGAGAGCCCCGTGGATAGGTTAAGGGTATGAATATGAATTCCCGGGGTGCCCTTGTAACCTTCCAATTTAAAAAATCAATTTTTGAAAAATTCATTTTGGAAAATGACTCGGTTTTTTAGAAATATTTTGAAAAATATTTTTTTAAAAAATCGGGAAGTTCTCTCCTCTTAGAGTTGCTTTTCATGGAAATAGTGACAGGAAAATTCTCACTAACGAGTTTTAGTGAGGGATTTCTACGGACGGGGTTGGACAGCCTCCGGCCGTACTTGCGAAACCAAGAGTTGGTATGTATGATAAGGCCTTTTATTCACTAATTTCACGACCGACGGTCAAGAAAACATGCAGAAATTCGTGTGTACTAAGCTGACGCATCCTATATGCAAGCGTGGTTGAAAGGGGTAAGGTTTAAGGCTCCCTCCTATTTGGCTAGGTCTTGCTATATACCCCAAGGGCGAGTATGTGCAAGGACCTTTTGCTATACATTCTGGGTACGTGAGTGTTCTCGTTACTCGATATACCTCAGTTTGATACTTGGCCAAGGAGAGTGGTTCCATGCGCTTTTGGCTAGTGTAGACCCGCAAGTCCACGGCCTAGTCACGACTTTGGTCCCGAGATTGATAGGGTAAATTCACACTCGCGATAATGCATGATGATAGTGGGTGCGTGCAAAATAACAATTATGGAGGTATATTATGATAAGCACTTTAGGATTTGCTCGAGTACTTTCAAATTTTATTTATGAAAAGATTTTCCTCAAACAATTATTACAAACAAAAAGGGAATCAAGGTATCCACCTAAATCGCATCTATATTATCCTAGAACTAAGGCCGAAAAAAGAAAGCATGCAAACAAAAATAATTATCCACGCATATTCTACTCTTGTTTAGAGTATAATCCTCTTAAAATATCCCCAGCAGAGTCGCCACTGTGAGAACCCGTGTTCTCGACACCCGGGGGTCCTCGTGGGTGGCGATTCCGTTGTTGCTTTGGAAATAGGTTTTGAAAAGAATAAGAGTCGCCAGTTTGTTTTACTAAACAAACAAAAAGATTTGTGTAAAAGAGACGTATTTATGGACCAAATATCCTCTTATACACAATGTATGCGAAACCAGTTGATTCGAAGGTTCGGGGATTAAGTTACGAATCGGGAAGGTGTTAGGCACCCAATTCGCCCTTTCGGTCTCTTGAGTAGGATATGCGCGTGTTATAATTCAGTTCTTGCATGCTATTGCTATTACTTTACAGCTTTTCGTGCTTACCTTAGAAATCGGAATTTTGGGGTTGGGATGAAAACGATGTGTTTCCTACTTCGCCCATGATTTTGAAAATAAATGTGTGATTTGGAAAGGGGAATTTGATAATAATAGATGCAGTGAAACAAGTGATTTTGTAAAGCATTGGGCTTTTCGAAAACTAATTCAATGTGCAATCTTATACTCGATATGATATGAGGCGAGTTAACCAATCGTGTACCATAGTCTATTGATTAAACCGGTATAGATGGCACTAGTGCTCTCATCATCGAGTATTCATCACATATACACCGCAATCTATGAGTTAGATTGGATATATAACGATTATCGATTCCTTCGTATAACAATGCCGTTGATCCGGGCTTTTGGAAAAGTAAGAAAGTAATAATACTATTTTGGAATTGGATTAGGGTTTGTTATACGCCTTTGGCTTTGAAAAACAATTTGAAAAAGGGTTTTGAAAAGCTATCAAGTGATAGAAATTATGCAGACAAGAATATAAATTATAACGCTGCCGAATAAATAAAAGAAGAGAGAGAAAATTATACCTGAGCCTCCTTGGAGGGAGAGAATAAGGATCTCTTGGTGTGTACCACGAAATCCCCTTGATTGTTGATGAAAATAATGAATGGAGGGGGGGGTCTATTTATAGTTGTCAAAATACTTGGAGAGCAAGAAAAGAGATTGCAACTAGGACTCATGGAAATTATCGCGAAACCTTCCCACCGTTGGATCATCCTGATTTTTGGATATGTGTTGGGAATAGAACTCTTCTAGATTGTGTAAATATTTCAGCTCGATCAGACTTCTAGAAGGTTTCCTTTCGTTCTGATTGGTACGAAGAGTTTGTTTCCGCGTAGGAAAGGTACTTGTTGTAGACAAGGTCCCTTGTTTGCACGAAAAGTCAGGTTCTAACCGTTGGATCATGCTGAATTTTGGATATGTATTGCCAATATAAGTCTTCTAGACTCTGTAAAAAATTGGAGACGATCTGAGTTCGGGAAGGACTCGGTCTCCTTGGCTTGGTACAAAGAGTTTGTTCCCGCGTAGGAAATGTACTTGCGTACAACAATATCGACAATTGAACTTTCAACCGTTGGATTATGCTGATTTTTTGATATGTTTTCCCTCCATATGTTTTCTAGCTTTTGTCCAAATTTGAGGTATATCAGAATTCGGGAAGCCCACTATTTATTTTAATTTGCTACGAAGGAAATTTCGACTAGAATTGCACGATAAACAAATTGATTCTTGAGGATCCCATGTCCGACAAAGCTGAATTTAGAATATGTTCTTCCCCACAATAAAGCCTATCCACTTACCAAACGTCAAACTATTTTAATTTCGAGAAGACCTCTATTTGACCACCCGAATCTAACTCATGATTTTCTGATTTTTCGGAGATCCGACTGTCGGATTGAGCTGATTTTCGAGTATGCTACTCCTCATGGTAATGTCTAACAACTCGCAAAGTTTGAGGATGATCCGAAATGCGTAACTCTCCTTTCACAAGTTTCCAGGAGTTTTGACAGTTTTCGGTTCCGATAATTTTGTAACTCCTCATCCGGGATCCTTTTGGCTTTCTTCTTTGACCTGTATCACATGTACATAATATATGCATCTAGGAATGCTCGTGCATGCATGTGTGCTTATTTCTTTGGAGATCAGGATTCTTGCGGGGGTCGCAAAATGAGGTGTTCACAGGTGCTAGGGTTTCGAGGTGGTGGTGGTCGGAAATTGGGGCTAGGGTTTCGAGGTGGTGTTGGTCGGAAAGGCAGGAGGAAGGAGAATTGAGAGATAGAGGGAGAAGGAGGATTGTTTCGCGAAAAAATGAAATTGGGGTTTTAACTTATCCTATTCACTTGGGAGACGTAGGTATTTATGTACGGCGCCTAAGATATAACCTACGCGACGTAATTTAATTACCTACGTCGTCCAAGTGAATTTCAAATTTTCAGAATATTTCAAATTTTTGTGAAAATTTAAGGGGGAAAACCTTTTGGGCGATGTAATTTATTTGTACGTCGCCTAAGTTACTCTTAGGCGACGTACAAATAAAAACTACGTCGCCCAAGAGTTTTTAATAATTTTTTATTTTAATAGTAATTTAATTTTAATAATTTTAATAAGCTAATCTGTATTATAATTATAACCTGCCCAATTATATTTTAGTAATAATTATTTTAATAATCATAATAATTATTATTATAACCCGATACACAGCAGCAGATTATTATAACACAATAAACAGATACATAACAGCAGATTTGCTTTGTGTGCCATACTATCAATGAGGTTTTGAGCTTCTTCAATTCTGTACAACCGATGCTTATGGAGAAAAAAGGTTATTTTGAAGGTTTTAGTGTTGGTTTGGAAGATTTTTTTATCCCCAAGGAACTCCAAGAGAATGTTTAGACGAGTATTCAAGATGTTTCCCCCCTGCTGCATCACTTAAGGTCCTCCTACAACGAGTTGGTAGAGTTGCAGCTGGAGAATCACCTAAAGCTTGTTAAAATGACCGCCACAAATTTCATTCTGAAGTCATCTTCAATGAGTGATCTAATAGATTCTAAGAGCGACTCGGCCATTAATAGGATGTTTCAGCAAATAGGGTCCCTGCTGCATTATAATAATTTTTAATAATTTTTTAATAAGCTAATCTGTATTATAATTATAACCTGCACAATTATATTTTGGTAATAATTATTTTAATAATCATTGATGGTGTCAAAATCTAGAAGTAGATAATTAACCAATCAATAAGCGAATATCGGTGAATAAAAAATAAATGCGACGCAATGATGAACACGTGACTTTTTTTTTTAAGGTAGGTTCCCCCGGTAGCGCTTATGCTATTCCAGTGGTACGTCCTCCTTTTGTGTGTGCTTGCTTTGTATTAGCTCAAAGGCGATCAATTTGGAAGATAATACAAGCTACCAACTTCTCTCTCTATAATTTCCTTAATTCTATTTATAAGTATAGAATTAGGATTACAAATATTTCAACAGAATAAATAATAAACTGTGTAAAAGAGAGTGTATAAGGGTTGTTGGTATTTTTTGGAGTATGAAAATAGAGAGTATAAGACCCTTCTATTTTTTGGGGTATGAAAATAGAGAGTATATGACTCTTCTATTTCTTCTCGAATTGGCTTGTATTTATATTGCCAATGGCTTTATATCTCTTTAATGAGATGGATGAATCTTAGATAAGAAGAATTGTGTGTTTTTGGTGTAGAAAGATGATCTTTTGTGTGTGTGTTGAATGAATGAATGAAGGGGGTATTTATAGGTAAAATCTAGAATGGTAAAAAAGTAAATTTGATGAAGATGAGGGGCAAAAAGGTAATTTTACAAAGGTGAGTGGATGTAAGTGGAATTTGAGTGGAAGTTAATGGAGGTGAATGGAATTTGAGTGGAAGTTAATGGAGATAAGTGGAATTTGAGTGGAGTTGAGTGGGATTTTAGTGGAGGTAAAAATGAGATTTTACCGGGGGTAAAAATGAGATTTTACCGGAGGTAAAAAATGTTGAATTACCTTTGTAGGCCAATGGTAAAATTAGTATTTAACCCCATCAATTGCCCCCTATCCTTTATTTTTATGCTGAAAGCTGAATGTGAAGGATAAATATTTTTGTCGGTCAAGTGGTCCGGCTCAAAGCTAAGGTGTGAGAGCGGGTACTTGTCAAGGAAGATAATCATGGAGAGAGCTCGAGTAATCGACGTGTAAGGTTTCGTTAACCTTTGACCATAAGTTTGTGGAGCTCAGAACATTAACGTGTAAAGCTAGCTAGACTTTGATCATTAGTCTTTAGAGTTTCAGAACATCATTGTGTAAGACTGGCTAGACGTTGATCTCGAGTCTTAGTTCAAGGATGTTAGATCTCGGATGCTAGTAATTGAGCTCAAAACATCAATGTGTAGAGCTTTTAGAGCTTCAGAACATCATTGTGTAAGGCTGGCTAGACGTTGATCTCGAGTCGTAGTCCAAGGATGCTAGATCTCAAATGCTAGTCGTTGAGCTCGAAACATCAATGTGTAGAACTCGTTAGACATTGGATGCAAGTCGTAGAGCTTGGAACATTAATATGTAAAGCTCGCTATACTTTTGGTCATAAATAATTTGATTCTATTCGGGCCTTTTCCAACACATATATATATTTTCTTTTTTCTTTTTTTTTTTTGAGGTCTGCCTTTGTTGTCGGCCAATTTTCAGCGAGATCTCTTTGGGCTGGGGTGGTCCAGCGGTTGTCTGACGGACTTCAAAATCACATTTAGCTTTGTGAAAGTTTGATATCCGCTGAAAATTTTTTTTTTGTGATTTGTTGGACGTACTTGATGAAAATTACATTCAATTGTAATTTTTCGGAAGCTCGTCAATTTTTCCTACAATAAAGATTATTAATCGTAAGAAAATGATACAACTTTAGATATATTAATATAGAGAGAAAAATCATATATGAGTTATCAAAAAATAACTTATCTCTTCTTTTGGGTTTTATCCCTTTGTGTAACCGGATTTTAGAATGATTATGCGCCCATAAATATTGAGCTAGCATAAGCCTGCAAGATTTTCGCATTTTTTGTTGCAGCAACTTTGTATCCCGGTTTTGGACTCCGAGATGGCCAAATTTGAAAACGGATTAAACTGGAAAGTTGTAGATCTTGAAATTTTCTTCAAAATGGACTCCAGAATCGCATGATTTGGAGTTTTAAGCACAAAGTTATGCGCCTGATAATATTGAGTCACCATTGGCCTGCGGGATTTCGTTCCAGAAAGTTTGTATCGAAGTTTTGAACCTCGAGATGGACGAATTTGAAAAAATCTTAAACTGAAAAGTTGTAGCTCTTGAAATTTTCTCCAAAATGGACTCCAGAATCACATAATTTGGAGTTTTGAGCACAAAGTTATGCCCCCGAGAATATTGAGCTACGTAGACCTGCGGGATTTCGAGTTTTTCACCGAAAATTCACTTGTAATTTCTAAAGAACGAGAGCTTTAGAGAGCTTGTCGTTCCCATAGACGGCGTCAACTGATGGTGTCAAAATCTAGAAGTAGATAATTAACCAATCAATAAGCGAATATCGGTGAATAAAAAATAAATGCGGCGCAATGATGAACACGTGACTTTTTTTTTAAGGTATGTTCTCCCGGTAGCGCTTATGCTATTCCAGTGGTACGTCCTCCTTTTGTGTGTGCTTGCTTTGTATTAGCTCAAAGGCGATCAATTTGGAAGATAATACAAGCTACCAACTTCTCTCTCTATAATTTCCTTAATTCTATTTATAAGTATAGAATTAGGATTACAAATATTTCAACAGAATAAATAATAAACTGTGTAAAAGAGAGTGTATAAGGGTTGTTGGTATTTTTTGGAGTATGAAAATAGAGAGTATAAGACCCTTCTATTTTTTGGGGTATGAAAATAGAGAGTATATGACTCTTCTATTTCTTCTCGAATTGGCTTGTATTTATATTGCCAATGGCTTTATATCTCTTTAATGAGATGGATGAATCTTAGATAAGAAGAATTGTGTGTTTTTGGTGTAGAAAGATGATCTTTTGTGTGTGTGTTGAATGAATGAATGAATGAAGGGGGTGTTTATAGGTAAAATCTAGAATGGTAAAAAAGTAAATTTGATGAAGATGAGGGGCAAAAAGGTAATTTTACAAAGGTGAGTGGATGTAAGTGGAATTTGAGTGGAAGTTAATGGAGGTGAATGGAATTTGAGTGGAAGTTAATGGAGATGAGTGGAATTTGAGTGGAGTTGAGTGGGATTTTAGTGGAGGTAAAAATGAGATTTTACCGGGGGTAAAAATGAGATTTTACTGGGGGTAAAAAATGTTGAATTACCTTTGTAGGCCAATGGTAAAATTAGTATTTAACCCCATCAATCATAATAATTATTATTATAACCCGATACACAGCAACAGATTATTATAACGCAATAAACAGATACACAGCAGCAGATTTGCTTTGGCATCTTATTGCTAAGCATGAAATTTAATGGAGTTTTTAAAATATGTAACTTGCGTGTTCAAATGTTAGATAAGGGGAAACTCTATTCAAGTAGTAACTACCGCATTGCAGAATTCAGTTTTGTGAGGAGCTGTCTATTTCATGGGCTGGACCCGTACCAAGACATGGTCCACTCAATTAGTAATTGAGAAGTGATGCCCCTTTTCACTCAACAATTAATTCACTTGTCTTTGTTGTCAATAAACATAAGAATTATGCCACAGCTAGGTTTAAACGCATATAATAATCTCAATCGAAGTCATCATCATCATCATCCTCGTCTTCATCCTCATCGCTACTATATAGATCATTGTTAAACCCTTCAGCATCGTCGGAGTCTTCATCCTCGTCATAATCATCATCCTCGTCTTCATCTTCATTTTCATATACGGGAATATTTACAAACGGTACTAGACCTAGGTCGATAAATAACTCCGATATAGGAAGACATATCGCATTCGGCTCTTGATAAGGTTCATCTACTTCATACAGTGGAGTGGCCATATCGTCCCTTACAAGTGTGGCCTCACTAAACGTACCTCTGTGTGCCATATGGTTGACGACTTTCCAACCCTCACCAGCCAACGGATCATCTATATAGAACACTTGGGTTGCCGTCGTGGCCAGAATAGATGGAAAGTCGTCATACCAACTACTATTCGTGTTCATGGAAGTAAGACCACGATTATACTGTACGTTGCCGGAAACAGTAGGGTCGGTGTTGTACCACTTACACTTGAACAACACAACTGGCATGTGTTCCGCATAAGTTGGTTGGACAACTGATTGCAGAATCCCATAGTATGTCAGATCACCGGCCACGTATGTCACTCCACTATTCTGAGTCTTTCGAAGCCGGTCTCGATGCTCAGTAACAAATTTGACACCGTTCACCTCGCACTGAGAGAAAATGGTGCACATCATAGGCTGAGATGCAAGGATCTGTATCTCCTGGTTGTATTTAGGATCATGTATTTGTAGCAGATGGAGCATCAGCATAATAATATATATACATGGAACATCAGTGAAATGTAATTATGTATGCAACAAGTGAAAGTAAGTTAAGGCTGAAAGTTTACCCATCTGGGGAGGTGGTCATGAAACGACGCCACACGATCAGCATCAGTGCTGTGTGGAGCTATTTCCGCAAATTGTCAACGGTGAGTCTCTATATACCATTCTGTTTCTGTACAATTTATCATAACACACCAGTGAGCCGTTACAATTTGTTGCTTACTAAGACGGACATTCCTGACGCAACCTTTGGGCTTGATGAGGTGGGAGACAACGAAAATGTTCCACTGAGGTGAATCTGGTATGACTTCATCACTCGCATTAGGATCATGCAGATAGTTATTGATGAAAGTCACACACTCGTGCATGATGTTCCGCTCGGCAATACACCCCTCTGGGTAAAGCTTGTTTCCAACATCTTTCTTGTATTCTCCGAGCTGCCTGTAAGATTGCGCAATTATATAGTACAAATGTATACAATTATATATATTATCCTAAAATTTGAAATAATACCTTTCAGTGGAAAACATCTAGGTATAATGCACGGGGCCGGTGAGCAGGACTTGTTCGGGCAGGTGGATGCAAAGATGGACCATGATGGTAAAGAAAGCTGGCGAAAATATCATCTCCAACTTGCATAGGATCATGAAAATATCGGTCTGCAGTTGACGGACGTTCGATTTATTTAACTCTCGGGCACAAATTGTCTGGAAGAATCTGCAATACTCTACTAACATGTCGGCGACGTCCCTTCCCAAATATGGTCGGATAACCACAGGAAGAACACGCTGAAACATGACATGGCAATCGTGAGTCTTCAATCCAAAAAACTTTTTATCAGACGGTCTGATCTTACTCTTTAGGCGTCCAGCATAACCTCTTGGATATTTAACAGCTGCAACTCGATCAAATACATCCCTCTGATCCCTAGGACGAACTGTGTAATTCGCCTGAGGTAGTGTCACTTTTCCTGACGGCCCTGTCCTCTGCCAAAGATTGCTGCGTATGCCCGTCTTCTTTAGAGTTAATCGAGATTTCACATCGTTCTTAGTCTTTCCATCGAGACCTAGAATGGTGCCCAAGATGTTGTCGCATACATTTTTTTTGATGTGCATCACATCTAGTGCATGTTTCACACTCGATGATGTCTAGTAAGGCAGCTCCCAAAATATACTGACATGAGTCCAACACAGCCTCTTTTTAGCTGCCTGACATTAAGTACAACACAACTTATCAATTTACAATATCATAAATTAACTTATTACAATATCATAACTAATGTTAGTTTGAGCCGTACCTGTTTGAAGTCAAGATGCGGATGCAAAGAATTCTAAGGGTAAGGAAAACTATTGGTAGCTTCAAAAACCTGACGTGCAGACTTTCTTTGTGGGGCGGGTCTGAGCTCTGGCTCCCCATTAAACCTTTCTGATCGCCTCCGATAAGGGTGATCTTCGGATAGCCATCTATGGGCGCCCTGGTATGACATCCTTCCATTATTGTGAATCGCAACAATATCGTCCAAACATATGGGACATGCATTGTACCGTTTTTTCTGAATACCTCCCAACATTCCTAGTCCTAGAAAGTCCTTGATGGTCCACATAACGGCTGCCCTCAAGTTGAATGCCACTTCACCGTATCGATCCTAAGTCGAAACCCCCGTCTCCCACAGCATCTTAAGTTCATCAATCAGTGGTCTCATAAACACATTTAGAGTCTTTCCCGGATTCTTAGGGCCGGATATTAGTAAGACTATAATGTTAAACTCCTTCTTCATACACAACGAAGGCGGCAAATTATAAAGCATCGCAATAACAGGCCAACAGCTGTAGGGAACCGCCGTAGTAAAGTACAGACTGAACCCGTCTGACGCTAGAGCAAGACGTACGTTTCTAATGTCGGCGGCAAATTGCGGTTGCGACCTGTAACATGTCGAGACAAATTCCTTAATATGAAAATAATTAAACTAACAGTTTAGTAAATTGTATGTGTACGAACTGTAAATATATACGTCACCTGTCGAAATCCTTCCATGCTTCTCCATCCTCTGGGTGTCTAAGATATTCAGTATCTTCTCTTCTTTCCCCGTGCCACCGCATTTCCTTTGCAATATGTTTGCAACTATACAGACGCTACAACCTCGGTGCCAATGGGAAGTACCAAACCGTCTTCCGGGCAATCCGTTTGCCACCGCCTGTATTTTCTTCTTCCCATCTTGACTCACCGCATATGGGACATTGATCTAGGTCTTTACCCTCCTTGTAAAACAATTAGCAGCCGTAGTAACACCCGTGGATGACCTCGTAACCCATGCCGATCTTCTTTAAGGCCTTTTTTATAGCTTTGTATGAGTCGGGGTACTTGTTCCCTTCGGGCAACAGGTAATTAATTTTAGCAGCCCACTTGTTAAAGGATGTGTCTGCCATATTGCAACTCTATTTCAGCTGCAGCGATCTAAGCATTGAAGCTAGCGCCGTGACTTGACTACCCTCGTACAGTGGAGTCACTGCTTCGTCTAAGAGACGCTGATATGATATCAAATTTTCTTTGGTGACAGGGTTGGCATGAAATGCATTGTCAAAGTCAGCGTGATCATATGATTCACGAAAAGGAAAAGCATCTTGTACGAAGTCCATGGTCGGGTTACTCGAAGACGCCCGGTTCTGTTCTGTTTGCCATTGCAAAGGTGTCTCTGGAATTTTTCCATGTAGGTTCCATACTGTATACAACTCCATTATACCCGCATTGGTCAAGTGGATGTATATTTCATCTAATGTCACCCGTTGGCCCTTGTTGAAACATTTTTTTCAGGGACATGGATACAATCCAGTCGAACTGTTGCCATTTTCTCGTACATACTCTAAGAACTCCATTAGCCCCACAATGAATTCCGTTGAACCTCTTGAGCATTTCATCCAGTTCTTATTCATTTTCGATCACTGTCATATGACAAATAATTACAAACTCAAAAATTACCAACAACTAAGAATAATACTAACGTATATATAAAAAAGGGGCAACAACTAACAACAATACTATACCTTCAACACCAAATACACATTTTTTACACTAAACACGATATCTATATAAAGTAAAAAATTAGTAAAAAAATTAATATTAGTAATAGATAGAGCACCTAAAGATCAAACAAGCTCTAAATGAAGGAAATGATGTTGATTTTCACCTTCAAAATCGCCAAAATTGCCTAAATTAACTCTAAACACATTAACCCCAAAAACGGCATGTTCTTAGGCGATGTAGTTCGAACGTAGAGATCAAATAGGGGCAACAACTAATAATAATACTATATGTTCAACACCAAATACACATTTTCTACACTAAACACAATATATATATATAAACACAAAAATTAGTAAATAATTAATATTAATAAGAGATAGAGTACCTAAATATCAAACAAGCCTTTAATGAGGAAAATGATGTTGATTTTCACCTTTAAAATCGCCAAAATCACCAAAATTAACTCTAAAACCGAAAATGGCATGTTCTTAGGCGACGTAGTACTAACCTAGAGATCAAATAGGGGCAACAACTAACAACAATACTATATCTTCAACACCAATTACAAATTTTCTACACTAAACACAATATCTATAGAAACACAAAAATTAATAAATAATTAATATTAATAAGAGATAGATTAACTAAAGATCAAATAAGCCTTTAATGAGGGAAATGATGTTGATTTTCACCTTCAAAATCGCCAAAATTGCCCAAAGTAGCTCTAAAATACATCAACCCCGAAAATGGAGGAGAGGTTCTGATATAAAGATGACAGGATCTTAGGCGACACAGAAACTATATCTACGTCGTCTAAGAGACATATTAGGCGACGTAATTATAGTTTCTACGTCGCTTAAAGGTTAGTCAAACCCCTGTTGACCGCCACTTAAAAGTGTCGATGGTCAACAGCTACTACAAGAAAAAAGGCCTATTATGTCATTTTTTAAGTGACATTTATCGCTATTTATGTCATTTTTTTACGACTCAGAAAGCGACATAATTGCGGGTGTCATATATGTTTGAAAAACCGACATAAATGTAACTTTAAGTATGACGGTCCCACACAAAAGCGTTGTATTTTTTTAAAATATTATTCTATTATATATTATATGTTTCACACAAAATAAAAAATATATTTTATTATTTCTTAATTTCTTTTTCGTTGTTTTTCTTTCTTCCTCTTTTAAATTGCATAATTAATTATCCATTTTTTAAGTGTTGTGGAAGGGATTCGAATCTTGGTACTCAAGGTTGTAACACTGGTGTTCTACCAGCTAGGCTAAGACACTTATATGATAAAATTCTTTCTTTAAAGTATAAGATGTACTATTCCGTTATATAATTTAACAAATATATCTCCGCCGTTATTTATGAACATATAAAACCAAACATTTATATTCCCAACGTCCACAAACAAATTAATCTCACATCTAGCAACAAAAAATCTATTTAATTTCAACAAAAAGCACTCAAAATCACCAACCCAAGTATAATATTGCATATTTTTGCAGAGATTAAATGTCTTCCATGTATAGTAATTATGTATTGTATTTAAGGTTTTTGGTTTTATTATGGTTTTAGAAAAATTCTAAAATGTTTAGGATTTCAAAAGGTTGCACACACATTTCAGATTTTGTATAGGAATTAAAAATAAGTTTTATTATGTCGCTTTTTTAAATGACCATCATATATTGTTATAAGTAAGTCAATCATTTAATAACTACATACTTCTAAAAAATGTCATAAGGTACATGAATTATAATGAGCTTATTGTGTCACTTTACATAATAATTGTCATATATTGTCATAAATAAATATGTAACTTAAAAACTGACATAATTATTCATTATTTATGTCAGTTTCAACTGAACTGACACAATAGCTATAAACTCTTAAAAAGCGACACAAATGTGGCACTATTTAACATTTTATGTCATTCTTGACTTGACCGACATATTTTAAATAATAAAAGCGGCATATTAAGCCCTTTTTCTTGTAGTGAGCTTTTGGGCGACGTGTGAATTTAAGTACGTCGCCCTAGATAATCTTAGGCAACGTACTGGATACCTACGCCATGTAAGATTATCTAGGGCGACGTATTATATACCTACGTCGCCTAGGATTATCTTAGGCGACGTGTCATTATTACGTCGCCTAGGATATTCTTAGGCGACGTATTCTATTGACTACGTCGCCCAAGAGCCTTGTTGGTGTTGTGATTGAACGGATGTGACTATTAACTTGTTTAGAAAACTGTAAGTACTGTAAAAATATATACATATACAATTTCAAAATATAGTTATTTTTAAGAAATCAACAAAATAAGATGAAATTAAATGTTTGAATTTTAATATATGGTTAAAAATAATCAATCATATTAATATAAGATTAACATTCAAAATTTGTTTATAAACACATATTAGCTGTACCAAACTGATTTGCCTTACTTGTAGCATTGATAAATATTTAGTTTGTAGTTCAACTATATGATATATTTAGTGTTTGTGGTAGTAGCATGTACCTTATAAAACATATGATTTGTAAACATACTATAGATTAATTTGTATAGCATATACGTGTGTATATATATTTATACAATTTATCAAATATTAATTTACTAGTCTATTAAAGTATGTTACAATTAACTTAATACATCTATAACAAACATTTATATGAAATATATCAGACCGTGATCATAAATATTAACTTAGTACTACTATATGATTACAAAAATATTTCGCAATATGTAACAATCAACTCAATAACTCTAGATGAAATGCTTGAGCAAAGTATGTTATGCGTATAATCAAAAACACCCATTATTATAGTATAATATACCTAGTTTATTTGTTAGAAGGTTAACAATTGACAAGAGATACAATTGACTTAATAACTATACATGAAAGACTTATGTGAAAGTAAACATGAAAGATTTATTTTGGTATAAGGTTCAAAATTATAATAAACCATCTAAAACATTACTAGCAAAAGAACTGAATAATACTTTGTTGTAATATTGTGAACTGCTGCGGCAATAAAAAATATAATAATACAATATGATATATTCAGATATCATTATTTTTTTAACAATTTAATACTACACTTCTATAATTGCAAGGGGGATCTAGATTTTTCGTGAGGGGTAGAATGGTGTAAAAGGGAAATGCGAAAATTTTAATGAAGGGATTTGCCCTTGACAACTAATGAGAATTTATTGTCGTGAGATTAAAAATTACAAACATTTCATACTATTTTTTTTTTGGAAAAATAAAATTATTTTTATAAAATTTAAAATTTAAATGTCACAATAGTTTAATGAGATAATGGGTTTTAGGGCCTCACTCCGTAATGTTTTATGACTTTAATGACGGACTCATGTTTAATAAAGGGAAGTAGTACTAATTTCATAATTTGGTTTTACAATAAGGACACTTTTCATAATATTAATTTATTTTAAAGAAAATGATAAATGTTGATGGACAAAAATACCTTAAACAGTGCCTCTCTCTTGCTCACTCACTCCCGTCTCTCTCTCTCTCAGCCCCTGAGCAATTGTATTATGCCGATTTTAACTCCCTCTTTCTTTTTATCTCTTAAATCTAATTACTATATTTGTCTAATCTAATTGAAAATAAAATTACCAATCTAGAAATGAAAATCTCCTTAGCCTTTTCAAGCACCATAGCAGCGGTCTTCTTCAAATCGGAATCCACATAAGGCACAACCTCGATGGCTCCTGCAGTACGTCGATCCATATAGATATATATATATATATATATTGAGTGGACGATGATCTCATCAATTACTAGCAATTAATTCCCCAACA
This sequence comes from Lonicera japonica, assembly GCA_021464415.1. Lineage (NCBI taxonomy): Eukaryota > Viridiplantae > Streptophyta > Magnoliopsida > Dipsacales > Caprifoliaceae > Lonicera > Lonicera japonica. The sequence continues at coordinate 1,091,380 of CM038465.1, read as the reverse complement.
TGATCGAATTCATGAGATATGTATACGTATGCTTCAACTGTTAATTATTATTAAGAAAATTAGTGCTAAATCTGTTTTAGCACCATGTAAATATCTATTATATTATAGAGAATTGGTATTAAATCTGTTTTAACACTTTAATGTGTAGCATTGGATGGGTGCTAAATTTGTTTTAGCACAATGAATTTTGTTGTTCTCTATTTTGTAATGGTGCTAAATCTGTTTTAGCACCAATGTTTTAGCACAATTGGTACTAAAACCACCTTAATGTAAAGCATTGAATATATGCTAAATCTGTTTTAGCACCATGAATTTTGTTGTTCTCTGTTTCACATTGGTGCTAAAATAGATTTAGTACCAATTCTAATGAGATGTGACATGTTATAAGGAAGGGGTATTAGTGTCTTTTTTATATATTGTCCTTAATTTACATGAGTAATTTGTAAGTATCCTTTATAATTATGTTATTATTAGAACGAGCTCCTATGCCCAATTGCCCCTAGTTTAGTCAAATCAATATTTACAAACGTACAAGAAAACATAAGAAATGGTAAAATTGAAAATTGTAGAAGAGAAACTAAATTTATATTAAGGCGAATTTTATAATTTAGACACAAATAACACATGTTATATATAGTAAAAAAAATAGTACAGTTAATTAAAGAATTACATATAATTTTAAACAAGAACTGTTATATGCAATATTTATCTCGAAAGTTATTTGATAGAAAATATTTTTGTTAATAATTAGTTTTTTATTAACTTTATTAAATATATTTATGTTTATATTAAAATTAATATCAAACTATTTTTTAACTAGTATAATGCACGGGCATCTTAAATATATATTTATTCAATTTATTTTTGTTAGTAAAAACTAATATATATATATATATATATATATTATAAAATCTATAACGAATGTGCCTTTATAATTGATTTTGAGGGTTTTTAAACATTAAAGTTTACTTTCAATAACTTTATAAAAAAATCCACAAAAACCTAATCTTTCCACCAAACTTGTTCAAACAATAAGAGTACATATATGCAACATATGTATGTCATAGATTTTGTGTAACAATTATAATAGAGAATATATATAATGAATATTGAAACCAAAAATCTAAAAGTTGAGGTCTCATTTTGTCGATCAATTAGAAATTCATAAAGTCGTACTTCACATCGTCCAATTAATTTTCGCACTTGTTGGAGATCTATGACTTTTGATCTGCAAGAAGTAAAAAAATAATAAATAAATTGTAAAGAGAAAGAACATATATATAACTATAATGTATATATTAAATAGCTAAACAATTTTGGAAAGATATAAATTATTCATTATCTAAAAATATATATTAGAAAACTAGGAATTTTAGCCCTATATATATTTATTGTATATATTTATATATATGTTAACGTGCGTTTTAATTATTTCTCAAACTAGAAAACTTATAATCTATTTGATAACTGATATTTTTAAAATTAATTATTAGTCAAACATATTTATGCGCACAAACAAACACACATATATATTATCTAATCAAATTAAGTAATTGATAATCTATTCGTAGCAGATAATCAGATGGTCAAATTATATAAAAACATGTATATGTATCATACAACAATTATTGTATATTTGGAAAATAAAATACAATTATGCAACCGATATATAATTGAAAAATCAAAGAAATATGAAAATGTATACAACATATATATATATATATATAGATAAATATATCAAATTAAAAATGTAAAACAGGTATGGATATACTTACAACATATTTGCAAACTTTCAGATAAAACATATATATTTTATAAAAATGGTCAAATAATATAAAAACATGTATGCGTATTATACAACAGTTATTATGTATTTGAAAAATGAAATATAATTATGCAACAGACATAATTGAAAAATCAAACAAATATGAAAATGTATACAACACACACACACACACATATATATATAGATAAATATATCAAATTAAAAATGTAAAACAGGTATGGATATAAAAATTGTATTTGTTGTCTAAAAACAAATATAATATATACTCATATTTGCAAATTTTTAGATAAAAACATATATATTTTGTAAAAATGGTCAAATAATATAAAAACATGTATGCATATTATACAACAGTTATTATATATTTGAAAAATAAAATATAATTATGGAACATATATATAATTGAAAAATCAAATCAAAGAAATATGAAAATGTATATAAGTATGCAACAGATATATAATTCAAAAATCAAAAAAAATATGAAAATGTATACAACATATATATATATATATATAAATATATATAGAATTAAAAATGTAAAACATATATGGATATACTTACAACATATTTGCAAACTTTCAGATAAAACATATATATTTTGTAAAAATGGCCAAATAATTTAAAAACATGTATGCGTATTATATAACAATTATTATATATTTGAAAAATGCAATATAATTATGCAACAGATATAATTGAAAAACCAAACAAATATGAAAATGTATACAACACACACACACACATATAGATAAATATGTCAAATTGAAAATATAAAACAGGTATGGATTTAAAAAGTGTATCTTTTGTATAAAAACAGATATAATATATACTCATATTTGCAAACTTTCAGACACAAACATATATATTTTGTAAAAATTGTCAAATAATTTAAAAACATGTATGCATATTATACAACAGTTATTATATATTTAGAAAATGAAATATAATTATGCAACAGATATATAATTGACAAATCAAAGAAATATGTAAATGTATACATCATATATATATATATACAATTATAGATAAATATATCAAAATAAAAATGTAAAACATGTATGGATATAAAAATTATATCTGGTGTATAAAAACATAGATAATATATACTCATATTTGCAAACTTGCAGATAAAAAACATATATTTTTTTTATAAAAATGGTCAAATAATATAAAAACATATATGCATATTATACAACAATTATTTTATATTTGGAAAATAAAATATAATTATGCAATAGATATATAATTGAAAAATCAAATCAAAGAAATATGAAAGTGTATAAAACAGATATATATATATATATATATATATATAAATAAATATATCAAATTAAAAATGTAAAACAAGTATGGATATAAAAATGGTTACAAAATGAAATCACAAGAATGAATAATTCAGAAATTTTGCCCACGCAAAATGTGAACATAGCTGCATTTAATTTGGAAACTTAAAAGTTATGTCAATTAAGACACACATTAAAATCCCATAATCGCAGCCAACGAATCATTATATATTAATCAATTAATAATTGTGTACATATATATATATATACAATTAATATACCGCATTCAAAAGGTATGTTACGCATCATATAACTTTTTTAAACATTTATGCACATAACGTACATGGCTATTAAATACTTTGCAACATATTAAATATTTATTTTATATTGAACCATATATATTAATTGCAATGGTAATTTGTATACATTCAAAAACTATATAAGTATATATTTCGTTTTTTTAGCATGTATTTATCTAAAATGTCATATATGAGATAATATTAGTATCCCTAATGTACGTATAATAAGTTAAATATACGTGTATATATATTTTTTAAATCGTATAATTATCTAAAAAGTCATACGAAAATTAATATTGGTTTATTACCAAAAAAGCAAAATCGTTAATATCAAAATAAAATCCTATAATCTCTCAATCATCAAAAATTTCTATAAAAGGTATCATGGGCAAATTAGACATTTTAATTTTCACAAACAGCTCGACATTTAATAAATTAATCCTATTTTAAGAAAGAATTCAAAACACGGGGTGCAATCCTAATAACACATCTTGTGTAGTCCTCACCCCTAATATGTTTCAAATATAGGGGTGCAATCCTAGTTTTCTATTTTTCCTTTTTCTTTCAAAATGTTCAAGTTTATGTTCTCGTTATAACTATAACTAGATCACCTACACACCCGATACATATGTTACTAGCATATATGCATAATTTAAGAAAAAGATTTTAACGAAAGTGAAAGATAGTCCAATTTTTATCTTGTGGTGTTGCTTCTTCGAGGTCAAAAGTTTGATTCCTGTTAAAATATGCATTTCAAAAATTAGATACAACTTTAAGATGCTATTTATAATATATAATAATAACTCACCAAGACCTCTAGTCCTTTGGGATTTTATAAGAAAATAAAATTATAAACAGAAAATGTAAAGCTTCTAAAAATGGTAAATAGATTAGGGGGTTTCAAAAGTGAGCGAGTGTGCTGGCCTTTCCATTAGGTCAGTCACCTAGTGCCTAAGGGAAAAAAGAGGCCCCATGTTCTACTTACAAATTAAAGGATATTATTTGCATTATTTAATGTAAAAAATTGGTGAAATTTTTTTTTAATTGATAAATTTAACTGCCTGGTAAAATAAATGTAGTCTTTAAAATAAAAACCTTAATTAATAGCAAAGGCCATTTTAAAACAACAAAGGATAGCTTACAACAATGAATAAGAGCTATTTTAGTTGATACAACTAGACTACTTACACATGCGAAACAATTATTAATTTAACAAAGAATAAGACACGAGAAATTAGTAGCGGACTTGGGTTCGCTTCCAATAGTGATGGTACTAGCTAGGTCGATATGAGTGGGGTGCTTCCAAAGTTTTTAAAGTGATAAGGTTCAGCCAAACGTTAATTATGCATAACCAATGAATTGATATTAATATCAATATTATAGACATAACAAAAAAGAGTCTTTATTAGCGAATTTTGTAGGAGAAAACAAATTTTCACTAAGGATGATGCAATTATATTATAAAACGTACAATAGTAGTAAATGTTTTTTGAGGCTAAAAGTGTTGTAAATTAAAATGAATATCTAATGGGGATTTGGGAGTTAAAAAAGAAAAAACTTTCCATCGAAATATTTGATGGAAAAAAACAAAAATAAAAAACCTATTTTTAAAAAAAAAACAAAAATAAAAATTACAAAGTTACATTTATTCCTACTCCCAGAAGCCAAATTCCAGCTGTTGGTGGGTCTTCCTTTGAGAGATTGCCTGTACAACTCTATTTACCAATGCTATACCTCAATTTTAATTGAATGAGTCCAATAATCCGAACAGGTTAAGAATATGGGACTGGTTATTCTTGAACAAGTAAAGTTTGCTCGGTTCACCATAAAGATATCAGACTATATTAAGCAATCGGGCCGGTGTTCATGACTGGTCTACAGAGTGCCACCTCTACTTGTTAATTTTAATAATTAAAAAAAATTACTCATAGTGAAAGTCGCATTTGGTAGGTCTACCTTTGCTAAGAATATTTTATTTATTGTTAATTGAGTGGAGGTTAAAAAATATAGCAGAAAATAAAAATATCTAGTTATATTAAATAGAAGTTTCTTTAACAAAAATTGATTTGGTGAAAATAATAATAAACTATAAATTTCTACCACTTTTAATTCTAGAAAAACATATTACTCTTATCTAGCACGCAATGAAACAAATAAGATAAGTAACACTAGAATTAACGCTGTATCCCTACTTACATAGAAATAATCCTCAAAGATATTTTACTCTTAATCACAAGAGTTTATAAACACAATAATCATAATTACAAACTTACAAACTTGAGTGGCACAAGAAGAGTTGTAGTCTCCACCTCAGGTGATTACAGATTGATTCGAATCACTCGAACTCAAACACAACACATCACGCGTTTCGGACTCTCTCTGAATTCTCAAACTCTAAAAGCAAGGTTTGGGATTTGTATGTTTCTTTTAGAAAGAACTCACAAATTTGGCATGAAAATATTAAACTCTAGGTTGTAGAAAAAATTGTTTTTCAAAAATATGGAATAAGGATATTTTTCTCTCTAGAAAAGCTTGTTAATACAAGGAGCATATCATGGTTTAAATAGAATTTTTTTTTTATCTAAAAGGCTATGCAACTTGATTGACAAATTTCTCCAAAATGAGTTGTCAACAATGAATTTTATGGCCTTGGACAAAATTATTCAAAGTTGTACAAAAACAGATGAGCAATGTTGAAAAAAGAATAACACAGCAGGTCTTTGATGTGCAGACCGGTCTTGCATTGTTTTTTTGCATATTGGTCCGTAGTTTAAAAAGAGCAAAAGTGTCGATGCGGGGACCGGTCTTGGGAAATCCTATACCGGTCCACAGTTTAAAAACTGCTAGAGTATAGATGCGTGAACCGGTTTCATAAAATGCCATACCGGTCCGCAGTAAGAAATCTGCTGCTGTTTGAAATTTTCAACTTAAAGATTTTCAAAGACTTTTTACCAAAACTTAGTAAATAATTTTTGGTCGAATTTCAACAAAATTAACTCTTAAAAAAATTGTTAGTTTTCACAAAAGTTTTGACAATTTTTCAAGGTGAAAACCAACAAAAAATTGAGTTGAAATTTGGTTTTGAAAAACAAGGATTTTTAAGTTGACAATTTTAACCACCTAGGATGAAATAATTCTAACCTCATCAACTCAATGTGAACTTGATATGTAATTTACGGCTTCTAGAGGTTTGAGTTCTTCATTGAGTGTGACCATGAACATTTTATAAAATACAAAATGTGTTTTTGTTGACAGAATAAAGCCAACTAAAAATGATCCTAACAATATCCCCATTTGGCTATTCCGAGACAAAAACACTACAACCTAAACAGACTCAATAACTATAAGGACGCAATCTCGTACCTAATTATAATTATAAAAGTCAATTAAGCCTACTACAATCTACAATATTTGAGACATGCCAACACCTCAATTTTGTGATGGTTGCAAACAAAGTATTTCTCCTCAATTTTCAATATTATCAAACCTGAAAAACTTGAACAATCATGAGTAACATATGTAAAATTTCTCCCCCTTAATCCAATTAATTCGAATAGGGTTAACATACACATCTCATAACACAAAGTTATTACTTCCCCTTTTTTGGGAGGAATCGCCAAAGGAAAAGATAACCAATGCAAAAAATTAAGAACATAAGAAACCATTAGATCAATACTAAATATATGCAATGAGAGAAAACATAACCAAGGTTTGATGAAAAAAATACACAATCAAAACCGTCATCAACCAATATGCAACCAAAAAACTGTCCAAGAAAATAAGATTAAAACAAAAAGAAAACTAAATATCCAAACATGCAATCAACAAACTAGAAATGCTCGCTATCGCCTGATGTCCCTTTTTCATCACTTTCTTCGGCAGTGTTTGCGGCCTTTTCTGCTTCCTCCTCATCTTATGTGGAAGCGTGTGTAGCGGGAGCCTCGATGTCCTCATTGTAATCGAAATCTGGAATGTTGAAACGCTTCCCAATTTTTTCGACCTTCTTCATTATCCTCTTCATGAATGTGAAGAGTCCGTGAACATTTGAAGATGGAACTGTTGAAGAAGCGGTGCGATGATATGCTCCTTGGATTATGCGCCCCTTGCTTCCCGTAAGCTCTCGAGCTTTCATTTGCAGAAAAAGATCATCATCATCATTCATTGCCTGAACATAAATGGGAGCTTGAGATAGGGAACAATTCCAACTTCCAATATTGTAGGTTCCACGGCAATTTCCTTTGTATAACGCAGGACTTTGTAACAATGAACCATTATTTTTGTGATCAAAGAACCCATGACAAGTGCATTATAAGAGCCAAATCCATCATGATGTGAAACCAAACAAGCTGCAATACCCTCAAAAATGAGATCCCCTAAATCGATGGACAACCCAGTCCTAATGGCATATAGATGAAGAGAATCAAAGACATTAAATTCAGAGTGATGGGTGTTCTGACAGATACAATGGTGGTAGATAGAATAGAGAACTCGATAGTCAGGCAGAAGGAACCCGGTGTTAATCTTGGGAAGATTATCCCATTTATGTGCGGTGCCTATCAAAATAGAGAGAACATTATCGGTATTAATGTCAACCAATAGGTGAAATGGAAATTGAGGATTTTCAATGTGTGATAGAGAATATATAGTACTCATGAATAGTGAAGGCGGAAATAAAGACTTCTTGGCCTCTAACCCAACTAACTATACGATTAGAGTTAGAGTTAAAAATGGGTTGAATGGAGCCTCAAAAATAGAATTCCCACACGATATGGGGATTGTAATCATGAGTGTCCAAAATGGGAGTCCAACCCCTAGACACGATCCAATCTCGAACATTGGTGGCTATATTTGGACGCTTGAGATTTGGAATGAAATCATCAATTTTGAATTCCCTTTCATAAACCATAGATAGCCCTACAAAACGTGATCCATACTCTCAAACATCATCTTGGGATTGAAATCGAGGGAAAAATCTATTCGGAATATCATGATGTTCGTATGGAAGTTGATAAACAACTGTCGAGGGGTCCGAGTGTGGCATATGGGGAATGTCAGTGGTTGTCCCTTTGCCTTTTGCCTTGGATTTCTTTCAAGTTGAAGGACCTTCCTTTTGACGAGGTCGTTTAACAGGTGGCTGCTATGGTTGAGGGTTTGGAGGTGAACCTGATCCCATGGGATTGAGTTCAGGTTGGGCCTCTTTGTTTTGGCCATAAACTAACATAGGAGAGGCAAGAGGCAGAAGATGACTACACATGCAAGAGCCACAATTGAAATAGACATGTTTATGAATCACAATTGTCAATAGAGGATTCCCAAAAGTTTGTTCCTATTAAAACCCCCAATTTTTTTTAAGCCCTAATCACAGATATCTAGGAAGACGAGCGGCAAACCCAAACAGATATCCAAGAAACAATGCCAAATATGAATGAGATAATAGCAATGATATGTCTAAATGAATGACCAGGGGATTCAAAAATCTTACCACAGAAAAAAGGACCAAGGATCGAGGGTCCAAAAGAAGAGAAATTAAGTTGATAGTGAGATTCTGCTTCACTGTTCTTCAAGGGAGATTGGGGTTGAAGGTAAGAGAAGATTGATGTATTTGAGAGTGAAGGATGGAATAATGAAGGTCGAGTTGGGGTTTTAGAAGAGAAATGATTGAGATGAGATAGAAAGGGGTTTTAAAAATGGGGTTTTAAAAACGTGATTTGAAGTTTTAAAAATGCCCCTGTTTTGCAACACACGCCAGACTGGTATGAGAAACCTTGAGACCGGTCCGCGTGCAACTTGAAAATCCAAAAAAACAAACAGGGACCGTTATGGGATAAATGGAGACCGGTTTGCGTGCAACTTCTTTTGAGAATCTCAGAATCTAGACCTGCGGACTGGTGCGGAGAAACAGGAAACCGATTTGCTGCACTTTTTTTTTAAAAGACATATTGTATCAAAGTAATTTTAGAATATTTCCTTTGAAGAATAATTTATCATGAGTGTCTGTGTTTTATCCAAATATTGTTCAATAACTTTTCAGAATATTTTAATTAATTAACACGAAGTCCTGAAATATACCCCTTTGTGCAAGAACGTGGATCAAACACTTATGCAATTGAAGTAATATGAGTTTTGAATATTCTCGCGGACACATATATAGAAAAACCTCTAAATCATAACCATATTCAACTTTTCCTTCGTAGTGCACTCATATTAAATTTTTTTTTTATTGAATATGCAAATACAAGCAAACTTAATTAAAATTGTTGATGGAGGCTTTCACCGCGTAGTGGAGGCCAGCTATTGACCTTTTTGGGAGCTATGGTTCTCCTTCCACTATGGTAGCCCTTTTTCATCCCCTTTACATTTTTATCTCACTTGCTTAACTTTTATACTTTTGATCATTCAGTTACACCATCTCCCTTTATTCAACAAGATGATTTTAGACTATTTTTCTCTAATCAATCAATATATAGAGTTTTTAAGAAGTCAAATAAAAAGTTTGAAATTATCAGCAAGTTGACTTTCAGTAGGAACGTATAAAAAGGACACAACTTTTTCTTATACCAATTCTCGAATGAAATTATATCGGATTTTGATGTGTTTTGTTTTTGAATGCTGGACAGGATTTTTAGAAATTCAAATCGTACTTGTATTGTCATAGTAAACAACCATAGTACCTTGATCAATCCCGTAGTCATACAACATTTGCTTCATCCAAAGAAGTTGTGTGCAAGAAACGAGTGATGTCCCCATGAAAAAGCATCCACCAGACGTACTTTTTTGATCTTCCACATTTCCTTCCCAATTAGCATCCGAAAAGGCAGAAAGACAGGCATTTGTATCAAAAGAATACCATATTCCATAGTCTAGAGTCCCACAAACATATTTGATAATACGTTTGACAGCAGTAAGATGAGACTCTTTTGAACATGGTTGAAATCTAGCGCAAATTCTGACACTAAAAGCAATATTAGGACGACTAGCCGTTAGGTAAAGAAGACTACCTATCATGCTAGGATACAAAGTTTTTTATACGTCTTTGCCATTAGTATCTTTGCACAATTTGGTGCTGACACTCATGGGAGTAGTAGCATGTTTTGCGCTTTTAAAATTAAATTTCTTCATTATTTCTCTAGCATATTTTGATTGAGATATAAATATCCCATCATTACGTTGATTAACTTGGAGACCAAGGAAGAAATTTAATTCAACAACCATACTCATTTCGAATTCGTGAGTCATAATACTTGCAAATTCTTAAGTATGTTCATCAATCGTGGATCCAAAGACAATGTCATCCACATAAATCTGAGCAACTAAAATTTCTTGATTTTTATAATGAACAAACAAAGTCTTATCCACATTTCCTCTTGTGAATGCTTTCTTTAGGAGATAGGATGTCAATCGTTCATACCAAGCTCTAGCAGCTTGTTTTAAATCATAAAGAGCCTTACAAAGGTGGTAGACATGTTCTGGGAATTTAGGATCTTCAAAACCTTTTGGTTGCTCGACAAATACTTCCCTCTTGTAAGTATCCATTTGGTATAGTTTAAACTTGAGATGACAAGCTATAGCTAATAGTAATCGAATGGATTCTAACCTTGCAACGGGAGCAAAGATTTCATCAAAATCAATACCTTCAACTTGTGTGTATCCTTAAGCTACTAACCTCACTGTGTTTCTAGCAATGGAACCATGTTCATTAAGTTTATTTTTAAAAATCCATTTGGTTCCAATTACATTCATGTCCTTTGGATGAGGTACCATTATGGTTTCTCTATTTTTTGAGCAACTTGTGTGTATCATTTGGTTTCTCTGTTTTCTGAGCAAGTATCAAGAGGGTGTTACCATTATGGTTTTCCACCGTGCAAGGAAAACCAAGGCATATAGGAAATTTTGAGTTGTTTCAGGATAAAGAGAGCAACTTAGTTCGCGACTCAACTGAATTTCTCCCTTTCTAGTTTCCAGTTCGGGTTCGAATTTTGCTTATAAGTTATTAGCGATTTTTAAGACTATATTATGTCATTATTATATTGCTAGTATTATTTTGACTATATTTTTGTGAAAGTCTTATTTAATATAGACCTTGAAAAATTAAGAATCACTTGCTGCTGATGTTGTACAAAATCATTCTGCTTTAAGCGTGTTCTTTAGATGATGAAAACAAGAGATTGTTCTCAATTTATTAACCCTAGAATTTCTTCGGCTAAAATTTTTGGGGGTACTTTCATTCATTCCTCACTCGTGTTTATCTAACGGTAAATTTGTTTTGACTGATAACCAAAACTATATAAATTTTGTAATTTTGGTGTTATCAAATTTTAGCTCCAATTATTATTTTCCAAACTAATAAATTATATCCTTTGTGGTACTAATTTTGTGATGTCACCAACAAACTTCTATCTATTTATCTTTTTGGAAATGTTTTTTTTTATTGTAATCTTCTTCTTGCCTAGGGAGGGTGGTGGGCCTTTGTAATTCCCCATGCATATGTCTTCTTATATGTTCAAGCTTATAAAGAGCATGGTGGCGATATCATCATTTACTTTTGCCGGAAAGATATATATATATATATATTTTGTGGTTTGTCATGTTGTTATCCAACAAAATTAATCGTTCCATACGTACAATTGACACGATACTCGTATGAAAACATATTCTAATTTCTCTTCTAGCTCAGTATTTTTATATCGAAATGAATATCAACTTTGGACGATAAAGATTTATTTTTCTATTATATCACATGCTATTAGAGGAAGTTGTGGAGTGGATGAAGGTTCCAAATCACAAAATTCTTTGATCCTACTTATGTATTGTTCAATATTCAACACCCAATCTGCACGCATGATGTTCTAAGATTTTTCAATTAAGCTTCCCACATAAGAAAAAAAAACTAACGAAGCCTTGAATGCAAGCATCAACAAGAATTTATTCTCACAGTTGCAGTCCCGCAAATTAATCTAGAATATGAAATACATAAGAAAGGCCCTTTAATTATGGTTTCTTAGGCTCCATTTGATAACAACGTAGAAAATGAAAAGAAAAACACTTGATTTGTGTGAGAAGCTAGAAAACAAGTTGAGGTATGTGATGAGATGCTCTATATTTCATGGTCATTTTTATGAGTAGATGTCCTCTATCATTCATTATTTTTTGTGAAAAAAATTTCTTCCTCAACCCCCAAAATTTATTTTTTCCATGGAAGAAGTCAAAAAATAATAAGACATCTCACCACATGTCTCAACTTATTTTTCAACTTCTCTAAAAAATCAACTGTTTTTGTTATCATTTTTCATGTTGTTATCAACCTTTAATAGTATAAAAAGTTTGTAAGAAAGTCATTACAAGTAGCGAAATGGCTGCTAGAACTGAAATGATTGCCCATGGACTGTTTAAATAACTCCTCCTTAGTTTCGCTATCCATCGATTTTTCCGCTTGCCGTGATGCACATTTATTTTCTCAAAGACTCCATTATAATGGGAGTGCATACCTGACCAAAAAACTGACTTAGTGAGTTTGTTAAACATGGATGAGATATCTTCATCTTCACCTAGCCAATTGTCAATAATTCCATTGCGACAAAGTACTCTAACATAATTTGGAGAATTAATGAGACAATCAAGAAAAACAGCATAATCACTAATAAAATGGGAGCGAGGACCCTCACAACATTGCTCATATGCGATAAGATTCCTAAGGAATGATTCTGTCGCATCTGTAATGGTTAAAAGTGGAGTTTGCAATACCCCCTCTTTGAACTTTATATTGAATAAGTTACTTTCACTTCCATTACTTTCTTTACTCTTCTTAAACTTAATTCCAGCCCCTCTCAGTTCCCTCACACAATCAATGAACTTAACATCTCTATCGCATCTCTCTTCTGAAAATGAAGGCTGCCGGTTGTCATATAGTACCCCGAGCAAATGCTTATACAATGTCTTCAAATCCCCTGGTATATTTTTTTCACGCCCTTTACCTGGTAAAAGATCTTGAAAGAAATTAAGGACCCAAGAAACAAATAAAGGGTGATTATTTGGACCTTCGATCATGTCAAACAACTCGCAGAGAACAAAAAACGGAAGTTGATTCTTAAACAATAATAAATCATGCTGCAATGTTTTAACGACCCAATCCATTTCAAAGATAGGATCCTTTTCCTCCCTGAAACATCTGTCTTTAAACTTATCCACCAATTCAATGATGAAACAACCATCTAATAGCAACATTTCGACCCATTCATCTTTATCAAGGGCAGGGGTTTCAGCATTGCATCTACGCGCGTCTTGTTCTAGTTCTCTCAGAGCAAGCACATACCTGTTCAACTTTTTCAGTGTTTCCTCGAAGATGATGACTCAAATAACGCAACTTGTGGTCCTCCATCATCTTCAAATTTTCTTTACGGTGGTGATAAGGACCAACTGCAATGATATTTGGTTCATAGGCCTTCTCATTGACTTGGCGTAGTTCGTCATGTACCCTAAAGATACAACACTCATACGAGGGGAGTAGGCGATCAAACCTTTGTTTGATCTTAATGCAAACATGATCTTCTTGCTGAATTTGCGGCATGCTTGTTTAAACAAAGGCAAACATGAAGCATATCAATAAATAAACTCTCTTCCATATTTGTCTCGACAAATTTGTCCATCTTGATTTTACGGTTGTGTAATTATGTTATAACCTAATATGTCGTTAATTAGCTAATAAGAGTCTTTGTAAGAATTAAAACCTACACCAGCTGATAAATAATTACTCAAAATTTACAAAAGTTTATTGATAATTATGAATATATTTTAAGGTAAGTTAGTTAGACTTCTTAATTGTTGCATAACATATGAGAGTGTTTGTTAGAACTAAAATTTAATTACACTGCAGGTAGAGGCCATTCAAGATTGGTCTTGATGGCTAGCTTGAAAGCTTGTACTCCAAACATATACTTCCACTAAGGAAACCTGATCTCTGATATTGCAGTAGACTTTAATTAACATCTCTCATCTTCCATGGTTCTCTCTTTTTACTTAATGTTTTTTCAAGCACCTCTTGCAATTTTTTTTATTTTTTTTCCTTATACAAAAAGCTTACCAATAGATTTAGGGTTAGGGAGAGAAGACAATGATAGGGTTGACAGGATTCACACTTGAAACCTTGCTCCTGTAGTGACAAAGATTTACCCACTTAATATCCGACCAAATCTAACTTTTTTATATTGTAGCAACATTTATATATATATATATATATATAGACTTCTAAAACTACAATGAAATAAAAGTAGATACTTAAACTTGGAATGCAATTATATATGTATTAATTAATGTAGGCAGTTGTTGACTAACTTTTTAATATTGTAGCAACATTTTTTTATATATATAGACTTCTACAACTACAATGAAACAAAAGTAGATACCTAAACATGGAATGCAATTATATATGTATTAATTAATGTAGGCGGTTGTTGATTAACTTTTTAATATTGTAGGAACATTTTTTTTTTATATATATAGACTTCTACAACTACAATGAAATAAAAGTATGAGTTAGTAACACTTTTGACTCCCAAGTATGTTAGTAGTTGCACTTTGTTTCCTAATGTTTCGATTTGGGCGCATTAAACCTCAAAGTTTAGAAATTGTTTCAATGTAGTCCAATAACTAACTTCCGTTAAGTTTTTTAACGGAATATGCCATTTAATTTCTTTTTCAATTTTTTGGTAAAATTTTACGTCGCAATTTCGGACCTCTAGATGACTGAATTTGAAATAAAGTAAAACTGAAAAATTGAAGCTCTCGAAATTCTCTTGGTGATACACTTAAGAAATCCATGATTCGGAGTCTCGGGAAAAAATTATGCTTTAAAATTTATTTGAGTTACTTTAGGTATCTTTAAAAAAATATTGAAATGTACACCCATTTTTTCTCTCTGAACCTATTTTCTCCCTATAATTTACATTTATTTATTGCAAATTTAATGGATGATAAACCCAGTTGAGGCCTAATTAATCTTTTAGTTTTTTTTCTCTCTTAATCTTTTAAAAACTTAATTATTGGAAATCTATAATTGAGGGAGGCTAAAAGTAAAACGGCTTATCAGATGAACTGAAACCAATATCCCCGAAGAATGGATATCATCATCGTCCATTTTACTTTTAGCCTCCATTAAGTATATATTTCCAAAAATTAAGTTTTTAAAATATTAAAACAAAAAAACTTAAAAATAAAAAGAAGAATTAAGTCGTAATTGGGTATAACAACTATTAAATTGACAACACATAAATTGTGTAGAATGACCTGAATATAAATTATATGGAGAAAATAAGCTTAGAGATTAAAAAGAAAAATGGGTTTGCATTTTAATATTTTTTTAGAGATACCTAATGTGACTCAAATAATTTTTAAAGCAATTTTTTTTCCCCGAGACTCCGAATCATGGGTTTTTTGAGTGTATTACGAAGAGAATTTCGAGAGCTTCAATTTTACAGTTCAACATTTTTTCAAATTCGATCATCTAGAAGTTCGAAATTGTGATGCAAAATTTCACAAAAAAAAATGAAAAAGAAATTAAATGGCCCATTCCGTTAAAAAACTTAACAGAAGTTAGTAATTGGACTACATTGAAGCAATTTCTAAACTTTAAGATTTAATACGCTCAAATCAAAACATTAGGAACCAAAGTACAATTACCGGCATACTTCGAAGGTCAAAAGTGAGACTAACTCTAAAAGCAGATACTTAAACATGAAATGCAATTATATATGTATTAATTAATGTTGGCAGTTGTTGACTAACTTTTTAATATTGCAGGAACATTTTTTTATATATATATAGACTTCTACAACAACAATGAAATAAAAGTAGATAATTAAACATGAAATGCAATTATATATGTATTAATTAATGTAGGCAGTTGTTGATTATCTTTTTAATATTGTAGGAACATTTTTTTCATATATATAGACTTCTACAACTACAATGAAATAAAAGTAGATACTTAAATGCAATTATATATGTATTAATTAATGTAGGCAGTTTTTGATTAATTAAAAATATAAGCAATGGTTACTAACAATATTAAGCCGAATAGCCGTACCCTTTATTTTTCTGGGATCTCACAATTTTACCTGTCGCTGCATTGTATTTTTAAAAAGTTTCAACTAATTCTTGCTCTCTTTTAAAACCAAAATCTAATTGCATAGAAAATTACTAAATGATAATTATTGAGTCATGTTGTTATGTTAAACATCTATATATAGATGAATGAGTTCCCAACATTCTTTAATATACGACGCAAAGTTTTATACAAGACCTTATCTTCTCCAATAATAATATTTCCGTAATAATTTCCTTGACCCAATACTAAAATTTAATCTCGGTTAATTTCCTTGACGCAATGAAACCTTCAATGCTTTGATAATAATCGTTCGAGCATTTTCGGGATGAATCTCCATTACCTTCATAATAGTCGACTGTGCTGTATATTAACAATCATATATTAACTTTGGAAAATGGTCATATGTACTATAAGGTTATATGTTCGTCATATTATGAATGAAAAGAATAATAATTTGCATAAAAGTCTGTGTGTAAGGGCACATATTAACATACCCTTTTTGGCAAAATACTATGGTACCCTTATCTACCTCATTTCTAAAACCAGCACAATTACTTTTTCTCGTCCTTTAGAGAGGTTGATTATGGTAATAGATAGCTAGAGTATTTTGCCGAACTTTTTTATCCTTACATACAAAAAATTATTTTGAGGGATAAATTTTTTATGAAATTTGATAAAAATCTCTATGATTAGTAGATATCTTTATCAAATTTCATAAAAAATTAATCGAGAAGTGGGTTAACTAAGAAATTGATATATATATATATATATATATATGCACATACATGAAAATAAAATGCATCATGTGTGTATGCGCATCTAATTAATTAGAAGTTAATTAATTGTCTGTGCTTTGAAAATAAACAAAATCCTCTGATTGTATGTGAAGAAGAGCACAAGTATGAAATTAACTGACTGACTTGGTGGTACATCCTCAACTAATAACCTGCAATATCTTGTCCCTGGATTGATTGATCCCCAGGCCGGAAGAACCAGAGTACACTATGTTTATCTATCTATCTTTAACAACCTGAAATGATAGTTAAAAGTTTTTTTTGAAACAATTCAACTTCATCACCGGTATTTATCAAAACTAAAATTAATAAAAATGTAGTTAATTTCCTCTCATCTTCCTTCTAATTTCCTCACCATTATTCGATCTCCTGGCCCTGTGTATATAGTTTATGAAAACTCAAATTAATAATAATGTAGTTAATTTCCTCTCATATTCCTTCTAATTTCCTCACCACTATTCTCCTGGCCCGCGTATATAATTTATGAAAACTCAAATTAATAATAATGTAGTTAATTTCCGCTCATCTTCCTTCTAATTTCCTCACCACTATGTTAGATATTGTTGGTTATGAATAGCCATAAACCCTAGGATCGTTCATGTCGTATCACCAAGAATCAAAAGATTAATATGCAGAAGCGTACTTGAATCCATATATAGCGTGTGTTTGTAGCCGAGTGGTTGGTCTTCTAGATCTACACGTATTTCTTTAGAGAATCCTTTATACCTTCTCTATACTCTCTGTGATGATGGGGACTCAACAACAACAGAATATGTACGTATGATCTGGAGACCATAACCATAATATATATGTATATATAGATAGTAAACCCTACTATCTATTTAGTATTTCTATTTTAGCCCATCATAAAACTAGAATTACCCTTAAGTATCTACACATTAAATGCCCACATCTTATTAGATACATTTAAGCCCAAATAACTTAAACGTTAGTTGATCACTTTAAAGTGGGCTTAACCATACGGCAGTCCACAACACATAATTATTTCACATATAAGCCCAATGTTGGATTAAGGATCCAACAATCTCCCACTTGGGCTATATGTGTAACCTTATAATTATGTATTGTAAATTGAGCTCATCTTTGCTGCCATTACTAAAATGTATCTGTATCAAATCCTGTCCATCAATCATATCAACATAGATCAAAGCGGTCTTTGTTACACTTGACGTAACTCGACTCATCAATGGTCACACATGTCGATCTAACTAAATGACATGGATCATGATGTGGATGTGTAGCATGAAAATTTCATGAAACGTGATCTTAACATGCCTATTTCTAACTGGTCCTCCTGAAACCTTAGTGAGACCAAATCATATCTAAAATCAGAGTGTGAATAAACCAAAACTTTATTTCTGCAGAAAAAAACTTTAAGATAACCTTAAACCGAAATTACCGAAACATGTCTATATCATAAAATCACTAAAAAAATTACAAACTCCACTAAAATTGAATATCCTAAAAAGATATGACACCCATACGAGCAATGTGCTCATGAAATACTTTGGGTGGCAATCCCTTAGTAAGCGGATCCACAACCATGGAGTTTGTACCAATGTGTTCTATAGATACCTGTCCATTTTGAACTCTTTCTTTGACAAGTAGAAACTCGATATCTATATGCTTAAATTTTGTCGAGCTTCTGTTGTTCGTTGAATATAGAATTGTTGATATATTGTCACAAAACAACTTGAGTGGTCTTTTAATACTATCCACTATGCTCAGTCCCGTGACAAAATTTCGCAGGCATATTCCGTGGTTGGACGCCTCATAACATGCTATGAACTCTGCCGCCATGGTAGAAGAGGCTATAAGAGATTGTTTAGCACTCTTCCAGGAAATAGCCCCAGCCAGCAGAAAAACATAACACGACATAGATTTCATACTATATTGGCATCCAACAAAATCGGAGTCAGTATACCCAACGATCTCAAGCTGATCTTTTATTCGATATGTGAGCATGTAGTCTTTTGTTCTCTATAAGTAACACAAAACCCGTTTTGTTACTTTCCAATGGTCTATTCCTGGATGGCTTAAGTATCTGCCTAGCATCCCAACAATGTACACAATATCCGGATATGTACATACCTTAGCATACATCAAACTCCCCACTGCTGATCGTAAGGAATATTCTGCATTTTCTTTTCCTCAAAATCATTCTTAGGGCACTGACTGAGACTAAACTTATCTCTTTTTGCCACTGAGGTATCACCTGGTTTACAATCTTGCATGCCGTATCTCTTAAGAACCTTTTTGATATAGCCCTTTTGTGATAATCCTAAAGTACCCCGAGATCGCTCTCGATGTATTTGTATGCCTAACACAAAAGAGGCGTCACCGAGATCTTTCATCTCAAAATTCTTAGTTAGAAATCTCTTGATTTCATGCAATATGCCTATATCGTTGCTGGCAAGCAAAATGTCATCGACATATACAATCAGAAAAATATACTTACTCCCACAGAACTTATGGTATATGCAATCGTCGACCAAATAAGATGATTACTTGATGAAACTTGAAATACCATTGTCGAGATGATTGCTTGAGCCCATAGATGGATTTTTTAAGTTTGTAAACCACATTCTTTGGATCTCCCACCACAAAGTTTTCTGGTTGCACCATATAGATCGTCTCATCAATGTTACCATTGAAAAACACCGTATTTATATCCATCTGATGTAACTCAAGATAGAAATGTGCCCCTAATGCCATTATAATCCTAAAAGAATCTTTCGAGAAAACTTAAGAGAAAGTTTCTTTATAGTCGATGCCTTCCTTTTGTGTAAAGCCCTTTGCAACAAGACGAGATTTATACATTTCCACGTCACCTTTTGAATCCCTCTTGGTCTTAAATATCCATTTGCAACTAATGGGTTTCACACCTTCTAGCAATGGGACAAGATCCCATAAGTCATTGTCCTTCATGGACTTATTCTCCTCATTTATATTATCACTCCACTTTTGAAATTAAAACTTTTCATGGCTTGACAAAAGTTGATCGGATTATCTTCCATCACTCCAATGTCAACCTCATGTTCTTGGAGAAATACAATGTAGTCATCTGGCACTGTACTTCTCCTTTCTCTTGTGGATCTCCTTAATGTCATAGGTTCTTGAGATGGTAGAGTTTATTCTCCAGGAACAATTTCTTGAATGGGAGGTTCTCCGACATTATCTTCATCTATTGTGCCTTGAACAAGGTCAGGATTGGGATCTTGATCAATGCCAATTACATCCGAGGGAATATCAACATATTCCTCTTCAAAGACAAAATTCCTGGCTGTATCTCCCCCCGCAAACTATACATCCTCAAAAAATCGGGCATTTCTTAATTCAAAAATTGACTTAATCGTGGGATCATAAAATTTGTACCCCCTAGATCTTTCAAAATATCTAACAAAATAACAACTCACTGTCTTTGAGTCCAATTTCTTTTCAGTAGGCCTATAAGGCCTTGCCTCAGCTGGACATTCCCAAATGTGTAAGTGATGTAGACTAGGCTTTTTGCCCGTTCAAAGCTCATAAAGCGTTTTAACAGTCGCTTTAGTTGGTACCATGTTAAGGATATATGCTACATTTTTAATTGCTTTTCCCCGGAGTGATTCTGGTAAGTTGGAATGACAAATCATACTTCTCACCATATCCTTAAACGTCATGTTTTGTCTTTCAACAACACCATTCATGGTGGGCCAACCTGGCATAGTGTACTGTAGGACGATATTGCATTCCTCTAGGAACTTAGCAAGTGATCTTGGACGTTGTTCACCTGAACCGTCATATCTGTTGTAGTATTCACCACCACGATCAGATCTGACACTTTTGATTTTCTTGTTGAATTGGTTCTCAACTTCAGCCTTAAAATTTTTGGACATATCTAATGACTGGGACTTTTCATGAATGAGATATATGTAGCCATATCTGGAAAAACCTTCTATGAACGTTATAATATATTATTGACCATTCCAAGCAACTGTTGGAAATAGCCCACAAATGTCCGTATGAATAAGTTCTAAGACGTTCGAAGTCCTGTTGGCTTCAAATCTCCTTTTATTTGTTTGTTTTCCCTTTATACAATTAACATAAACATCAAAATTTGTGAAATCTAAGGGATCTAGAATTTTGTTTGACACAAGTCTCTATATTATCCATCTGGATATATGACCTAATCTCCTGTGCCATAACGTAGCTAAATTTTTAGTGGTTAATTTTCTCTTTACACCTCGTGATGTGAACTATGATCGTATTCTATCCAAGCAAGATGGATCTGCAACCTTTAACATATGAAGACGCAGGAACCTTGGAATCACGTGAAGTTAATGGAGGTGGAATCTCTACCCAATCCCGAAAACGAGAAAGAACCTTGGTATAGTCGAAAACAAACAATCAATCGATAGGTTAATTGATTGCTAAGTCGAAGAACAACAAAAACCCTAATTCTAGTTGTTCGAGACGTTCTTAGAATGCAAGAGGTGAAAACACTCAAAATTTTATTAATCAAAGGCTGCTCAACACAATAATGTTATCTCCTTTAAATAGGAGAAAAAGTAATAAACCTAGCCAAAGCCCAATTTTAGAAAATAAACAAAATAGAACGAAAATAATAGTTTCCCACAAACTTTGGGCCCAAACAAAACTAAAACATAAATTAAACTTAAAATAAATAAAGCCTAGCCCAGCCCATTTATCAAATACACGTTTTAATCTCTTGAGCTGCTAATTGAACAAGCAATGTCTTCCATTCTTGGGCCCGAGCTCCCTCAATGCTCCTCCATGCTTCAGCTTTGCTCATTATCGCTTGGACCATGGCCATAAGTGCTTCCTTGATCTTCTTGGTTTTAGCTTGGGTGATTGGACCACTTGGAACCCGAATGGGGTCTACATAATCTTCACTCCATGATCCAGCTCTAGTGCTATCCTCAGACTCATCATTCCCCTCCTCTTGAAAAGGAATTGTCCTAAATTCGTCACATGCACTAAACGGACTTAGATCAGCAACATTAAATGTAGCACTCACATTATACTCACCTAGAAGATCAAGTTTGTATGCATTGTCATTGAGCCTTTGCACCACTTGAAATGGTCCATCTCCTCTCGATAACAGCTTAGAACGCCTTTGAACTGGAAAGCGTTCCTTTCTCAGGTGCAACCAAACCCAATCTATTGGTTCAAAAATCACCTTCTTCCTTCCTTTGTTTGCTTGTTGCACATACTGCTCAGTTCTTCTCTCAATGTTTTGCCTTGCCTTCTCATGAATTTGTCTAACAAACTCAGCTTTCTTCCTGCCATTTAGGTTAGCATGCTCAACATGTAGTGGTAATAAATCCAAAGGAGCTAACTGATTAAAACCATACACAATCTCAAAAGGAGAAAACTTAGATGCAGAATGAACAGATCGATTATATGCAAACTCAACATAAGGCAAACATTATTCCCACTCTTTCAAGTTCTTCTTAATTATGGCACGCAACAAAGTGGATAAAGTTCTATTTACTACTTCTGTTTGACCATCAGTTTGGGGATGACATGTAGTAGAAAACAACAATTTAGTACCCAACATTCCCTACAAAGTCTTCCAAAAGTAGCTCAAAAATTTTGCATCCCTATCAGAAACAATGGTTCTAGGCATGCCATGCAATCCTACAATTTCTTTGAAGAACAAATTAGCAGTTTGTGGTGCATCATCAGTTTTATGACAAGCAATAAAATGAGCCATTTTAGAAAATATATCAACCACCACGAAAATAGAATCATTCCCATGTTTAGTCCTAGGCAAACCCAACACAAAATCCATAGAAATGTCAACCCAAAGGTCACTAGGAATGGGCAATGGAGTATATAAACCATGGGGGTTTAACTTAGACTTTGTTTTCTTACAAGTAACACATCTCTCACAAATTCTTTCAACATCTCTTTTCATGTGAGGCTAAAAGAAGTGTTCTTGCAATACTCCTAAAGTCTTAGCTATACCAAATTTTCCCATTAGACTCCCACTATAAGCCTCTTTCACAAGCAATTCACGCAATTAACATTTAGGCACACAAAGCTTATTTTCACGCATTAAGAATCCATTATGACTAAAATACTTATCAAACGCCATTTTTTCACATGCATTAAAGATATCTCTAAAATCAGCATCATCACAATACAAATCCTTGATGTACTAAAATCCAAGCAATTTAGCATCTAAAGTAGCAATTAAAGCATACCTGCGCGACAAAGCATCTGCTACAACATTCTCTTTACCTTGCTTGTACTCGATCAAATATGGGAAAGTCTTTATGAACTCCACCCATTTGGCATGGCGCTTGTTCAATCTTTGTTGTCCCTTCAAGTGTTTCAACAATTCATGATCCGTGTGAATCACGAACTCCTTCGGCCAAAAATAATGCTGCCATGTATCCAATGCTCTCACCAATGCATAAAGCTCCTTGTCATAGGTAGGATAATTTAAGGTCACCCCCACCTAGTTTCTCACTAAAGTATGCTATTAGCTTCCCTTCCCGCATAAGAACAGCACCAATTCCATTTCCTGAAGCATCGCATTCAATTTTAAAAGTCTTTGAAAAGTTAGGTAAAGATAACAAGGGGGCGTTACTTAGCTTGTTTTTCAATAATTGGAATGCTTTCTTTTGTTCCTCTCCCCACTTGAACCCAACATTCTTCTTGATCACCTCTGTTAATAGAGCCGCAATTGTGCTAAAATCCTTCACGAACCACCGATAGAAACTAGCGAGTCCATAAAAACTCTATACTTGTCCAACACTTTTAGGACCTTGCCATTCCTGAATAGCCTTTACCTTTTCTTCATCAACCTGAATACCTTGTGCACTCACAATAAAACCAAGAAATATAAGCTTATCCATGCAAAAGGTGCACTTCTTCAAGTTAGCATAAAACTTCTCCCTACGCAAGATATCTAAAATAGATTTCAAATGCATAACATGATCATCTAGACTCTTGCTATAAATTAGGATATCATCAAAATAGACCAAAACAAATTTGCTAATGAATGATCTCAAAACATGGTTCATTAAGCGCATAAAGGTACTAGGAGCATTAGTCAAACCAAAAGGCATAACTAACTACTCATATAACCCATATTTAGTTTTAAATGCTGTTTTCCATTCATCGCCTTCTTTCATTCTAATTTGATGGTATCCACTTTTCAAATCAATTTTAGAGAATATACTAGACCCATCCAACTCATCAAGCATATCATCTAAACGTGGAATGGGGTGACGATACTTTACCAGTCCACGCACATTCTCCACGTTTCATCTTTCTTCGACACTAGCAAAACTGGCACCGCACATGGGCTCATACTCTCTCTCACATACCCCTTCTCAAGCAACTTGCCTTTGAAGTTTCTTCATTTTCTCCGGGTTACTCCTATAGGCTGGCCGGTTTAGAATGGATGCTCCGGGTACGAAATCAATTTGGGACTCTATTCCTCGGATGGGTGGTAGACTGCTTGGTATATCCTCTGGAAAGACGTCACCAAAATCCTGCAACAAAGAGATAACAACACTAGGCAAAGAAGAATTTAGTTCGTTAATATTCAAAAGTGCTTCTTTGTACACAAGTACAAGAAGTTGGTTACAAAGCATCGCTCTTTTCACTTCACTAGCTCTCGCATAGATATTCTTTTGCCTCCTCTCAAACTTGCTCTCAATAGTCACTGGTTTTTCCACTCTACTTTCTGTTTTCTCAATTTCTTTTCTTTTTCCCTCACTCTCTTTCTTTTTCTTTTCAGCTCTCTGTTGCTCCTCTTCATTTTGCAACTTCAACTGATCGGCATAGGCTTGCTGTGGTGGTAAAGGTGCAAGAATGATTGTTCTCTTGTTCATCTCAAATGAGTATTTATTGATGAAGCCATCA
The DNA here is from genome assembly GCA_021464415.1 of Lonicera japonica. NCBI lineage: Eukaryota > Viridiplantae > Streptophyta > Magnoliopsida > Dipsacales > Caprifoliaceae > Lonicera > Lonicera japonica. The sequence continues at coordinate 1,066,217 of CM038465.1, read as the reverse complement.
TGTTTAACTCTTCTATCATATTGCCACGGTCTCCCCAACAGCATATGGCCGGCTTGCATGGGAACCACATCACAAAGCACTTGGTCCTTGTACTTCCCAATGCTAAAGGACACCAAAACCTGCTTGTTCACCCCTCACTTCACCGCTATCATTCAACCACTGCAGTTTGTAAGGCCTTGGATGCATAGTCGTGTGCAATGCTAGCTTCTCCACCATTGTTGTGCTAGCCACATTAATGCAACTACCTCTGTCTATCACCAAGCTACACACCTTGCCTAGCACTAAGCACCTAGTATGGAAGATATTCTCTCGCTGTTCCTCATCCTCTCTTGCTTGCACGCCAAGGGCTCTTCTTGAAACTAATAACTCACCCTGGATAGCACTCTCCTCTTCTTCAATATCCTTCAAAGGTGGCATAGCTTCAGCGCCTTCTTCATCCGTCTCATATTCCCCATTATCCAGAAGCATCATTACTCGCTTGTTCGGGCATTGAGTGGAAACATGGCCTTTCCCTTGACACTTCCAACAAATAATATCCCTGTTTTGGGTAATAGGAGTATTAATGGTGGTAGGGGCGGCCTTAACTTGACTACCACTATGCGTTTTCGGCTTCGAATCAACCTTTGGTTTCAGACTGGTTGCTTTGTCATCCTTTTTCCATGGACTTTGTTTCCATGGAGTAAAATAAGAACTTTGGCTTGGCTTGAAACCACCCCTCCACTTGAGCTGTCTCTCTATTTTAATTGCAGTGTGCACCATATCTTCAATCTTGACAGAAGGCTGCAATTCAACCGCATTGGCAATTTTCCGGTTTAAACCACTCAAGAACCTCGCTATGGTAGCTTCTCTATTCTCATCAACCTTGGCCCGAATCATGGCCACTTCCATTTCCTTGTAATACTCATCAACAATACGATTCCCCTACATAAGCCCTTACAATTTTTGGTACAATTCCCGATAATAGTGATCGGGTACAAACCGCTTCTTCATTAGTCGCTTCATCTCATCCCAAGTCTAGACAGACCCCTCATCGCTACGCCTTCGCTCCGTCATCAAGCGATCCCACCAAACAAGTGAATAATCAAAAAATTCAATAGTTGCCAATTTCACCTTCTTGGACTCAGAGTAATTATGGCAAGCAAACACTAACTCTACTTTCTTGACCCACTCAAGATAGGCCTCGAGGTCATTTTTCCCTTGGAATGATGGAATCTTCATTTTGATCCCATTCATGTTGTCATCCTCCCGATTAATTCCTCTACCAAACCGCCTACTAGTCCGTCGGTTAGCAATTACTGAATCAACGTTGCTATCCCCGTCATCAAAGCTATCTCGATAAAAATTATCAGGATTGTTCTCAGCCTTCCTTTCTCTAGGCTGCGGTCTTCCACCACTTCGTTGAGCACTGCGTGATTTGCTAAATTATTCAATTTGAGTGCTCTCAACTCTATCGACCTTCACCCGCATTCGCCTCAATTCCTCACTCATCTCATCCACCTGCTCTTTAAAGCCACCTAACTCCTCTCTCATCATCTTTTGTAAGGTACTCGTCATGACTTCTTAGAACAACCTAGGATCGAAACTAGACATATTGCTGGAAAACAGAGATTAGCACAATATAAATAAATAAAAATTTCCTCACTGCACTCCCTTACGTGTTTCGCTCAGAATCATGTCACTCTGATTTTACCGCTCGTGTTTAGCTCTCAAAAATAATGATATACCTCTCAATTTTTTTCACCTTTTGGAACTTTCAAATCAGTCGGAAAGCAAGAACCTTCATCTTGGTTCCCAAACTGACCAATCACAACCCAAATAGTTCAATTGTATGCCCAACAAGTACGTTTCACCAAGAATTCGAGAAAACAGGAATCCCAATGAATTATAGACACAATAAAGGACAAAAAAATCGAGAAAAGGGTGCGGAAATTCAGTCTCGTGGAAACTAGATTTTTGGAATCCTTGGACCCTATAGAACCCAAATCCAAAAAGAAATAACAGCGAAATTCAAAAATTTTTGTACTCGTTTTTTTTTTTTATTATTCTGGGTCTCTCGACTTCTACTTTAATCTTGTGTAGTCGAAATTTCCAGAATTCAACAGTTCAACAGAAAAATATGCACAATTCGAAACTCAATCAGAAATCGCTTAAAACGAAACTTATGTGCAAGAACAGTCAATCACAACTAGGGTTTTATAATTTTCACAATACCAGTAGTCACAACTATCAACAGCCGCAATATCAATTTAACCCAGAAACAAGAAACAAGGAAATCCAAACAAGAAATTCACGAGTCTATGGTTTTTAGCATAACTAGAGATTATCGCAAACAATAAATCAAAATCGCCGCCAAGAAACTAGGGTTTTTATGTAGTAATCGAAATGTAAATAGCCCTAGGTAGAAGCAATATAAATTAATTCGCGATATCAAACAGATTCTGCTAGATAGATTCGCAACTAGGGTTCAAAAATGAAGTCAAAGATTTTGACTTTAATCAACACAGATGAAATAAACAAAGCAGATTCGCAATAGGCAAGAACAGATTCAAAATAACATAACAAGAACAAATTCAGAATTTCTAAGTAAAAGCATAATCGAATTTTTTTTTTCACAATCCAAAATAAGAACCCTAGTTTTAAGAAGATATGAATAAAGTAGTCTACGAATTGAAGAAAAACAAAAAGAAAATAGAAACAAACGAAAGATAAAACCTGGATAGAAAATTCGCTCTGATACCAATTGATGTGAACTGCAATTGTATTCTATCCAAGCAAGATAGATCTGCAACCCTTAACGTATGAAGACGCAAGAACTTTGGAATCACGTGAAGTTAATGGAGGTGGAACCTCGACCCAATCCCGAAAACGAGAAAGAAACTTGGTATAGTCGAAGACAAACAATCAATCGATGGGTTAATTGATTGCTAAGTCGAAGAACAACAAAAACCCTAATTCTGGTTGTTCTAGACGTTCTTAGAACGCAAGAGGTGAAAACACTCGAAATTTTATTAATCAAAGGCTGCTTAACACAATAATGTTATCTCCTTTAAATAGGAGAAAAAGTAATAAACCTAGCCTAAGCCCAATTTCGAAAATACACAAAATAAAACGAAAATAATAGTTTCCCACAAACTTTGGGCCCAAACAAAACTAAAACATAAATTAAACTTAAAATAAATAAAGCCTAGCCTAGCCCAGCCCATTTATCAAATACACGTTTTAATCTCTTGGGCTGCTAATTAAACAAGCAATGTCTTCCATTCTTGGGCCTGAGCTCCCTCAATGCTCCTCCATGCTTCAGCTTTGCTCATTATCGCTTGGACCATGGCCATAAGTGCTTCCTTGATCTTCATGGATTTAGCTCTGGTGATTGGACCACTTGGAACTCAGATGGGGTCTGCATAGTCTTCACTCCATGATCCAACTCTAGTGCTATCCTCAGACTCATCACATCGTGTACTTAATTGTAGAGATTCATTAAATTAAGCATTTGTATCAATTGAATAAAGATTATCGTAACCTGATAAAGAACTGAAACCAACCAATTTTGAATCATGAAACAAACTAAATTTTCCATTACTGAATGAACAAGAATATCTAGATTTGTCCAAAGTAAAAATAAAAATCAAATTTCGTCTAAAAGACGGTACAATAAATGTTTCATTTAAATCCAAATAAAATCCAGTATTTAACAATAATCTAAATTTTTCTATTGCTTTAACTTGAACTATCTTGCCATCACCAACATAGATGTGTCTTTCACCATCATTTGGCTTTCAGCAATGGAGGAAACCCTGTATAGACACACTAATGTGAGTTGTTGCACCAGAATCTATCCACCACGTGTGTTTAGGTACCAAAGTTAAATTAACCTCAGAACAAACCAAATTAAGAAACGTACCCTTCTTAGCATGCCATGCGTGAAAGTTGGTACAATGCTTCTTTATGTGCCCTTCACCACAAAAGTAACATCCAGTACCTTCCAGTTCTGCAGGTTTCTTTTCTTGTTTCTTTTATGGTGTCGTATCTACAGCTTCCTTAACCTTCTTTCTTTTCTTCCCCTTGTCCTTATTTTTAAAGGTTGAGGCAATTTGAGCATTCTCTACCTTATCTTTCTTTAGCCTTTCCTCTTCTTGAAGGTATGAGATGAGCTCATTCAGAGATCAAGTCTCTTTCTGACAATTATAACTCACTTTAAACTGGCTAAACTGTGTTGGAAGAGATATCAAAACTAAATGCACCATCAAGTCCTCAGAGAGTTCCAGCTTAAGTGCTCTTAATTTTGAAGCAAGATGAGACATCTGCATGATATACTTTCTTATATTGCCCTTATCGCTATACCTCATTGAAACTAGGTTTGTCAAGAGCGTACCTATTTCAGCCTTTTCGTTCTTGACAAACCTGTTTTCAATATCTGCAAGGAACTCCTTAGCTGTAATTATCTTTTCAGATATTGTGCGCCTGAATGCTTCTGGAATGACTTTCTTCATAATCATGACACACATGCGATTTGATTTATCACACTTCTGTAGATATTTTCTCTCTTCAGGAGTACTTTTATTCATAAGAGGTGGGGGAGAATCAATTCTTAACGCAAGGTCAAGATCCATGACTCCGAGAACTAACAGAAGGTTCTCTTGCCATGATTTGAAATTTGTGCCATTTAACATAGGAATAGAGTTGATGCTAGCAGAAATATTAATAACTGAATCCACATAGAACAACAATAAATAAACAAAACAAGTTCACATAAATCCTACAACAAATACAATAAATTAAAATAAAGGTAAATCCCATCTCAAGATATCGGGTACTCCATTAATATTTTATCTTTGGATAAAAATACTAACTTGCAAGTGATATCTTGTTATAGTAATTAAACACTGATAATAAGGGTATGTCGAATAATAAATCTTCCTTTGGACTGATTTATTGTTCACATGAAAAAACTAAATAATTATCATGTGTTTATTACTATAGGTGTACATGCAATTCTGTTAAAAGTTAACCTTCCTTTGGGACAGTCAAAATTTACATTAGTTACAAGCACACGGCCATTTATAAATTAAAATAAATTAATTTTCACGAGAGATGTCACTTTGGCGACATATTGCTTCAATTAATTCATCTCAAAATATATATACTTAATTATACCAATATTTGAATTTAAACTGATTGGGTCAAAGTTTATTGAGTTGTAAACCCATATCTATATCTTAACACATATAACCCAAAATTTAAGGCTTAAATTTTTTTATGTATATACGCATACCAGTATAACACATAAAACTTTAAGCTTAAACCAATATATATATATGAGAATACACAATGGTACTGCGGAAAAGAAAAATAAAATAATAAAATAATAATAATAATAATGATATTATTCCTGAACGGTTGCTACTCGACAGAAAAGACAAACAACGTGAGCAAATTATATATATCGATTTGACATATCACACTTATATACTCCATCCGTCTCAAATTGCTGGTCATTCTTTCCTTTTTTAGATGTCCCAAAATAAATGTCCACTTTTCATAAAAGATAAATACATACCTATTTTGCCCTTTTGTACTTTCACTTTTCAAGTAAAAGTTTTGAATAAAGAAAAGGGCAAAAAGAAAAAATCAATGTAAATTAAGCAAAAACTGCAATGATAATGTTCGGTCCTTAATAAGTTGGATTCCCCAAAAGGAGCCAGCAATTTAAAACCGAGGGAGTATAATATATGTAGATTTGACTGATTATATATATAATCGATATGACTAGTTTTATATATATATATGTGATTTGACTTATTATATATGTATAATATGTATCGATTTGACCTTATATATATATGAATTTAATCTGTTTATATATATATATATATATATATATGCGTACAATTGTAGCAACTTAAAAGAATAGTAGTAAATACCCGTAACTTTTAAAAAAAAAACCTATACCTTCACTTTAATAAAATCCACAGTCTCTATCATAAATAAATTAATTATAATGATTTAACATGAAACCCCTCTTATACCACTCGTAGATTTTGTTGGTTTTGAGTAACTATAAACTCTAGAATCGTTCATGTCGTATCATCAAGAATCAAAGATTAATATGCAGAAGCTACCTGAATTCATAACGTATGTTTGTAGCTGACTGGTTGGCCTTCTAGATTTACACGTATTTCTTTAGAGAATCTTTTATACCTTCTCTATGCTCTCGTGATGATAGGGACTCAACAGCGACAGAATACGTACGTACAATCTGGGGACCAAAACCACACATATAAATATATAGTAAACCATACTATCTATTTAGTAATTCTATTTTAGCCCATCATAAAAGTAGAATTATCCTTAAATACATTAAGGCCCACACCCTATTAGATATATTTAAGCCCAAATAACTTAAACTTTAGTTGATCATTTTAAAGTGAAACTTAACCATACTGTTATTCCACACATAAGCCCAATGTTAAATTAAGGATCCAACAATATTCTCCTGGCCCTGTGTATATAATTTATGAAATCTCAATTAATATAATGTAGTAATTAACTCCACTCAATCCTACTTCTTCAAATTCCCTACAATTTTCCTCACACTATTCTCCAGGCCCCCGCATATATAATTTATGAAAACTCAAATTAATAATATGTAGTAAATTTCCTCTCATAATCCTTCTAATTTCCTCACCACTATTCTCCTGGCCTCGCGATATAATTTATGAAAACTCAAATTAATAATAATGTATTAATTTCCTCTCACTCTTCCTTCTTATTTCCTCACCACTATTCTCCTGGCCCCGTGTATATAATTTATAAAAATTCAAATTAAAATAATGTAGTTAATTTCCTCTCATCTTTTTCTAATTTCTTCACCACAATATAAGTTGTTATTACCAGTTAAATATAACGAATTATTTATGGTCAAATATAGATCAAAATGTTTTTTAAACCCTTATCAAATCAATTTAGACCCAATTTTATTAATTAAATTAGTATATATAAAATTAATAAATACATGTATTATTCAAATTATACATATATACATTATAAATCCATTTGTGATATTACCCAAATTATACATATATAGATTAGAAAATATATGTAGACATGAATATGTATAAAATTATGTATTACCTAAATTATACATATATAGATTAGAAAATATTTGTATAGACATGAATATGTATAGAATTACACAAGTAACTGTATAATTATATAAGGGTTTTTTTTTTAAAAAAAAGGGATATAACTTTTTTTAACAGGCGATAATGGGTTTTTAATATTTTTATATGTTGTTAAGAATATTAATTGATACCGAATCATTAACTATTTTGTCCTATCGAGCCGATACTGATATGACTAGAATTTGTTTTTTGTTAAAGCTCAACTCATTAACATATAACTTCTTGTTATATTATTGCGTCACGTGTTGTTTTGCCGGATTACTCAAATCTCAATTGAATTAATTCAATTTTTATCCTTGCTGTTGTCTATGGTAATACACAACGTATTAAAATATATTATCTTATATCTTTAGTGAAAATGCGATCACGTAAGAAAATTTTCTACCAATATTTTAGGAGATTATTAAATTGAAAAATATATGCCTGTGAACAGAAATAATTGAAGGAGAACAGTGAGGACGCGGTTTCATCATAGGCCATGGTTCTCGGAAGATTCCGAATTCTATTATTTTATTTTGACAAACCCTTGGGCATAAATTTAGACGCATATATATATCTATATATATATATATATTCTATCTATTTATATATCTGACAGAACCAAATAACAATTCATTCAATCATTGTAGTTGTTGCGCAAACTTTACTCAATTACCGGAATGGAGGAAGAGCGGCAGTACCCGCCCCAGCGGAACAGAGGCATAGCTAAGAAAGTACGTATGTTCATGTTTATATATATATATATAGAGACTCTTCTTCGAAGGAGTAAATGGATTGATGTTTTAATGAAACTTGGTTGATATAATATTTCTAATATAGTAAATGCGAATTATTACAACAACGATATCAATATCTAGACCGCAAACTTTCTAAAATAAGTCATTAGACTATATATAAAAAAGCGCCGAACTCATAGACTTAGATCAATTTTTTCTAATAAAATTAAGTTATAACAGTAACTGGTATGTGGCTTAACGAAATCACTTATAAATTATCATTTAGTTTAATTTGTTATTGGAATTTTAAAAGTAAATTCACACTCAATTCTTTATCCAGAGAAATTCTGATATGAATATTCTTTCTAAAACAAGAAAATTGCCCACATTATGTGATATATCCCAAAATTACGCACCCCCCCCCCCCCCCCCCCGCTGGTTAATTGTCAACCTTCAAACACAAAATTTCTACACATTCACATAATAGTGGGCCTGAATTCCCTCTGATACTATATGTGACAGCCCGGAGTCTCACCCAAAGTAGTTAACCCAAGTTATAAATTTGTTTCCTTGAATTCACACACACACATATATATATAAGACTTTTATATTAAATTTGAAGTGTCACTACTCCCTATACATGTTTTAGCAATATTAGAGTGAAAACTTAGAATATATTTCAATCATGCTCTCCAAAATAAAAAAATTGCCTTCATTTTGTGATATATCGAGCTCGTTGTGAGCATTAGAATACACAATTACTATAACTCCACACGGTGGTGGGCATACCTTACTTTTTATGATAAGTCAACTATCACTAATTCTGCCACCTCCTTTTTTCTTATTCTTGTTTCTTCCTTATTCCTTTATTGTCGGTGCTGCAAATTAGTTATTCTTGGGTTTCGTTTGGTTCGAGAATTTTAGCAGTTAAAAAAAATTTCTTTTTCTTTGTTTGGTGAATACAAATTTTGAAAACACTTTCCCGATAGAGGAAAAAGTAGGGGGTAAAGTCATTCCTCTCAGTAGCCCTGAGATTGATTTTTTCTTGTGATTTCCTAGCATTTATTACAAAAATTTTGGACAATAATACCCCTACCTAAATACTTTTCATGCTTTACCAAATATAAGAAAGAAAACTTTATAGGAACTTCAGTTTCCCATCTCCATAAAAAAGATAAGGGAATTGATTTCCCTTTCGTGAAGCAAACGAGACCTTGGCGTTTCCTTTTTATCCTTGTGAGAAGCTTTATTTCCTCGGTACCCTCTTTATTTTTATTTTCCTTTATTTCTTATAGAAACTGACCCATAGTTGTTCATTATATATATACCAGTCCGGTTTTATCTTTAAAATATATATATATATATATATATTTATTCAGCTAAACCTGCAAAAAAAAAAGTGAGAAAAAACCTATAATTAGCCATCAAAAAAATTCACACTCATGAATTTCAACGTTTAAATTACTTACCACGTCACAAAAGAATATAATACTTAAAATTTGATTGTTTTTTCTTGCTATGATAAGAAATTGCTATAATTGTTTTAAATTATTATTTAAAATAAAATTTTCATTTTTTTGTGTATATGCCGCAGGAGAAGCAGCTGGAGCCACAGATCTTACCCTTCCCATCATACGATGGGGCCCAAGGGACGAGACCAAGTCATCAAAAAGTTAGTTTTCTTTTATTTTTATTAAAACACCTGGAATAAAATTTTAATAACATTATAAATAAGATATTTTATTTTCATACTTAAATAACGGTGCCCAAAACATTGGCGAAAGAATATAATGCACGGGTTCAAAACTGTATCAGAGTATCTTTAATGAAATAACTAAAATTGAATATTAAAATGACTTTGGATTATCCATTTAGAAAAGTTGTTAAAGTTAACAATGTAATCATTTTCAATGGCTATTTGTTCTCAATAACCTAATTTGTGGGGTTAATTATATTGATTGGCCACAAATTAATCAGTTTGAATTTTGTTTCAAAAAGAAAGGAACGAAAGATGATTTAAATTTGAAAAGATTCTCTTTTACTCACTAGAATTGGTGAGCCCCATATTTTGGTTATTGAAGAAGGTTGTTAATTTTAATTATAAATGGAGTAAATGGAGTAAATTTGATTATTGGTTAAAATGTTGTTAAAATTTAATTATAATATTGAGATAGCATTTTTAATTAACATTATTAAATTTAATTATAATTATTATTTTAATTATATTATTAGAAATAGTCTCGGTCAAGCGTTTGAGCATTTGAGCCGCGCTTTACTGCAAGAGATTTAACCTCGATCATGTACCATCAGTAGGTACATACAACTTTTTCAAACCATACCAACCTCATTTAATTGCACGTCTGAACTCTTACAATTTTGTGCCATGTATTACTTTCTTGGCCTGCCGATGTGTTTAGCACTTGGCTCTGAGACGCCAATTAGTTACATGTGCCTATTGTCACGCTAATTTAATTAATGCGTATATATATTAAAAAATTTAACTAAGTTCAATTTTATCGTACATTTATATTATGAAACATTATTTTATCCTTCATTATTTAATCATTATATGCTCTTGTAAAATAAATATATTTTATTTATCCTACATAAATATATTCTACTTATCTTACATATATTATTCATTGTAAATGTTCTTATTGCCTAAACTTGAGAGTAATAATAATTTAGTTAGCCTATATTGATGCTATAATTTCTCTTACAATATCTAGTCTAGGTATTAATGAGACTATCTAGATTATATATCACAACATGTACCATTTGTTCTAATGTATCTATGTTAATAAAATTAGAGAATTTATGTTTGTGAATCACAATATCTACCTTCTTTTACATCAAGAACTACATTTTAATACGATTAATTTAAAAAATCTCTTATTGTTTAAGTATCTATAAGAGTATCTTGATTACATGACACAATATCTAACTATGTTAAGAAATTTCATAATTATGCCTTGTTTGGTGGAGTTTTTTAGTTGGGATTTTGAGTTTTTTTGTTGGAAAGTGTGAAAGTAAGTTAAAATTTTGAATCTGATTTTTGTTAGAGTTTTTTTCAACTAATGCAAAAAAAACTCATGAAAAAAACCCTGGAAATATAGCCACAATGAATCTTATTTTATAGATTTCGATTAGTAGGTTTCAAATAAATTTATTTTATCTAATTCCAATTTTTGAATTTAAGGTTATGGTGTTTTATAAGTTCTATAAGAGAGAAAGTAAAGTGAAATAAATTTTGAAAAGTGTGAAAATAAAATCGACTGTTCGAAAAAAAACTAAAATTCTAATTTTTAATTTTCTACCAAATAGGGCTTTAGCGTCTGGAAAAATGCAATGCCAACGTACAAATATGCCACAAGTTTTACCAACTACTTATTTAATGAAAAAAAAAATCCTAAATATATAATATTTCGATATTTTCTAGGACCAAGGACCAAGAGTTATTGCCAGACCTACAAGTTCTCCCAGTGGACAAAAGGGTAAAGGTATTTGAAGCACATCTATACTTCTTACTTTATTTTAAATTTTGCTAGCTCTAAGAAAATAAACTTTATATTTCCCTCGGAGCAGTTAATAATGCTCAGGGAGTCACTGAGCTTATGTTGGAAATTCACTTTCGGCATTTGGGTTTCTTAATAGACTAATAAAATCTTGATCCTTAAAAAATTAATTTGACACATGTTAATCATCAAGCCCACCATTGAGAGAAATTGGTTAGGGGTAACGGAGAGAAACCGGGTCTTATTTTATCTGTGTGGCAAAACGCTAGAACCAAATTAATAACACAATTAATTGCCACCGTGATTTGGTTGGTGTTTACTCATGCCTAATTTTCCTTTTGTTTTAAAGGATGATCTAAAATCCCTTCCTTTAGAAATATTATACAATTCCTATCGGATAGGGAATGGACCCACAACCTCCTCACTGAGTCATATACCCATTAAATGTTTGACCTTAGACCTCTTACTATTGGATCATAAATCTAACATTGGGCTTATATGTGAAATAATTATGGGTTGTGAACCTTCCGTATGATTAAGCACAAGCACACTTTAAAATTGATTAATTAAGGTTTAAGTTATTTGGGTTTAAATGTATCTAATAAGGTGTATGCCTTTAATGTGTAGATCAAGACTTAAGGGTAATTTCTATTTTTCTGATGGGTTGAAATAGAAATACATAATAGATAATAGGGTTTACTATTTATATGTTGTGGTTATGGTCCCACGTATGTATTCTATCCCTGTTGAGTGCTCATCATCACAGAGCATAGAGAAAGTTTAAAGAATTTTATAAAGAAATACGTATAGGTCTGAAAGGCCAACCACTCGCATATTAATTTTTCAATTTTTGGTAATACGACATGAACGATCCTAGAGTTCGTAGTTAATTGGATCTAACACTTACTCCCCCAACCATAACTTGTAAGTTATATATGCCTCTTTTAACTCCCAAAAAAACTCCCAATTGCGTCTTTGAAGTACGTACTAAAAACACTAACATCTTACGCATTATATATATATTGAACTATAACCTCTATATTTTGTCAGATTGAGACTTAAGTACCTCATTCGTTCGTTCATGAATATATATATATATATATATATTTAAAATGAATCAAAATTTAGCACCACACATGGATATCTCACATGAGTACATAAGAACGGTGTTCGAAATTTAACTTAATCTGTTAACTATAATACTAGTAATAATAAAATAATAAATTCTAATACCGTTGACTCATATTAACATAATTGGATACAAAACTATATTGTTGTTAGCAACTACTCTCGAAGAAAATTACCGATGGTTAACATATAATTATCAAAAAAGTTGTACAATTTTGGTACTTATTTTACAAAAGTAAATAATACTTTAAGATGAGAGACTGAAATGAAACGTAAAACAAATTTTAAGGACATAAATGCTTATAATCTATAAAAAAAATTATTTTCGATCCCTTAGAAAGATGTACGTTGTTGGTATGTTGTTAACGTCTGTCCACTTTTGGACTAGAGGGAAACACATTGTAAACCTAAAGAGTTTTAGGGGCACATTTTGCATGACCAGAGACCGAAGTGAAACAAGGCCTTAGCTTTAGGGAATAAAAGTGTTATTTATGCTTTTATATTATCAGAAGAAGAAAAAAAGAAAATTCACTAGAATGCGAAAAATCGAACCAAACCAAGTTGTGCTGTTCCAGTTATGTTGTATGTAGTTTACTTAGTGCTGCTGCTGCATGCGGTTCTAATTCTAAAATCAGAAAAGCGGTATCTTCTGATTTCATTTTGGTTTAGATAAAAAGCCATACATGGCGAGCTCTAATTAGATAATAAAATTGTAGGTCAAGCCGGGCCTGAGGTGGAGATGTCAGAAGCAGAGGCAGTTTGTACCTTCTGTCATTGCATTTTGAAAGTTGGAAAAAATATGTTCATGAGAAAATGCAATTGTCACCGTGTTCCTCCTATTCTAGCACATGAATCATGCACAAATAACAATCATCAACCAAATGTTCCTTGTAGTCAGTGCAAGAAGCCGATTCAGAACATACCTATGACTTTGCATCGAGCGCCTGCTGAGAAAAAGAAGGGATTTGGTGCTAAAAGGAATTAGTGCTTCATCACTAGTTGTATCATTTGAATGTATGAAATTGCACCTCATTTTAGGGGTAGACTTGTTTTCTATAACTGTTGTTGACACGTGAGAATTGTCCTTATCCTTAAGTTTTGATTCTACCTCTCTCTTGAATTATATTCTTATGAGTTGGCCTTTATAAAGTTTACTTCTCTTGAGTTTGTTGGATAAAGTTCATTTAATGAGTATGTTTAGCTAATTTTTCTCTTTTTTTCTTTCAAAATGTTAAGTTTATGTCCTCGCTATAATTATAACTATAACTAGATCACCTACACACCCGATACATGTTCTACTGATAATTTAAGAAAAAGAATTAACGAAAGTGAAAGATAGTCAAATTGCTATCTTGTGGTACTGTTGCTTCTTGGAGGTCAAAAGTTTGATTCTTGTTAAAATATGCATTTCAAAAATTAGATACAACTAATTAGGATGCTATTTATAATATAGAATAATAACTCACCAAGACCTCTAGTCCTTCGGGATTTTATAAGAAAATAAAATTATAAACAGAAAATGTAAAGCCTCTAAAAATCGTAATGCTTTTTCATTACTATGTCATAGCTAGACTTTGACCGCATATTTTGATACAAACCATAGATAAATTAACAGGGGGTTTCAAAAAGAGGCCCCACGTTCTACATACAAATTAAAGGATATTATTTGCGTTATTTAGGCTCCGTTTGATTGCAAAGATGGAAAAGAAAAATAAATTTAGTTAGTTTGTGTGAAAGATAGAAAATAAGGTGAGAGATGTTACTCATTTTATGAGTATATATCATCCATCCTTCAATATTTTTGGTGGAAAATTTTTACTCACCACCAAGTAAAGAAAATTTCTTTCATGGAAAAACTTAAAAATCAAGAGGATATCACATCTATCATTCAACTTATTTTCCATCTTTTCACTAAAACTAACTTATTTTATTTTCCTTTTCCATCTTGCAATCAAACGGAGTCTTAATGTAAAAAATTGGTGATTTTTTTTTTTTTTTTGTTTTTTTTAAATAGATAAATTTAACTTCCTGGTGAAATAAATGTTGTCTTTAAAATAAAAACCTTAATTGGCGAAATAATTATTAATTTAACAAAGAATAAGAGACGAGAAATTAGTAGCGGACTTGGGTTCGATTCCAATATATAGTGATGGATCTAGCTAGCTAGGGGGATATGAGTGGGGTGCTTCCAAAGTTTTTAAAGTGATAAGGTTCAACCAAACGTTAATTATGCATAACCAATGAATTGATATTAATATCAATATTATAGACATAACAAAAATTACTCTTTATTGGCGAATTTTGTAGGAGAAAACAAATTTTCACTAAGGATGATGCAATTATATTATAATGTTTTTTGAGGCTAAAAGTACGTGTTGTAAATTAAAATGAATATCTAATGGGGATTTGGGAGTAGGAAAAAAAAACTTTCCATCGAAATATTTAATGGCAAAAAAATACAAATAAAAAACCTACTTTTTTTAAAAAAATAAATAAATAAATTACAAAGTTACATTTATTCCTACCCCGAGAAGCCAAATTCCAGGTGTTGGTAGGTCTTCCTTTGAGAGATTGACCGTACAACTCTACTTACCAATGCTATACTTCAATTTTAATTGAGTGAGTCCAACAATCCTAATGGGTTAAGATTATGGGAGTGGTTATTCTTGAACAAGTAAAGTTTGCTCGGTTCACCGGCCATAAACATATTACACTATATTAAGTCAAGGTGTTACTTACCAAGGTCTTTGTTAATTAGGAACGAAATAAGGGAAAGCTTCCCAAGATTCTCTCAACTATTGTTCATATGATCAGAGTCTTTGCTTGTCATTACACTTGTTTGCTAAAAAGCTTCACATGGGCATGTCTTCTTCCATCATTTTCTATACTTTGTGGATAGTATAGTAAGATAGCTCGTTAAACACCATATCCTGCATCACAACCTTTTTTATTTTCAGAGTCATCAAGCAAAATTAGGGAGAAATCTCTAGAAAGCTTGGTGCAAAATTAGAGACAAAAAGGTATCCGTTTGTTCTCAATCATATCTCTCCCCAAACTTTAGAGATTTGGGATTGTATCAGAAATTCTTTGATAGGAATTGGTGGTTCTAGGGGAAGCCATGCCATGGTGACCACTCGTAGTGAAGTAGTTGTATCAACCATGAAGTCACGTCTTACTCATCGATTGGAAGGACTTCGGAGGAAGATCATTGTGACCTATTTAAGCTAAGAGCATTTGTTGAAGTTGGAGCTATAGAGACTGATAATTTGGTGTTTATCGGCAGGGAGATTTTTTGTGTTTATCTGTTGATGTAGGACACTAGATTTTTCTCATGATGGCTGAACTAACTATGTTTGGGAAACTGCTAAGTACAGGCTTAGTGTTTCTCCCTTTAGAGGTGAGCTAAGGAGAGGAGGTGTTCCAATGTATTATTGTAGTTTCTGGAAAGCTTCATCACATTCCTCTGTCCATTCAAAGGATTTCTTTAGGATTTTGAAAAATAAATAAGCATTTGTTAGTGGCTTTGGATATGAATATGTTTAGGGCTGTTACCCTACCCGCCGGGCTTTGGACATCTTTCACTATGGTTGGAGATTTCATATCCATCAAGGCTTGTATTTTCTCAGGCTTGGTTTCAATACCTCTCTGAGTTACTGCAAAACCTAAGAACTTGCCACCCTTAACCCCAAAAGCACACTTAGCAAGGTTCAAAGACAGCATTCTTCCAAAGAACTACGAAGTATTCTGACAGGTCTGCAAGGTGGGTTGAGGCCTGTTTACTTTTGACCAACATGTGGTCCACGTATACCTCCGTAGACTTCCCAATCGGATCTTTAAAGAGAGTGTTCATCACCCTTTAATATCTTGCTCTAGTGATACTTAATGTTTATATGTTAAGTGCTAAACGAGCAAATAATTTACATTTACACAAAAAAGTTAAAAAAGAAAAAATTTTAAAAAAAAAATAAAAAAAACAACCACCACCCAGGGTACCAATAAGGACGCCGACTTTGATAGAGCCATAGTGTAAACTAGTGGCTAATTAAGTTGGAAGTTAGGAATTTATTTTGAACAAGTTGGTTAACTAGTTGGGAGGTGCCAATTTGAATTTGGGTGAGATCTTAGGTTGGAATCTCACAAATGGGGTTTTCTAAAAAAAGTTGGAAGTTAGGAGTAGTACACTAAGCCTACTAAGAATTAAGATAATTTGTTTGTAAATAATAATATAACATTAAGAATTTTAATTACCTCGCATCATAATCCAACAGCTCTACCGAAACAATTTCCCGGCAAGTGACTTACAAATATTACTATGGAGTCATTATTGATTAGCACACAAAACAAAGAAAGAACTAATTGACAGAAACAAAAAAAAAAATAGAGAAAGGGCCTTTTGGCATGAACACTTACATAGTTTGAAGGTGTAATAACCAGAAGAAAAACAGTGGCATAACAATTAAGAAAAAAAAGGAAAAAAGAAAGGAGGTAATTGAAGCGAACTAAAAAACTAATACAGTGATGGTGACATCGTTTTTAAATTTGAAACTCTGTACAACCAGTTTTTCAAATTTTGAAAAAATGATACAGTTTATTTGTTGAGGATAATATATGAAAATCATATCAAATATTAACCTTTGATTATTTCTAAGGAGTGTTCACAAACACTTTTATAAACGGGAATTACACACATTTATCTATAAGGACAATTTGGTCTAATTGTTGATTAATCACAATAAATATCGGAAAAAATATATAGTTTCACCTCTGGGTTCAATGCTAAATGTTTGGTCCAACAAAAAAAAATAGGTTTGTTTACCAATTATGAAAATGGCGTGGGCCAATTCCTAAGAGACAAAACAATTATTAATTTAACGAGGAATAAGAGACGAAAAATTGGTAACGGATTTGGGGGGGATTGGAGGGGGCTGCTTCCTGTGGGAGCATAAAATTATGAAGATAATAATGGGCCTGGACATGAGCCAGCCCAAACTCTATGAGAGAATTTGTAAAGGGGGGTGTTAACCTGTATTCTCAATTTCAATGGCCTTTGAGCTAATATAATCAAACACACACATACAAATGGAGGATGTACTGCCGGAATAGCATAAGCGCTACCGGGGGGAACCTACCATACCAAAAAATATCTTGTCTCCTTCGCCATCTCCATCTATTACTCCATTGATTTTGCTAAGAACTTCATCTTGTGGGTTTGCCCAAATTTTTGGCCGCCCACATTGGCGCCGTATGTGGGAAACGATTGATCGGTGGAGTATTCTTAAAGAGGCTAGTCAACAAAGCAATCTTCAAAGAAAGTCTCAACGAAGGCAACAAAAAATATACTATGAGCATCAGATAAGGCTTTTTCTCTCATTAATTATATATTGGCATTCTTTTAATATTATTAAAATATTATTAGTTTTGTATTGCTGAACATACTTCACAAAGGCACATCTGTGTATAAAAAACAAATAGTTAAAAATTCGATTATTTTGAGATCTTGGTCCGAGTAGGCCAAAAACATATCTTTTAGTATAAAAGAAAAAGGCGTAACCCAATTACCATGTCGCTGTCTAGCTCGGCTGGTCGGCACCCTTTTTAAAACAAGGGTTGCAGGATCAATACTCGGCAGTAACAAATATTTTTAGCTGAGTATATTACTTCAATGGCCAGATCTATTAAAATAGGCCAAAACACATATTAAATCTCAAAAGCATGCCTAGCTGAGTTGGTCTGGCATTCGGTGTGTAATCAATAGCACGAGGTCTTGTGTTCAATTCTCGGCTAAAATAAACATTTTTGCCGAAATCATTTACTTCAATGGCCAAAGCTTGGCCGATTAAATTATATCGTAGAAATACATACATATTTTTAAAATTGACTCCAGCCGAGTTGGTTGACTCTCTAATTCTCATTGTGTACTGGAGGTCGTGGGTTCAATACTCGGCCGCTACAAGTATTTTTTGCCGAGCTCAATTTGCCTGGGAAGCTTGGCCCACTTAGTGATATAAAAGAAACGCGAATATGATTTCAATATTGTATGCTGCCGAGATGGTTAGCTGTTCGGTTCATAACTTGGAGGTCGTGGGTTCAATACTCGGCCGCCACAAGTATTTTTTGCCGAGCTCAATTTGCCTAGGAAGCCCAGCCGGCTTGGTGATATAAAAGAAACGCGAATATGGTTTCAATGTTGTATGTTGCCGAGATGGTTAGCTGTTCAGTTCACAACTTGGAGGTCGTGGGTTCAATACTCGGCCGCCACAAGTATTTTTTGCCGAGCTCAATTTGCCTGGGAAGCTTGGCCCACTTAGTGATATAAAAGAAACGCGAATATGATTTCAATATTGTATGCTGCCGAGATGGTTAGTTGTTCGGTTCATAACTTGGAGGTCGTGGGTTCAATACTCGGCCTCCACAAGTATTTTTGCCGAGCTCAATTTTGGAAGCCCAGCCGACTTGGTGATAATGTGATATCAAATAGAAGTATGAATAAAAATTTCAAAGATGTTCTTAGCCGAGCTGGTCAACCGCCGATCTCACAAGCTCGAGGTTAAAGGTTCAAATCTCAACCATGACAGAATATTTTTACTCGGCATATTACTTGCCGAACTCACACAAGCCTGGACGAGTTATCAAATAGAAGTACGAATAAAACTTCAAAGGTGTCCGTAGCCGAAATGGTTAAGTGCCGAGCTCATAAGCTTGAGGTACAGGGTTCAAAACCTAGCCAAGACATGATATTTTTACTCGGCATATTACTTGTCGAGCTCATACAAAGCCCGAAAGAGTTATGAAATACAAGTGCGAATAAAATTTCAAAGATGTCCTTAGCCGAGCTTGTCAATTGTCGAACTCACAAGCCCGAGGTACAAGGTTCAACTCTCAGCCACGCAAAATATTTTTAATTCGGCAGAATAATTGCCGAGCTCGCACAGGCCCAACTGATCTATAAAGATGAAGCGCAAATAAATTTTCAACAAAGTATCTAGCCGAGTTAGTGTGCAGCTTAGTGTGTGACATTGAGGTTCCAGGTTCAAAACCCAGCCACGGCAAAATTATTTTTACTCGGCAAATTGTTGAGTCTAAGGAATATTTCAATTAAAGAAAGACCTTCTTTTACAGAAGGCAAAACGTGTAAGACCTTGCCCGACCAAGGCATCTAAACTAATAAAAGACCTTCTTCAAAAGAAGGCAACAGCACAAGGCCTTGCTCGGCCAAGACAGCAAACATACATATATCAACGCATCTCGGCAACAGGTACTTCTTGATTTACAACAGTTGGCCTAACAGCCCGGTCAACAACAACAAAAACTTGTTAGGTTGGCAAAAGAAGATGATTTAACGCGCCGACCATACATATATCAACGCGTCTCACTTCCTCGTCACAGGATCTGAAATTTTTTAAGAGAGCTTGCTTACAACACTTGGTGAATTACTTCGAAGACTACAAGGATAAGAAAACAGATAGTCCAAGCACATGAACTCACCTTGGCCGCCGAGCTCACGTGCTGGGGGGCAATTGTGGGAGCATAAAATGAAGATAATAATGGGCCTGGACATGAGCCAGCCCAAACTCTATGAGAAAATTTGAATTGAACCCACGACCTCCAAGTTATGAAACAAGAGACAAAACAATTATTAATTTAACGAGGAATAAGAGACGAAAAATTGGTAACGGATTTGGGGGGGATTGGAGGGGGCTGCTTCCTGTGGGAGCATAAAATTATGAAGATAATAATGGGCCTAGACATGAGCCAGCCCAAACTCTATTAGAGAATTTGTAAAGGGGGGTGTTAACATGTATTCTCAATTTCAATGACCTTTGAGCTAATATAATCAAACACACACATACAAATAGAGGATGTATTGCCGGAATAGCATAAGCGCTACCGGGGGGAACCTACCATAAGGTCGTGGGTTAATTAGGAACGAAATGAGGGAAAGCTTCCAAGATTCTCTCAACTATTGCTCAAATGACCAGAGTCTTCGCTTATCATTGCACTTGTCTGCTAAAAAGCTTCACATGGGCTTGTCTTTTTCCATCATTTTCTCTACTTTGCGGATAGTATAGAATGATAGCTCATAAAACACCATATCCAACACCACAACCTTGTTATTTTCATAGATTTTTCATCAAGCAAAATTAGGGAGAAATCTCTAAAAAGCTTGGAGCAAAATTAGGGAGAAAAAAGTATTTGTTAGTTCTCGATCATGTCTCTCCCCAAAATTTAGAGATTTGGGATTGTATCAGAAATTCTTTGATAGGAAGCGGTAGTTCCAGGGGAGGCCATGTCATGGTGACCACTCACAGTGCAGTAGTTGTATCAACCATGCAAACATCTCTTACTCATCGATTGGTAGGACTACCGGAGGAAGATGTTTGGGACCTATTTAAGCGAAGAGCATTTGCTGAGGGTGGAGCTATAGAGACTGATAATTTAGTGTTTATCATTAGGGAGATTGTGAAAAGGTGTGGGGGTCTACCACTGGCCATAAATGTTTTGGGAGATTTAATGCACTCTAAAAAGTCCGAAGAAGAGTGATTATTAATAAAAAATAATGAAACATGGGATTCAATAGAAAACATATGTGATGTCTTACACACCTTGAAGTTGGTTTATGGTCATTCAGTATCATCAAACCGGAAACTTTGTTTTGCGTGCAGTTTGGTCTTTCCAATAGATTATGTAATCAGCAAAGATAAGTTAATCCTAAGTTGGATGGCCCTAGGATACCTTTGTCCTTTTAAGGAAAGTGATTTGTCAATGATGGATATACGTAACTGCTTTGTTGATATTTTGTTGTCAAATTCTTTGTTACAAGAGATGAAAAACTACGGGACGTTAAGTTTTTTTTCCGCAGGATATGTGAACATGAACTTGCATTGCCTGCATCAAATAGTTGTTGCTTGACTTTAGAGGTTGAGGTGAATTATGCTTTTGAGGTTGTTCATTTGTCTTCAAGCTCTTCCCATGGTCAAGCGCTTAAAATTATAAATAGACAATTTAGGAGATTGTAGACACTATTTTTAAGTGGTGGTCCTGCGAGCATCATGCTAATTAACTTCAAACGCTTGTCCGTTCTTGTTTTGGAAAGCGATTATATTGAAGAGTTGCCAGGTTCCATAGGGAAGCTAAAACATTTAAGATATTTTGACATTAGAAAGGCTCTTGTGTGCACGCTGCCAAATAGCAATACTAAGCTCTACAATTTGCAGACTACAAAACTCAGTTCCGTTATTTAAAAGCTTCCAAAAAAAATTGAAACTTGATTAACTTGAGGCATTTATTGAGCGATATGAAGTTTGATGTGAAGTAAGATAAGGGATGGCATCTTGAGGAGTTGGGAAGGTTGAACAATCTTACTGGTGCATTAAGAATTTATAGGCTTGAGGAAGTGGGCAGTTTGAGAGAAGCCAAAAGGGCAAATTTATCTAGGAAGGCAAACATCCATAACTTGACACTGCATTGGCGTGACACAGCAGAAAACGGAAGTGTCGCTGAAGAAGTGAACAACAATGAGTATGTCTTGGAAGGCCTTAAACCTCACTCGAATTTGAAAGTTAGTGATCAAGAATTTCGAGGGCGCCAATTTTCCTTTGTGGATGACTGGGGAAAGACAGTTACGGATAGTGCTTCTCAACTAATCCAAATGAGTAAGGTGAGAACTACAGGCAGCGAACTCTGCAAAATTCCTTCTATAGGTGGTGGTGAGGTTCCAATATTTCCCTCACTTTAAGAACCCACTCTATGGAACATGCAAACATTAAAGGAATGGTCAGAAGCAGTGCATCCGTTAAGGAATGTATTTCCTTCCCTTGAGGAGTTGAACATTGGACTCTGTAAAAGATTGAGGATGGTCCCAAGTCACTTTCCATCCATCAAGAAATTGAATGCTCACAATACAAACATCGTACAACTGAAAGACATGAGTGGCAAGCTGATCACCCTCACTTCTCTAAGTTTAGTACTTGTCGAAGGCTCGAAACTTCAAAATTGTCGTAAGGGTTCTTGCGAAACAATAAGTCCCTAAGAAAGTTGACAAATTTTTCAGTGTAACGAGTTTTCCATATTTTCCTGACAATCTAAAAACCCTACCGTCAAACTTATCTATATGGGAAAGCCCCAATCTAAGATGTTTTCAAACAACCATGTGGCTCTTAAGAGGTTAAGTTTACGCAGCTACAAGAATATAACTGTCCGTAAGAGAAGTTGCTATTTCAGGTTGTGAAAAGTTGGTTAATTTACCAAGTTTGGCCCAATTCTTTCCACTTATTGAGAAATTGACCTGACAGACTGCCCTAATATGATGGCGTTTCCAGATATGTATTGACATACTTCTCTACGGGAACTTTATATTGGGCATTGGAAAAAGTTGACAAGTGTGCCAGAACTCTGCACATCTCTACAAAGTCTCCAAATTGACTATTGCGAAAAGTTGACATGTTTGCCAAAAAAACTGGGCATAGACGTATACTGCCTTGCTATGGTGTCTTCTCCGGATTTTCGATATCTTTGAAAATTCACCAGCATGAAAATTCAGAAGAGCTTGATTATTTCCGCTGGCCCTCCTCCAATTCTATTACTAGTGATGTTGCGGTAGAAGAGAAGGACAATGAAGTTATCTAATGCCTAAAATATGTAAAGTTGAAAGGGTGGCCGGAGATAAAGTCACTGCCTGTGCAACTTCAGCACCTCTCCACCTTTAACATATTTGGAATTATGCTATTTTGATGGATTAGAGGCTCTGCCAAAATAGCTGGGCAATCTTTCACTTCTTCAATATCTGCATCTTGAAAAATGTTAGAATCTCAAGTCTATGCCCGCAGTTGAAGCTATGAGACACCTCACCAATTTACAAGAATTGGACATTCTCGATTGTCCCCTTTATTAGAAAGATGTACTGAGGGAAGCCACCCAGAGTGGAATAATATTTTCCCATATTCCCAAAACTAGCATTGATTAGTAAGTTCTTTCTTTTTCTTTTTGAGATACCTCCAAATATTTAAAATATATATTTGTTGCTCAAAGTTAATCTCAGATGGAGTTATATGTTTGGATTAATTCATCTTGTTAAAAATTTTACAGCTTCCCTTGGGGTTTGAGTTAATGTTGACTTCCATTGCTTTGGAGTGATGACTTTCACTGCTAAAAGGTGAGTTTCATTAGAAATGTTCATTGTCTGGACAGGTTGAACGGAATTTTGTTTAGATCTATACCCTGTTTGTGGAGTGCTTTTGTTACTGGTGGCTGTCTGTTTGATTCTGGAATTAAACTTCAACTTTATTTACATGTACAGAACATCTAGGAAGCACAGACACTATGCCAGTAACCATGTCCGAAACTTTGTGAACACTTATATAAGCATGAGACTCCTAGGACGTTTAACCAACACACCAGCTGGCATGCTTACAAATTTTTTTTTTTTAACTTCCAAGGACTTGTATTTTATTTGTTGCTGAGTTTAATTGTTCCTAAAAAGTTGTACAGAAAAGTAAGGGATGCAGGTGGGGTAAACGAAGTTTTAGATGATGGACGTTCAGACTTCACCTTCTAGAAAGGTACTTTTCATTGCCACAACTTTTATTTTAAGTAGAAGTTTTGGCCAGAGCTTCCCTTACTATATAATCATTTGGAGCTCAAGATTATTAAAAAATTTCATGCTAAACCATCACTTGATTTCAGAGGATTTGGAGTGGCTGAAGTTTCGGACTAAAGGCCACTTATTTTCAAGTAAGCAAACTAGAATAGTATACCATCCTCACCCATGAAACCAAATGACCATAATCTGCCTCGAACGCCAGTTGAAATTCAGCGAGTTAATGTTATCCCTTGTGTTTAAAGGGCACATTTTGGTTGATGAAACCAAATCACCTAAATAATTGGGGTTCTAACTTTTGCAGTTAGTAGGATTAAGCGAAAGGCAAGATCAAAGAACAATACTAAAGCCTATTGCCGTTAACTTCAATGATACTTATTTCTCTGTTGCAAAGATAGTATCAACCAAATTAAAACCAAAAAATAAAAAATAAAGGAGAGAAAGAAAGAAAGAAACTAAGCTTGAGCAGCAGGCATTGCATTTATAGAAAAATGAGCACGTTCACAATCAGGTGGATTTGCTGGTGCTGTGGCTGAATCACATTGTAATTGTGATATTAGTGAGTCACTGAGCGATTTCCATTTCTAAAATTCACCCCAACCCCTTCTCTTTTCAACACCGCCCCTCTCCTTTTTGTTTTTGTTTTGTAGGGTTAAGAACAAAGATTTATTCAAATGCATTTTCCATATATATGCAGTAGTCATTTTGAGTGGTTCCTAGCTAGTGTTTACGACCTCGTGAACGTAACAAAGGTGTAAATTCGTTTTAATTTACAACAAGAGAAACTGTTGACAAATAAGTACATTGTTTAGATCTGTACCCCATTTGTGGAGTTCATTTGTTACTGCTGGCTCTCAATTTGATTCTGGAATTAAACTTCAGCTTTATTTACAGGTAGAAAACATCTAGGAAGCACAGGTCACACTCTGTTAGTACCCTTGTCCGATACTTTGTGGACACTTACATGGGCAAGAGACTCCTAGGGCACTTAATCGACACACCAGCCGACATTTGACATTTTTGACGCAGATACAGCTAAGGTGTAAATATACTTCTTAAGTGCATAATGTATGAAAATATATGTATAAACATATGCTTAGCTCTTATGTAGTTTGATTTAATATTCATTATAGTACTAAAGGGATGTTTAAATGGATTTAGGACTCCCGCCTTGTGGATTGAACTTCTCTTAAGTCCCATTTCCTAATTTTTTGAGGTTTTATCCATGTCCATGTCAATGTCGTTTGGGCACAAATTAATTACTTATCTCAATGCAAGCATTGTATTTCATTTAGTTCATGCGCATGGATAGGTGGTCAATAACACCTTTAGTGAAGATTGTGAGTTTCTGTGCCTTAATTCTTTTGTCTTGTTTAGATTCCTCTCCAAATCATACAATTGGTCTTCACAATCTCGGGTATTCGATGTTTTAATTTCAGAAGTTTCTTTGTAATGTGAGGATGGGTGGGAGGAATATAATGCTGGTAGCGGTTATTGTGTTTGAAATTAAGACATGGTGGTTTTGATGGTTCAGTTGGGTTTGAGATCCAAGTGTAGTTGGTGCTGCTGATGGTCCGTATAAGATGGAGTTTATACTTATATATGCTTCAACTGGAGTTTATTCTGTTTATTCAGGTGCAGAGCGATAAATGATTGAAATGAAGTTGCAGAAAGTGGAGCTTCAATAAATGGACGAACACTGGTTGTATCTGTTGAGGTATGTATGTATTCTATTCCTGGTCAGTGTTTATTCAATCAAGCGGAGAAATTATACAATCCTTGTTCAAGCGGAGTAGTAGCCAGTGGATAAAATGAATGAGCAATTTTGCATAAGTGTTAAGAGTTATATGTCATCTAGTCATGGTTAATGAATCCGGTGAGTTCGGCCATTTAGAGTCTTATAAATACATACATGTTTTCGTTCTTGCCATAGTCAGTGCATGTTTTAATGACTCGATTTGTATTTATTTTTCTCTTCTGGAAAGGTATATTAATGTTAGTGTTACTTATGAACAACGGTAATTCAGCACCACTATAAAAGTGTAAAATCGGATGATGATTGACTACAAGAACAAGTTTTTGGGTCCAATTTATCATTGAGGCGTCTTTTATTTATTTAGACTTCACATAAATGTTGTTGCTTGGGATCATTTCTAGCTGAAATGTACGCCAGAAACCTTCACGTTCTGCGCAGGTCCCATCAATGGAAATATGGAATGATCATCGATCTTACATTTTAGCATTAAGGCCGAAGAGAGAAAGTTTAGGTGAGAACTTAACTAATTATGTATTTTACACACCACCTCATCTTATTATCTTCTTAATTTTCATTAGCCTTCTTTTGTATGAATAATTTGGTACCTTTTACTGTTACGCGAATGTCTTTTTTGAAACTTCAATAAATTTTTAATTCATGGATGTCTTCGGAATGGTGACAAATAAGGCTGCTCTCTTTCCCTGTACAATGACCACGTCTCAGTCGTTTAGCACTTCTAGTTGGAGCCAAAAATTCAGATTTTTCACGTTGCGAGACGAATTTTTTTACTTATATATAATTTAATCTTGATGGAGTTAACAGCAGATTATGAAGTGCTTAATTAGCCCATCCAAATTTGTTTGTACCTCAATATGCCTTCCACTCATCCTAGTTAATTATCATCCATTCATCCTGTAGATCTATTTCCCTGTCCATTCACTATCTACCATTAAACCTCGGATGAGTTGATATATTCGTCTGTGCTAACAGTTTTGATATTGGACGAGATCAACAATAGTTCAGCGGGATTTTATGTATAACAGAAATATTCTTGATCTGTTTCCATGTCCATTTACAATCTGTCTTAAATTAAGAATCTCATTTTGCCTTTTGTACCTTGTAGGTTTTTCAACTTAATTAATAAATGGTCAAAACTGCAACTTATCTTTTATTGAGAGATTTGGTAAATTGGTTATGTTCTTAAAAGGAAACGAGACTCTTAATGTGAGATAGTCGCGCGTAAAAGGACAGTATGAATCTTAAATTTGAGACCAAGGTTGTATGAAATCTTGCAATAGGATACAAGTCGGAATTTTTGGCAATTGATTAGATTGAAATTAATGTTTTCTAAACATAGTCAACGTAAAACTATGAATTCAAGAGAGAAAATTTGTCTAATTGCAATATCATCATGACTCCAAATTGCCGCAATGTGTATTTTGATAGAATTCCAACTCGTTTACATCTACTAGGGAAATTCTATGTTTCAACAGCTTTCACATTTCAGCAAATTAGAGTGGCGCAGCGGAAGCGTGGTGAGCCCATAACCCATAGGTCCGAGGATCGAGGTTAAGTCACCTCAATCTCTCTTCCTCATCAAGACCAAAATTTTGAGTAGAGTCAATAAAGAAAGAAAAGAAAAAAGCATGAGCAAGGAGAAGGTGATTAACTTATGGTGTTTGAAGACTAGACGTAAGGTTAAAGGATACTGTGTTGCCAAAAAAAAATCTACAATATATATTGAGTCCTCATTGAAGAAGCCACTTCATGTTGCAGAGGATATATTAATTGTTTGTGGGTGGTTCGGGTCAAGGATCGATTAGCTACTGCATATTTTGAAGGCAAATAGCAAAAATTACTAGTTGGAACCATACTTTAGTTTCTCAAACTTTTATCAATGTTTTAGTGAACGATTGTTATGATAGCTTAATAATTTCAGAAATCTCAAAAATGCCAAACCTATTGCAGTTTATCGAAAGTACAAAACTACATATTTTAGTCTCATGCAGCCTTGTAGTAGACTTCGATGCTTAGAGATTCGCATAAATTAAATGTGAATTCACGCTCTCACCGTAGCCTTTTCTCTCTTTAATGCTGGAAGAATTTAACATGATCATTAATTTCCTTGTGTATAAATTGAAGTTTCTGATAAGTAAATTATAATTCGTTTCAAGCAGCATTTGGAGCTTGCAGCTCAAAATAAACAAATACAATATCTCAAAAGTATCCAATAACTTTACATGGATAATGAATTACAGTTGTTCACAATTAACACTGACATCAAAGATCACAATTCTGGAAAAGAAAAAGAAAGAAAACGAGTAAATTCACAATATTAATCGTATATGCAACCAGATAAAACATGCACACACGCACATTGTAATAAGACAAGCCCTCCTAGATTTGAGGTACAAAACAACAATAATAAAACGATCATCACAATCCAATCACGCAAATATATATCTATAAATTTTCACTCGAACCAGAGTCGCCAGCAAGAAATAAAAAACGTAACACAACATATACAACCACGAGATCTCATTTCAAATACTCCACGTGCAACAGCTTCATTTCAAGCCATTTGGACCATCAGAACCAGCAACTTTTAATTTACCCATCACTATGGACATTTCCACATTAAGCAATAACTCTTTAACTGAACCACGAATTTGAAACAACTTCTTCCATCAGTGTCGTCTTCTTATCCAACCTTACATTAAAAAATTAAGAAATATGAAATTAAGACAGTAAACAGCATGGGTTGATTAGGATGATGAGAAGAGCACAAAGCAAATGAAGTAAGGCTTAACCCACAAACCACATGGACGTTCTCATACTTGTTTCAAAATTGTAAGGAGGGGTGCTAATAACAGGAGAAATTATCATTAAGGTAAGACAGAAGTAAGTACCATTGAATTTAAAGGAACAGAGCCTTGTCTGATACTACCATGGCTCTGTAATACAAAACAACGTCCACTCCACATCCTTTTGAGCATCTCTGCGAACACTTTATTTCAACAAGAAAGGTTAATCATGCGTCCAAGCTTACACTTAGTTTTAGGAATGTTAAGTTGCAAGTCCAAAACGTACTAGAGCACATATTTTGGCCATTTAGAAAAGGAAAAGAGTATTCTGGAGAGAGAACATTAACTTAATGATTTTAATAAAAAATTCAATGCAGAAGTTGGAATTCTACCTGAATTAAACGTACACTTCATCTAATGATTCTCATCTTCCACAACTCCCAGACACCTGTGCAGAATAAACAATTTGAACATCAAAAGTCAACACATTCATCTGGTAGTATATCGAAATGATCAAATTTATAGCTCTGTTATGTAAAAGTCATAAATTCCAGGGACCCCTTAAAATTATATAATTGAATATATTTTTGTCTTAGCAAACTGAAAATGACTATTGCTTATGCAAAATTTTGTTCAAACAAGTATAGTTGGATTTCTACAGTCTTTCCTACATACAAAACAAAAAGGGGGAAAAGAGAGATGCATTATAGAAATGGCAATATCAGTTCTCCTACTTCAGTATTGCAGAAAAATAATGTGTATTCCACTTCTTTTTTTTTGAGAGAGGGGTATTCCAAAATTAATAGTTATATATTAAATTCTTCCCAAAATAAATGCAATGCCTACACAAAATCGCAGCTTCTTCTTTATCCGATAGAAAAGCTTCTTCTTTACTTGAATTTGTTAAAAAAAAGGAGAGAGACACATAAAAATTATATCTCTGTTATGTACAAGCAATCAAAAATTTCATGGCACCCTAAAAATTATATGGTTGTCTGTATTCCCATCTTAGTGCAAACTGAAAATGACTAGTATTGCAGGGGGAAAAAGATAAGAATAGAAGTAGCTACATCAATTCTCTTTCTTCTGTATTGCAGCAAAATATTATGACAAATATTTCTAAATTTCTTCCCAAAAATAAAGCAATGTCCTACTGCTTATAAACCTTGAGATCTTAGTTTTGACTTTTCTAGAACTCTATATGATGGTGGATACTACTTTCTTATATGCAATAATGGAAGAGTAACTTACCACCATGATCGAAATAAGTACCAATGAAGATAAAACTGATGGTGATTCATACCGAGCTTCAATTCATCGATGTTCCCTCTGTTATGAATCTCACTATTGCATAAGTTAGAAATTCATGTGTACTTTCAACTGTGTCCATTTTCACCTGATGTCCCATCCTCATCTGTGCTCAATTTTAAGAACAATTTAGCTCATCCAAGAAAGATCAATATATATATATATATCTATCTTTGGAAAAGAAAACAAACAAAAATAGCAAATGATAGAATAAGGTATTGCATTTGCTTGGATCTCAATTGTCATTTTACTCAATCTGCAAATAAATATTTCAATTTAAAGGACTATTTTCATCCCCAGCTATCTTCATTGGGCTGTTAGTACATAAGAGAGAGAGAGAGAGAGAGAGTATACATACATATATATATATATACTTACATATACAATATAAAAAGATGACGGTGAACAGAATGGGGAATAGTAAATGAATGTAAGGATTGTATAAGTAACTTACTCATTACTTTCCCATGTATGTAGATTGTAGACTTGTAGTAACATGGGATATCCCACTTTGGGAAGCAACCCTCGGTGCATCTTTCTTCTAGATGGGGAAAGCCGTAATTTTACAATTCACATAATTTGGTGAGACGTCTCATTGCTTCCACTGAGGGCCTTGCACCTCCAATTTTTGGACATATAAAAAATCTGGAAAAGACACCATAGCAAGGCGGCAGCAACATGCAATTACAAGAGCGTTGTGCCCAGTTCGTATGGCAAACTTGTCGACCTTTTGCAATACTCTATTCAAATACTCTATAGAGACGTGCAGACTTCTGGAACACTCTTCAACTCACCACAATTTCTAAAATAAAGTTCTCATCGTAAAATGGAAAGACCTGGGTTAAAGTTGATAGACCTATCAACTTCGTACATCCTGAAATATATAATTCGCTTACGGATGGTAGATAATGTATGTTTGTTAGATTATTTCAGTCTTCCAAATGTAGTTTCACAAGATCCCCAAGGTAGTTTGGTAAACAACTCAGATTGGGGCACCCCGATATAGACAACTGAAAGATAGAGGCTTGTAGATTGATTGGAAAATATGAAAACCCATTACAACCAGAAATGATCAACTCTCTTAGCGAAGGAAAATGACTTGGCACAGTTTTTAAGATAGAACACATTCTGATCTTCAACTTTTCCAGGCAAGGAAATACACTCATTGAACTCGATTGCTGCACTGCTTCTGACCATTTCTCTAGGCTTGGCATTTCCTTTAGAGTGAATTCTCTAAGTGCTGGAAACATCGTAACTTCAGTTGTCCCTCCACCACTAGTTGCATGCTTCCCATAGAAATCTGTCCCAATAACTTTCACATTACTCATCCCAATTATCTTAACAACTTTGAGATACTTAAGGTGCCCGAGTGGAGGGATTTGCTCGCATCCATTGCAATTACACAGTTTGATTTTCACCAAGTTCCCAAGTACTGAAGATGGCTGACTTTCCACCATCATCCATGATGGAAATTTCCCTCCTGTAAAGTTTTCGATCGTTAAACCTCTCAGATTCGAGTGAGGTTCAAGACCTTCCAAGACCTCCTCATCATTGCACACATTTTTGTTGATTCTCTCATCATTTTGAAACTGCATTGCGCCCCTAGGGGTTGCCCAACAAAATCTTAATGCACAGAAATGTGACTTCTTAGATAAATTTGCATATTTTGCTTCTGCGTAGTTTTCCACATGCTCAAGACCAAAAATTGTTAAGTCACCACTAAGATTGTCCAAACTGCCCAATTCCTCGACGTGACATCCCCCGTCTCGGTTCACTGTGAAGAAAGATAACGTCTGTAGATTCGTCAACCGCCCTACCCCAATAAGCATGCAATCCCGAGATTCGACAATACTTCCAAAGCAAAAGTGTCTCAAGTTAATCAGGTGTCCAAAACTTTTTGGAACCTCACGAACCCATCTAAGTTTTAGAGTCTGCAAATTGTAGAGCTTGGTGATGGTATTTGGCAGTAAAAATATGCTAGTCTTTGAGATGTCGAGATACCTTAAATACTGCAACATCTCTATCGACACCGGCAACTCTGTGATGCTATAGTTCTCTAAAACTAGAACACGCAAGCATTTTAAGCTCGTTAAAAACTTACCATCGAGACCACCATTTAGGATTAGAGTCTACAGTCTCGAACAAATTTTCATTGAAATTTCTGGTATTTCTCTTAAGGAAGAGATCAAGGACAGATGCACAACATTAGAATCACCATTCAGATGACTAGCCTCCAAATTTGAGCAATAATTATTTGATTTATATTGCACAAGATCGTGAAAAAGATCATGCATCTTGCAACTTATGATGGAGCCGTACTCATCCTTTTTTGCATCTTGTAGCATAGAATTGAAAAGTAGAATACCGAAATACTTGTTGCCGA
This sequence comes from Lonicera japonica, assembly GCA_021464415.1. Lineage (NCBI taxonomy): Eukaryota > Viridiplantae > Streptophyta > Magnoliopsida > Dipsacales > Caprifoliaceae > Lonicera > Lonicera japonica. The sequence goes on along the minus strand of CM038465.1, from coordinate 1,033,830 downwards.
TATTCTCCATCGACAAATCACTGTTCTTGGGAGGATGAAGCAATCCTAGGGCCATCCAAAGTTGTATTAAATTACTCTTTTCAAGGTCAAAATCTTTGGGGTAAATCGAGCAAAATGCAAAACAATGCTTCAGTGATGATGGTAGATGCTCGTAGCATATCTCTAGGGCATTTTGGACTCCGTTCATTTTATTCAAATACCGTCGGCAAACCCTTAGCATTGGCCACCACTCAGTTTCAGACTTCTTAGAGTACATTAAACCTCCTAAAGCCTTTATTACTAATGGCACACCATTACTCTCTTTGACAATAGCTTCACCTATACCCACCATATTCTTCGTCTCCGTTGGTCCACCCTCTGCGAATGCTCTCTACTTAAACACGTTCAAGCTATCTTCTAGTGAAAGAGATCGTAAATTAAAAATCCTAACATGTGGCACCATTGAAGCAACTTCATAATTGCGTGTCGTTACCATAATCTTGCTTCCATAGGAACCATCTATTCCTAACAAAGCCTTTCTCAAGCACTCCCATTTATCATGATCCTGATTCCATGCATCGTCTAATACAAGTAAATACCTTTTTCCTTTTAATCTTCTTCCAAGCTCATTTTTAACGATTTCGTTGACATTTGACAACCGGGGATTTTTCCCAGTGAGAGATTGTATCATATCGTTTAAAATCTTTGTTACGTCAAAATCCTCAGATACAGTGATCTATACCATTTCATCGAAATGCCTCACCACCTTGTCATGGTTGCAAACCAGCCGAGCAAGCGTCGTCTTACCCACACCCCCCATTCCTACTATGGCCAAGACAGATAAATGTTCTTCGTTTTCTCCAGAAGAACAAAGTATGGCTACTATGAATGACACCTCAGCCTCCCTTCCCAAAACTTCCGAATCATCTACGTATGGGTAAGTCAGCCGGATTGCAGTATCTTCGACCATGGCATCTTTAACCCCTTGAAGCCTATTAAGTCCGAATCGAGTTCCTTGTTCATAAATCAAATCTAGAGATTTATTGATACTTGTAATCTTCAGACGAAATTGTTGACGTAGCTCGTCCATGTTTGGGTTAATCTCTTCTAGCTTCAATCGAAGAGTTTGATAATTGAACTCTGCTAACACAGCATCAGCGTCATAGGCTACAGTGTTGAGTTTCTCCAGCCAATATTCAAGAGGTCTACCAAATAGGGACTTCATGTTGGCGGTAGCATTAAAGAGTAGAGCTTGAACCATTTCCGCAGTTTGTTGGAGACGTTTGAGCTCTTCTTTAAAACCCCTCGATGAGATAATTTCTTCTTCTTCTTCGTTAGATGCGAAGCAGATCAGCTTGCTCATCATTTCTTTCGCAATAACCCACAGTAGAGTTTCACCCTTCGATTTTCCAAAACACCAATTGAAATCAATTTCAGACATATTGGAATTCGATCGATCGATCGAACAAGATACAATGGGATGATCCGTAAAACAAGAATAATAAATTTTAGGACTCCAATCTATTACAGATATCTATGAAACAGAAGAAAATGATTCTTGAATTTCCCTTCAAAGAAAAAATATTCCCCACACTTCTTTTTTGCTGGATCGCACTACAAAGCAAAGGCAAAGGCAAAAGCATAAAGCATGTTTAATTCCCGTTCTGTGGGTCCCAACAAATATCAGCTCTCGTTAATAATTTGATTCCGTGGTTAATTTGTAATAAACTGCCAAATTAAATATGCCCTTTTATTAGAGAGAAAAAATATTATTGATAGTTTTATTAAAAGTACTTTTTTATTAATATTGTTTCCCAAAATTATAGTCTTAAAATTGATATAAATTAGATTTTAACCCATGCGATGCACCGGCGAAAGATTTACATTTTAAAATTTTATTCATAGTATACAAAATAAAAATTCATTCTTTAATTGTCTAATTTGATCTGTGTGAAAATTTGATAAAGCGTATAATCAACACGATAAAGAAAAAAGAGAATGAAATGAAACACACATTTTTTGTAATGAATTATTTATACAAAGAGATTTTATACTTTTTGCTCGCTAGATTTAGCGTGCATAAAAATAATGTTATGATACCTTAAATGATAAATTAATCACATTAAGACTTTTAACTTGGGATGTAATTAAGCGTGGGCCTAAAGATTGGTGTAACCAATATTACCGTTGATATAGAAACTCCAATGTCTAATATAATGAACGAATCTAAAAATCATAATAAGATATACAATTTTATATCACACTTTAGTATCATCTTTGTCTGTCTGTATTTGTTAACTTTATTATCAACTTTCTGCTTGGATTCTTCTTTGTTGAAAAAAAAATGCAATAACAGTGGAATTATGAATAGAAAGAAAAAAAAACTATTCGAATTCGTTAAAGACACATTTAAAAATAGTTCGTAACTATTTTATGTGAAACAGTTAAACGTAATAACTACTCAAATTTATTAATGATCCACCATTAACATATACACACATATATATATATATATTATAAAAATGAAACGTAAAATTTATATAATCAAAGTAATCAATAGTATCTTCTATTATTAAAATTTGTTTAATCAAATATATGTATATCATATAAAATTAAGATGTTTATTCTAGTCATTCCATATTCTTTCATCTATAGTGTTTTATTTTTAATTATTTCCGGCATTCTTTTAGGGGTTTTGTGTAATTAAATTTATTATACAAAACAAAATAAAGTTGTATCTCACTATGATAAAAGTTTTATCCAATAATATCTAAGAAGTGTTGGATACTTGCTCTAAATAAAATTTATATAATTTGATTATGAGCACATGAAAAGACGTGTGGAACATGTGTCTGACGACACTTTATAAAAAAAATTTGTGACTTTATTATAAAAATGTTAAGACCAAATAGAATTTAATTTGTTATCACTAATTTTTTTATTTATTTATTTCTTTTTGTTGAATGGTTAATTTGTTATCATTTTAAAATTCAAAACATTATTATTAAATTATAATTGTGGGGGGTAAAAATTAAAAGTAGACTTTTAGTTAGACCCAATAATAATAGCCCATATTATGATCGGCCTATAGCTTAGAACTCTTAGACCCATCCACACTGAAATACACGTTGTGAAAGGAAAAGTAATTAGCCAACTATAATATATTCCTTTGGCAGCCGACCATAGCCGACCATAAATTGATATTATATCGTTCAATTCTTTGCCGCATGATAGACATAAGTACGAGTCTGAAAATATTATAAATTGGAAGATGCACTCATGATCTTGCACATAAAATAAATAAATAAATAAACGATCTAATACTCGAGTTAATTTGAATAAGAAGATATAGTGTAGTATTCAATTATCCAAACTTTACAATAATGGCTCGTTTGGTTCAAGATTTAAACCATTCCGGGAATGCTAAATTTCATTCCGAAACGATTCCTGCGTTTGGTTCAAGTTTTAAGTCCAAAATAAATAATTCCAAGAACAAACATTTCACACCCCCCCCCCCTCCCCCAAGTTCTCCCATTTAAATTATAAGGAATAAATCATTACCAATGGGCATCTTTTTTAATTTTTCATGTTAGGACTAAAATAACTCTCTTCCTTATGAATAAATAATTCTTTTTCCTTCCGTGTATGAAAATATTGTTTGAAACTTTTTTTTTAGTTACGCTGTTGCACAAAAATGAAAAAAATAAATAATTGGAACTTTTTTCTTTTCTTTTTTCCTGTTGTAATTTTTTTTTAATTACAAAAATTGTATTTTTTGTAGGATAGTTATTAACTGGCATGTGTAATTTTTGTAATTTATTATAGTAATTGTCTCTTTAGAAAAATTAGTAGGAGATGTCTTCTCGTCTTATAAAAAGAAAGGTATTTTTGTAATTGATACTTTATTCCATTCCTATTCTCGGTTGAACCAAACATCGGCATGGCATCCTAGATGGCAGGAAAAAAACTTTCCAGAAATCAAGTATGCCCATTCCATTCCCAAAACTCGAACCAACCGAGCCCTAAATGTTGATTATAATTGTTTACGATCAACATTAACGTGAAATTCACAAGAAAAATTGTATTTAAGCCAAAATGTCAGCTAAATTGACCCATCTATTTTTGATGTGTTTTCCTCTTACGATCTATTACAGATATATCATCTGATCTATGAAACAAAAGAAAATGATTCTTGAAATTCCCTTTAAAAAAAAAAAAAAATGATTCTTGAATATATATATATATATATATATTCCCCACACTTTTTTGCTGTACTGCACTACAAATTAGAAAGCAAAAGCATGTTTAATTCCCGCTCAGTGCGTCCCAACAAAAATAAGATCTTTTCAATAATTTGATTCCGTGGTTAATTTATAATATAGTGCGAAATTAAACCCTTTTATTAAAGAAAATATTATTCATAGTTTTATTAAAAGTACTTTTTTACTACTATCGTTTCCCAAAATTATAGTCTTAAAAATAGATATAAATTTTTTCTTGATTTTATAAATTTCAGTTTTATTTATTAAAAAATAATAACTTGGGTTACTTGAATTCGTTAACGCTAATTTGTTATCACTTTAAAATTTTAAAAATTATTATTAAATTATAATTGTGAGAAGTAAAAATTACAAACAGACATTTAGTCAGGTTCAACATTAGATATATGTAAATATATATATATATATTAAACAATAACGAGACCTTTAGTGTATTCCCACTTATAAATTTGGACTCTACACCAAGGCAATCATTAAAAGTCTAGAGAATTAAAACTTAAAACTAATAAAATGGGATATCCCTCCATATAATATATATATATATACTAATCAATACTCGTGCCTACGGCACGATTCAATTGTGCCTATATGTAATTGGTCACACTATCTAAAATTATATTTATTACTACTTTTTTTTATATCTATAATTACTTGTAATTTTAATTTTTTTTTATCTCATATTAAGAGTTCTTATTCCAATTTTGTTATTTTTTAAAGAAGTTAATTTTAACATTATCCTAAAAAAATAATAGTATACTTTTAATTTGAATAAGAGGAATTAAATTTTCCCATGTGGCACTAATTTAATTTTTAATCTTAACCAAATTTTAAAAATATAATTGCATGCCTATTATTCAAATAGTGGTAGAGTAAATTAAATCTGACTAATTGCACTCCCGTTATAATTAGGGATGGGAAATCGCCTAATTTGACTGGTTTTCGACTAAGCAAACCCCAATATAAGGCGGACTCTTTCTATTTTATTTTATAATCTGAGAAAGTATGGTTGCTAAATGGATTAAGTTCGAGTTTACGTAAATTTTGTCTATTTGTCTCAACTCTACTAAAATATAATATTTTTTCTTTAAAATACCCTTATGATACAATCTAATTACAACTGGTAAGAAGGGAAATAGTGAGTTGAGATTTATACGTATAGTATAGTAAACTGAGTAGATTTTTTTATTTTTTTTAAATAAATATACTTTTAGTCAAGTTTAGTTTTAATCATATTTTTAGATATTTGGTAAAACCTTAAACTCAACTACTGATCCCCTAAAATTAATTCCAACATAATCCATTTAATTTATATATTTCCATTAGTACCTTTTGGATTTTTAAAATTTAGAAATTATTAATCACATATAGAATAAACATATGCCAAGACAATAATTAAGTTTAAATTAATATGTTTACATTTAGATAAATTTAAATTGATATGTTTATATTTAGATCAACATAATATTTCAAAATTATAATTAGTTTTCAGAGAAAATGTAACCATCTGAGTTCTCCCCTAAAATGGTTAGCTTAAGTTGTAAATTACGTTCATTGCACCTACATATATACCAATATATATCAAGGACCTTCCTATTATACTATCGATGTTCCCATTACATTACTGTCACAATCTTTGCCCGTTAAATCCCTGACGTTCTCGTCAGGTCGAAGTCACAGACAAAGGCTTACTGTTAGCCGCACAAACCCGACCCACAATATCAGCACCTCACATGATAGTGGTCCTGGGTCCACTCTGATACCATATGTAACCACCCGAGTTCTCCCCAAAAATGGCTAGCCTAAATTGTGATTTATGGTCATTGTTCACACATATATACCAAGGATTTTTCCCTCATACTATCGATGTGGGATTTTTTTTGTTGTTACAATCTCCCCCTATTAGCTAGCCGCATCCAGTTATTCTGGCTCGCTCTAAGCAGCATAAATCCGACCCACAATATCAACACGTCACGTGGTTGTAATCCAAGGTTCTCCCGAAAATGGCTAACTCAAATTGTAAGTCCAGTTCATTACATCTACATATATACCAAGGAATTTCTCATTACACTACTGATATGAGATATTTTGGGTCGTTACAATCTTCCCTCGTTAAATCCCTGACGTCCTTGTCAAGCTGGGTACGGACTCCACCCGCAATATCTACACGTTACGTGATAGTGTTCCTGGATCTGCTCTGATACCATATGTAACAATTCGGGTTCTCTATCAAAATGGTTAGCCCAAGTTGTAAGTTAGGTTCATTACACCCACGTATATACCAAGGAACTTTCCATTATAATATCAATGTGAGATATTTTTTGTCGTTACAGAAAATAAACTATTATTATTTTATTTTAAAAAAATAATAAATATAATACCTGATATGCTCTAAGTTTTGGATATATTCTTATCACCTATAATTAACTTCTTTTTTTTATCCTTTCTTATAATTAATTATATTTTCTTCGTCAAACAAATTGATATTATAAATATCACTAATTTAATTCTGAGAGATAAATAAATAAATTTGTGAGTTCTAAATTTTTTAATAATTAAAAATGAAGTTGTTAATGTATATATGATATGATGCCCTTTGTATTTGTTTTTTAGAAATAAAGGGGTGTTAAAAATTAAAATTCTTACATTCAAAAAATTATTTTTTACTATTTATAATAAGAAAATAGAATTAAATTTAAGAACGTATAAATAATTATGAGCAATCGAAATTTACATTGAATTTAATATAACTAAATGTTAAAATATTAATAAGTAATTGATATTGATAGTAAAAACTACTCAAACATGCCTAATAATCGAATAATGGTAAAGGACGCAATATTACTAGGTATTTTTGGACATCACCACGGGGATAGTCAAGGCTCCAAAAAGATGGCTCTCCTTCACTTAATATATGGGTTTGTTTGAGTTCAACATGCTATATTTACGTGAACCTAAGTTGGATATAACTCAAATCGTATTTATGTTTAGAATGTACACATACTTACTACAATTAAAAAAATAAAAAATATCAGGCTTTAGGGTCATGGTTAATTAGTCAAAAACTTATCGGGGTGGATATTTTGTCATCCTAAATCCTGATTGCTATTGCTAAGGTAGTTTTATTTGTTATCGAACCAAATTTATAGGTATTTTTAAAGTAACCAAATTTATAGTTTATTAATTATGCTTAAGGAAGATAAATTTCTTTAACATAATTCTTTTTGCTTTCACAATAATATTAATCTATTTTTGTATATACAATTTGTAAACTTAAAAAAAATCATAAATAAATCAATATCCCTGAAAAAATGAACTTTAAATATTGTTAAATTAAAATTTATTATATTTTGAAGTTTTTTTAAAAAAAAGTTGGAGAGAGAGAAAGCTGATGTGACAGTGCAAATAAGATATAAATATGCATTATTATTACTCAACATATTCTTTTATAAGTAATCTACATGTTAAATAATATGGAGATGTTAAAAATATAGAAAAACTATAATTTATAATTAAACAAAATATGAATATATAATAGTGCTGAAGATGCTATTATATAAATAATTTACATGTTAAATAATCAGTGACATATTGGAGATATAAAAAAACTTTAATTTACAAATAAATATTTAATGGCTATAGAGATACAATTAGAATTTTCATAGGTTTTAAACAATTTAAATCTTTAATATAGTTAATTAACTAAATACCTATTATTATTATCATCAATATTACCTACATGCCTTAATAATCCTGAGACGTTGGATCGAAAGATAAACATCTACATTAAATTTGAGCCACCAATTGGGAACATAAACATAAAAATGTCTTGCTATATTAGGACTGATCTGATTATTAATAGATTATATGATAATATTTATTATTATTATTATTATTATTATTATTATTATTATTATTATTATTATTATTATTATTATTATTACAATGAAGTAAAGAGATAAAAAATTATGTATTATTTAGTATTGTAATTAGAAAATTAGATCTCAGCTTTCAATTACAATGATAAATTAAATCACTATTTATGTATTTGTTAATAAAACAATCAAGAATTTGAATAAGTTTGAAAGATTCCAATTTTTAATAATAAATTAATTAAATTCATAATTATTGTTATGATTAAGGATAAAGATATAATAGAAGAATTTGTAAAGGTTTCAAAAATTTCATATCTACTAATAAAATAAATATGTAGTCATAATTATCATTGTAATTACTAATACGCCATCACAATTCTAAGTCGTCGGATTAAAACATAAAGGCTCAAATTAAATCTGAACCACTAGTTGGGAACATAAGTTAGGAGAGTCCTGACATATTAGGACTGACCTGATTTATTAATAGATATATAAAAAAAAAAAAAAAACCACCTACGTTATTTGTATTTTTATATATAATATATATAGATATAGATATGTTCACAGGGGCGGAGGCACGTGGAGGCCAGGTGGGGCTATGGCCCCACCTGGACTTTTTGAAAAAATTTAAAGAGTATAGGGGTTTATGTGTGAGAAGGAAAAACGTAGGGGCCATTGTGTAATATATGTAATAGTTGAGGGTGAGGCTCTGTAATATATATTAGGTGAGCAATGTCATGTGTTGTTTTTAAGGGGGGAGGGGGGGGGGGGGGGGGGATGAATATGCTTATAAGTACAAGGTATAACTTTGCAATATTAATTAATCTTAGAACTAGGCCAGGCCTGCCTGTTTCTCCCATTTCTTCTTCTTCTTATTGTTGTTGTTGTTTTTTTTTTTTTTTTTAAACACTGCTTTCATTTTATTTTTTTTTTGTTAGTAGCAACTAGTAGTGCAGTAGCTCTTTTTTTCATCTTTATTTTTCATTTGTTCTAGTATTTTGGGTTAGATTTCTTTTTCATAATCTTATATATTTTATTTTAAAATTTTGAATATTAAGAATTAGGTATTTTAATGTTGATTTGTTTTTTAGATTGTTAATATTTTTGTTTGTTGGTTATTATTCATTTTGATTTTTGATGCGTAAAATGTTAAATATTTTAATATGATATTTTAATTTTGGTCTTATTATAGTATATGCAATTTTTTTATTTTTTTATTTTGATTATAGTGTTTGGCCCCCCTGACCAGAAATCCTGGCTCCGCCACTGTATGTTCAAGTTTATATTTTCTCTATTACTATATAATTAGATTACCTACACACCCATACGTGCAGTACTCACATATATATAATTTAAGGAGAAAGATTAAATGAAAGTGACAAATGGTTCATTGATTAACTTGTGTACTACTTATTGAACGTCAAATGTTTGATTTCTGTTTAAATATGTATTTCAAAAATTTGATACAATTTTAAGAAACTTGCATTTATAATATAGAATAATAATTAACTAAGACCTCTAGTCGTCCTTTGGATTTTATAAGAAAATATAATAATAAACTAAAAATATAAAGACTTTGAAAATGGTAAAGCCTTTTTATTACTATTGTCACAGCTAGACATTGATTCTGGATATTTTGATACAAACTATAGATAGATTCGGGGTTTTCAATAGTGGATAACCATTAGGCCATTTGGGCGGTCACCTAGTGCCTATGGCCAAAAAAGGCCCCATGTTATGCATGCAAATTAAAGGAAATTATTTGCCTAATTAATGTTAAAAAAAAATGCTAGGTGATTTTTATTTAAATAGATAAATTTAACTTCCTAGAAAATTAAATAAATGTATTCTTAAAAATAAAAATAAAAAATCAAATAATATTAAGGCCCATTCTAAAACAAGGGCCTTTTTGTTTTGGCCCAAATATTCAAAATTTTGGTTTTAGCCCACCCCACTTTCTAAATTAGTTATTGGCCCAAAATTTTGGATAAGTACTATTTCAAATTTTAAATAATTATTTTAATTGTTTTAATATTATTTTTTGTATTTCCAATGTTCCCCTTTTTGAATTTATTTACCAAATTATATATCTCTTAAAATTTAGCTAAACTAAAATTTAGGAGTGCATTAATAGATATTTCACGTTTTAAAATTCAAAATTAAAGCACATTTTTTATTTTAAATTCAAAGTTTAAGTCAAACAATCTAGTAATAATGCATAATGTAATAAATGATAAGGTAGTGATGGTTCAACCCTGTGAGGGGTTTTACCCCACCCTTATTGAATGAGCTCAGAACTCAGAGAAATCTTTGTACTATAACAGTGTTACAAGCAGAAGTAAATACAGTTACTTAACTAATCCAAACAAGTTGTGAACCCAGAACAGATGTGGAGACTGTGAGACAATGAATGTTTGATTCAATATTTTATACAAGTCTGTCTACTAAGTGTTCTTGAGTCACTAAAATCCTACTCTAGGCTTTCAGTTAATGCTATCTATATTAATGTTTAACCATGCACAATAGTTGCTTGGTTATCCTTCTGTTCTGGACCTTAGACTTGGTTGTTGAAGAAGTCAATGTTTTATATATATATAAAGCTTAGGCATGCTTAATCCCCTTGAAACCAGAGGAGTAGTTGCACGTAATCTTCGCCATAGTGGGTAAAACTCAAGCTTTACAATTGAGTATTGTTGGTTCTTCAATCTGTTGTACTAAGATACCGCTAGAACAAGCCTTAGCACAAGCATATAACCGACCGGACAATTATGCTTACAATAATTAAAGAAACATGTACCACCGATATTCAAGCAATACGAAAAACAAAAGACTAAAGAAGAAAGCAACTAATCAAGCACGCAAGCAATTAGGTGGTGTTGGCAAAACCACCACTAATTCACCGGGTGATAGCTATTATTGATGAGTTCAATTCTGAGTACAACACGCAAAACAAACCCTAGCCGCCAACTAAAGCTTTCAATATTATCTCTCAAATATATTCTCTAATCTAGCTAGTAAATAATACAACACAACTCATGAATAAAACCTATGACAAATGGTCTATTTATAAAGTATAAATTATATAGGTTTAGGATTGCACAAAGCCAAAACCTACTAGAAATTGGATAATATAAATCCAATTAGGATTTGGATAATACAAAGCCAATTAAGAATTATACAATATAAAACCTAATAGGAATAGGATTCCTATACAAAGCCAAATCTTCAATTCTCCACCTTGGCGATGTTCCACAAGATCCCAATGCATAACACCAAAGGACATTGACCAACGCCGAGCAATGCTCAAACTTGGCTAACGGAACAACCTTTGTCAACATATCTGCCGGATTATCTTTAGTACCTATCTTAACTAGATTTACAACACCATTTTCAATAATTTCCCGGATGAAGTGATATCGGACATCAATATGCTTGGTTCTTCCATGATGAACTTGATTCTTCTCCAAGTGAATTGCACCCCGACTATCACAGTGCACCACCACTTTTTTTGGCTTCAAACCAAGATCATTAACTAAACCACGGAGCCATACGGCCTCTTTAACCGCCTCTGTAACAGCAATATATTCCGTCTCCGTGGTAGACAACGCTACCACACTTTGAATCATCGACCTCCAACCCAACAGACCACTATCCAATGTAAATACATAATCCGTAGTCGATCTCTGCTTGTCTAAGTCACCGCATAATCCGAATCCAAACCCTGAATAGTTGACATTCCAAAATTTTCAAATACCAACCCTTTGTCCATCGTACCCCGTAAATATTGTAGAACCCACTTAACGGCTTGCCAATGCGGTTTTCCAAGGTTCGCCATATACCTACTAATTATGCTCACGGCTTGAGCAATATCCGGTCGAGTGCATACCATGGTATACATCAAACTCCCAACCGCACTTGCATAAGGAATTTGAGCCATGTACTCTACCTCTTCCTCGGAGTTAGGAGCCATCGTTGCCGATAGTTTGAAGTGCGGTGCTAACGGGATACTCACCGGCTTTGAGATTTTCATCCCGAATCAAGGAAACACTTTCTCAAGATATTGTCTTTGTGTAAGACATAATCGTCCCCTCTTCTTATCTCGCACAATTTCTATTCTCAAAATTTTTCACGCTCCACTAAAATCTTTTATCTCAAACTTCTTACTTAACTGAGCTTTCAATACGTCAATCTCCACCAAGCTCTGGGAAGCAATGAGCATATTGTCAACGTATAGGAGTAAATATATAAAATTGCCAGATTCGAGCCTTTTGAAGTAAACACAATGATCAAATTCGCTCCAAGTAAACTTCTACGCGATCATGAACGTGTCAAACCTCTTATACCATTGACACAGGGACTTCTTCAATCCATACAATGACTTCTGAAGTTTGCACACACTATTTTTCTTACCACCAACTTTGAATCCCTCCGACTGAGAGATATAAATCTCTTCCTCTAGGTTCCCATGCAAGAACGCAGTTTTGACATCAAGTTGTTCAAGTTCGATATCAAATTGCGCCATCATAGCCAACAATGCCAGGATCAAAGTGTGCTTCACAACCGGAGAGAACACTTCATTATAATTCACCCATCCTTTAGCGTATAACCCGTGACTACCAACCTTGCCTTGAAACGAACATTGGACCCTAGAGCCCTATCTTTCTTAGTAAAAACCTACTTGCACCCGATAGGTTTCTTCCCATTCGGCAAATCGCATAGTTCTCAAGTTCGATTTTTTCGGAGAGACTCTATCTTATTCTCCGTAGTCGCTTTCCATTTTGCATTCTCGCTAGAATCCATAGCTTCTCGATACGAAGTCGGATCATTCCCGTAACCTACTAATGCGTACGCCCCCATGTTTTCATACCCATATCAAACCGGTGCGCGTCAAGCCCTATACTCTTTTCCACTAGCCAAAGATGGTATTGTTTGTTGTTGACCAGATTCCATTGCCGAAATCTCATAATCCTATCCAGGAGTCGTCGTTTCCTCATTCGACACCTTTACCGAATCCGTAACCCAAGTATTAACTGGAGTAATCACTTTCGTTTCCACCACTATCTCGCTCGCCTTGTTCTCCTTGTCAACCGAAATTGAAGAACCACCGTTTGTCGACGAGGTCGTCTTGAGCATAGACGCCTCGTCAAACATCACATCCTTACTAATCACAATCTTCTTGATTTAAAGACACCACAATTTGTAACCTTTAACCCCATCACAAGAGCTTAAGAATATTGCCTTACGAGTCCTAGGTTCAATTTTCTCATCATGAACATGATAATAAGCCGGACACTCAAAAATGTGGATGTTGTTGTAACTAGTATGAGATCCGGTCCACACCTCCAGAGGTGTTTTATATTCCACTCCCGAGCATGAATTAACCAAGAACGTAGCATAAGATAAGGCTTCAGTCCAAAATTGCTTATCCAAATTGGCATTGAAAAGCATACACCGCACCTTTTCAAGGAGCGTATGATTCATCCTCTCTGCTATTCTGTTCTGTTGAGGTGTTCCCTTAACCGTGAAGTGGCGAACGATACATTCCCTTTGGCAGAAATCCTTAAAAGGGTCATAAGTGTACTCGTCGCAGTTATCTGACCTAAGCACTCTAAATTTTCTACCAATTTGGTTCTTAACCATTGCCTTCCACTTTAAGAATATATGAAAAACTTGGTCCTTATACTTCATGAGATAGACCCAAGTTCTCCTTGAGTAATTATCAACAAAAGTCACAAAGTAATGATTTTCACCCAAGGATTGAGTCTTTGTCAGCCCCCAGACGTCCATGTGCACATAATCAAGTGCTCCTTTCGTGCAATGTACTGCCGTCCCAAACTTTACCCAAGTCTATTTCCCAAGCACACAATGCTCACGAAACTCTAGTTTGCAACTTTTCGCACCTTCAAGTACCCTTTGCTTACTCAACACCGTCATAGCCTTCTCCCCAGCATGACCTAATCGCATATGCCATAACCTCATTGTGTCAGTCTCTTCAGTCATAACCGAAGCAAACCCAATCACTGTGCATCCTTGAAGAAAATAGAGATTACCTTTATTCTTTTCTCGCATCACAACCATAGCTCCGGAGAGAACTTTCAAGTTTTTACCCTTGAGTATTACACGATACTCATTGGAATCAAAAGCCCCTAAAGAGATCAAATTCTTCTTCAGATCAGGAACATACCGAACGTCACTAAGAGTACGTACCACCCTGTCATTCATCTTTATCCGGATTGTACCAATCCCCATTGTTTTACACGCATGGTCGTTACCCATCAAAACATTGCCCCCGTCAACCTCTGTGAATGTATGAAACAATTTTTGGTTTGGGCACATGTGATACGAGCACCCGCTATCTAAGATCCACTCGCTCGAAGAGCTAACCCATGAAGTCACAACCAACATACTCTCGAAGTCCTTATCTTTTGGTGCCGTTACCGTATTCGCATTCTCCACCGCACCTTTATTCTCTCCCCCATCATTGGTTTTATTTGGACATTCCCAACGCACGTGTCTAGGTTTCTTGCACTTATGATAAATTATCTTACTCTTGTCAGTCGGTCCTCGAGATTTCAACCGCGACTTTCTCCAATTTTTTTGCTTCTTCTCATTGTTTCTCCTCCTAGTGAATAGCGCATCTGAGTTTGATTCTCCTCTCTCTTTCAAGCGCTTTTCATTAGCCAAAACGGCTGACGATACCAAATCGTAGGCTATCTTTTCCTTCCCATGAATAAGTGTGGTGATTAGATGATCATAGGATTCCGAGAGCGAATTAAGAAGCAAAATCGCCTTGTCCTCATCATCAATCTCGACGTCTAACCCCTTGCAAATATGAGATTATCTTGTTGAACCCATCAAGATGATTGTTCGTGGATGTACCCCTCGAAAATTCATACCGGAATAGCTTTTTTTTAAGTACAGACGATTCTCGATACTATTCGTCATATACTGATCGTCGAGTTTCTTTCAAATTATCGAGGCAGATGTTTCACGCATCACTAGTACATCATGTTTGGAGTAAGGTGTAAACGAATTGTACTACATGCCTGCCAATCGTACTCAGCCCAATCGGCGTTGGACCACTCATCGGGCTTAGCTTTATTCCCCAACAATGCTCTGTGCAAACCTTGTTGGATAAGGATGTCGGACATCTGATACTGTCACGTCGTAAAATTCATCTTTTTCTCGTCAAATGGCTTTATATCGAATTTGACCGCAACCGTCACCTTAGGAGCAGACGCCCCCTTCAAAGGTGGTGTATCTGCCACCCTTGCAACCCCTTCCGGTATATCAAAAGTAGACATCTCTAACTATTACACAATTATCCCAAGGAATAAACCTTCCTCTGATACAAAATTGTTGTGTTAAGATACCGCTAGAATAAGCCTTAGCACAAGCGTAGGACCGACCGGACAATTATGCGTACAATAATTAAATAAACATGCACCACTGATATTCAAGTAATATGAAAAATAAGAGATTAAAGAAGAAAACAACTAACCAAGCACACAAGCAATTAGATGGCATCGGCGAAATCACTACTAATCCACCAGGTGATAGCTATTAATCATGAGATCAATTCTGAGTACAACGCACAAAACAAACCCTAGCTGCCAATAGAGCTCTCAATATTATCTCTCAAATATACTTTCTAATCTAGCTAATAAATAATACAACACAACTTATGAATAAAACCTATGATAAATGGTCTATTGATAGAGTATAAATTCTATGCGTCTAGGATTGCACAAAGCCAAAACCTACTAGAAATTGGATAATATAAATCCAACTAGGATTTGGATAATACAAAGCCAATTAAGAATTGGACAATATAAAACCTAATAGGAATAGGATTTCTATACAGAGCCAAATCTTCACACTCAACCACATTATCGTGGTGGTTAGGGTACATTTAATGCTAGCATGGTATTTTTTGCTGATAAACAGTGCGTCATACTACCGGAAAACACTGTAGCGACCAAATGCTCTGTCACTTTACTTCGCTGCAGGCCTCCTAGGGCCTTGCATGACCATCATGGAGTCTAGCTAAGTCAACAGTGGGATCCGTTGATTTGCTCTATTTGGCTTCCACGTAGAACTCTGACTTGTTGACTTCGTTAAACCGAAATACACCCTCATCAGATAGATATATTAAACGACAATTCTTTTATTGTGGAAGACATATTACATATTTGATTGTTATGAATTAGGAAGACTATAATTGTTTTGACTAATATATCCACGAGCTGTTTTATGACTAATATTAAGGCATGTGACAGACATATTAAGTGTTTGATATTTTTTAAAAATTAAGAAGTTTAATTTACATAACTTGTAATATAACTATTGTGTATTATGCTTAATATTCCCATAAGGTAACATGACATAATATGATTAACATTCTCATAATGATAAAAACTCTTGCGAATAATACTTCATTTTTTTATATGAATATTTGAATTAATACAAAAAATTTCAGATATGATAATCAAATCAGATGTAAAGAAGGCATAATAAAATAAAATTATTGTAGACATATTAAACCAAAGCTTTTGCACAACTTCCTTCTCATTGTTATTAATTTCCTTGCTCACCATTAAAATCGAAGAGTGGTTCTTATTTTGTTGTAACTTTTATAACAATATCAGCAAAGGTCAAAATTTATGCTTAAGGATATCGAAATAAAGTTCATCTATCTAATTATTATAAAAAATGAGTACAAATTCTACATGAATAGTGTCATAGGTAAGAGTAAAATAGATACTACCTTAGGCACAGTGGATAGTATATTGTAGTCACAGAAAACATATATAATTTAATAGGCACAAATAGCTTATATAAACATTAAGTATTACTTGAAAGAATACTAGACAAAGCAATTAATGTTTATATAACCTCTATTGAATTTGTTAGGGAAAAAAACAAAAAAAACCCTGATGTTTGGGGCCATTTGCAATCTGGACCCCGAAATTTGAATTTTTGCAATAGTGACTCCAAAGTCATTTTCCGTTGCAATTCTAACCATCCGTCCATTAAAATTAACGGAGAGCTTATGTGGCAAACAAAATTGTCCAAGCTGGCAAACTCTCAGCTCATTCTCACTCTGACTCACATTGGCGCCAAAATCAATCAACATTATATCCCATTCCCGCTGAAAACAAAATGCAATGTATTATATATATGTTTTTCCCTCTAAATATATTTGTTGAGTGAGAAAGTAAGAAGGAACAAGAATAAGAAGAAAGCACAACAATGGAAGGTGATTCACCACTTTGTTTCTGCGGAATACCAAGTGCTATACGCACATCTTGGACTGACGCAAACCCTGGTAGAAAATTTAGAGGCTGCCAACAGTTTGGGGTAAAGTTATTATTTTTTTCCTTTTGGATTTCAAACTAGATACTAATTTTTTTTTCTTCAGTGAGTAATGGGTCAATTTTGATGTTTTAGGCTGAAGGTGGATGTGGATATTTTCTTTGGTATGACCCTCCTTTATGCCTCCGTGCCAAACAGATAATACCTGGACTATTGAGAAGGATCAATGCACTGGAGCTAAGTGTAGAAGGAGTTAAAAGAAGAGATAAATGGTTCTGTTGTGGCCCTGGCACAGTCATACAACTTTTCTTTCAATGCCAAACCTTTGTGTTTCAATTTGAAATTAGTATACAAATGCCTCACACAACATCTATGTTCAGAGTTAGGACATAATTCATTTAAAGCTGGCATTAATCCTTTTTGTTTATCAGTTATAAAGCACCAATGATAACTATTCTTGAAACCTATGTCATCTTTTAGCAACTCTATAAACCATAGCCAAGAATCTTTATTTTCACCTTCAACTACAGCATATCCTTCCCCCATAATGTAGTTCCAAAGTGAAATAGCCATCGTCTTTTTCTGCATTAAAGAGGCACACATTTTTTAATAGTGAGCAAAGGAACATTTGGGACCACACAATATACACTATCACTCTACAGCAACGAAGCATTACAAACCATTGGGACAATAAAGCAAGTATACACTATATATATACAAACAAAAGACATTGGGACCACACACACACATACATATATATATATAAACAAAGTATATATAAACACATTACATTGTAAACAGACAAAGCAAAATATTCGTTTGGGACCACATATATACACATTCGAAGCTTTTTGCATATAATATTCAACTCCACTTCACAAAATCACAAAGCAACAAACAAAATGCCTTTACTCTGTGTGTATATATAGATATAAAACAAACTATATCACGTTGTATATTTACCATATCGAGGACCTTCATGATCGTTTGTCGAGCGTAAATAGCGAACTACGGAGCACATTATGGAAGCCTCGATTGATAATGAGGTGAAAATTGAAAGTTGTGAATAGAGCCTTAGCCTTAATCTTATAGCTCTAGCCCTAATTTTTTTCTTCAAACGAGACACTAAGAGCTAAAGTGAAAGTAAGAGTGAGAATGAGCAAGAGCTTGAGTGTGAGTCAGAGTGAGAATGAGCTGAGAGTTTGCCAGCTTGGACAATTTTGTTTGCCACATAAGCTCTCCGTTAATTTTAATGGACGGATGGTTAGAATTGCAACGGAAAATGACTTTGGAGTCACTATTGCAAAAATTCAAATTTCGGGGTCCAGATTGCAAATGGCCCCAAACATTAGGGTTTTTTTTGTTTTTTTCCCAATTTGTTAAGCACTAAAAGAGCAGATAATTCACATTTAAAAAAAAAACTAAATTAATATTTTTTTTTAATAAAAAAAGAAAAAAAAACCACCAACATGGGTAATAATATGGACTCCAACTTTGACAAAGCCATATTGACAACTAGCGGCTAATATATTAAGTTGGAAGTTCATAATTTATTTTGAGCAATAGATTAACTTAGTTGAGACGTGCCAATTTAGACCTAGGAAATATTATATTTGAGTCTCACAAAGAGGTTTTCTACAAAAGGTTGGAAGTTAGGAGTAATATAATACAATAAGCACATTAACGATTAAGATAATTTGTTTGTAAATAAAAATATATCCAACTTCACATACCCCATTGCTACAACATTACAATTTCACTAATTTGTTTGTAAATAATAATATATTCGACTTCACATACCCCATTACTAAAACATTAAGAATTTTACCTTGAATCATAATCCGACGACTCTACCAAAACAATTTCCAAGCAACTGACTTACGAAAATTATTACAGAGTCATTATGGATTAGAAAAACAAAACAACAAAAGAACTAATTGACGAAAACAAAAATATAATATAGAAAGGGCCTCTTGGCATGAAGACTTAGTTTTTAAAGTTACGGATCTAGGGTTTTATTATTATTATTTATTTTATTTTTTTGGTTTGGGGGTTGGGGGGGGGGTGGTTTAATTGTTGGTTTTGCTTAATCCAAAGTCCAAAGTTTTTAAAGTGATAAAGTTTGACCAGCATTACCTTATGCATAACCAATGGATTGATATCAATATTAATTGCTAGAACAATAATGACCCTTTATTGGCAAAAATGTGAAATTGTCAATAAAGTTGATGCAATTATGTTATAAAATAGTAACACTAAATGCTTTTTGAGGCTAAAAATATTGCAAGTGAAAATGAATATATCTGATCGAGACTTGGGAGCGAAAAGAAAAGAGTTTCCATTGAAGTATTTAATGGCAAAAAAAAATTCAAATAAAACATCCATTTTTTTTTATTACAAGTTACATATATTTATGTCTCCAAAAGCCAAATTTATGTTCCCTAACTACCACTTGGAGCTCTTCCTTTGAGACATTGACTATACAGCTCTGCTTACCATGTTATATTTTAATTTTAGGGCTCGTTTGGTTCAAATTTTAGGAATGGAATGGGCATCAAGTTTTGGACGAGTAAGGCAAAATTAGAAACTTTAAGGATGTTTCAACCGAAAATTGAACTATAGGGACGTGCAAGGGATTTAGGTCAAATTTTAAAGGTCATTTTTGCTAATTACACGAGAACTTTGAAAGAGTGCTCCATTCTTGGAATGATATATTCCTAACCTAAAACTCAAACCAAACATTAGAATCCTTCTGAATGTAGCATTCCGGGAATGATTTATAACTCGAACTAAACGAGCCCTCAATTGAGTGGGTCCAATACTCCCGCTGGGTTATGGTTATGGGAGTGGTTATTCTTGAACTAATAAAGTTTGCTCAGTTCAACATAAAGAAATCATACTATATTAAACAATAGGGTTAACCTTCATGACTGGTCTAGTTACTCATGAGTGGAGGTAGTGCTTCCTACTTTTTTAAAAGCTTACCGTGTTATTGTTGAATACTAGTAATCTATCTTGTTTATAATTTAATTTGTTCCAATCATAATTATGATATTCCTCGGATTGAGAAACTAGTTACATGCTTTTTTTTTTCACCTCAATGATTTGCTAATTTTTTTATTAGAGAGCTTGTGATAGACTCATGTCTTCGATATAACTGTTGAACTTAATTTTCCCAATATAGGTAGGAGTCAACAAATTATTCAAAAATTTATTTGAGCTATCAAAGATATGGCACACAAATTTTTTGTTTTGTGTGTAATTAAGAAAACAAGTCTACACAATGGGTGGCCACATTGTATTAATTTGTTAATTAGGAACGAAATGAGGGAAAGCTTCCCAAGATTCTATCTTAACTATTGCTCAAGTGACCAGAGTCTTTGCTTATCCTCCATTTCCAGGTAGTAAACACTTGCGGATAATTACTCAGTCATTTCCACATGTTATCCTCCATTTCTAGGTGATAAACTCGTGTTGGAATTGAATACGAAAAATGAGAAAGGTGGGAAGAACAAAACTTGTACATGGTGCTCAGTTGCAGATAATTACTCAGTCATTTCCACATGTTATCCTCCATTTCTAAGTGATAAACTCGTGTTGGAATTGAATACGAAAAATGAGAAAGGTGGGAAGAACAAAACTTGTACATGGTGTTCAGTGCAATTCCTTGAGTTCGGGACTCTCGTCATTTGTCCAAATTAGGAACCCAACGTTAACAATATGGTTCTAGCGCAGGACTTTTTTACTGATTGTCTTCAAAAATAAAGAAATTATCAAAGTGCTTCAATGACGCCTGATAAATTTCTCATTAAAGTTGACGAATTCTCTATTTGTCTACATGCAACATGAGTGGGTTTGCTGAGGAGGATTTCGTATTCAATTTCAGTTAGTTCATGCTATCTTTTCTACCTAATTTAATATTTAAACACTAGAAGTTAACCTATGCATTGTAATTAAGGCACGCATTAACATATACTGCATGTATTTTAATAGATTGCACTAATAAAAATACTAAGTTGAACCATCACATTCAAGAAAAGATTGCCCCATCAATATCTCTTTTATGTTTTTAGTCCCTTTTTTTGGGTCGAAGAACAGATTTACATGTATACACTTTTTATGCAAAAAAATGGTCCAAAATTACAGTAACAACTCATTCCTCTAGTGCGGGCCGGTTGAATATAAAGGGAAAAACCATAAATAAGTAGAAGGCAAAAATTATTATGTTTTCAGCCCCGGTGAACAGCGGCCGTAACTATAACAGTCTTAAGGGCGAAATTCCTTGTTGGGTAAGTTCCGACTCGCACGAAAGGCGTAACGATCTGGGCATTGTCTCGAAGAGAGGCCTTTGGTGTCCCCTCCAGTCAAGAATTGGGGCCTCGTAATCACTAGCCAATATGCTTTTCTCTCATGCCTTTCTTCGTTCATGGTTCCACATTCTGGTGTCCTAGGCGTAGAGGAACCACACCAATCCATCCTGAACTTGGTCGTTAAACTCTATTGCAGTGACTTTTGCTCTTTCTTTAGCCGGGAGAGGCCCCCCCCCCAACCCCCGCCCGAAAAAAAAGGAAAAAGAAACAGGTATCGAAGCTATAATTGTAAATCACGATCGAATCTATGAAAGCATTGGTTTATACATTCCTCTTAGTCTCGACTCTAGGGATAATTTTTTTCGCTATCTTTTTTAGAGAACCACCCTGTCACTGTGACGATGAAAACCACCCCTAGGCTGAAGGAAACCAGAGAACTTTTCGCGTAAGAGCGAAACTCCTCGGGGGTCCAATTACTAAGATTAAACATAATGAGTCCTCCTTGAAAATGTAATTCACAATTAAAGAGGGGCTCCTGACAATTTAAGGTTAGAAAAAATCTAGAGTGGTCTAGGTGCATTATGTCACTAAAAAATCCAGCAATTTATCTTGTAGTACTAAGCGTTCTAGGATGCTCCTAGGAATTATCTTGTACTAGAAATGGTTTAAAGTCCATAGAAAAATCAAGTCCATGGAAATATTTAGGAATTTGGAGTGTTCTCTTGTACACTGTAAATGGTGCATGTGTAGGCATTGTTGGATGTGCGAAAGAAGAGAAATATAAAAAGGTTCTTTGTAAAATACAGTGTTTTTCTTAAGCAGTTTTGGAGGAGCTCTGTACATCTCCATGGTTGTACATCTCTGCAACGCCACTTTACAACACAAATCGATTTCAAGTACGCTTTCGTTATGCCCGGCTAAAATGCTAAAAATTCCAACATTCAGTCCCTCTTGGCCTCTTGTTCAGTGAATAGTCGCACTTGTACAAAATATTTTTTTTATGTTTTTCAATAATTGTCTCTTCCAGCAAAAAGCACGATGACCTGTATACTGACCTTTTAAAAATGTAGGGACTAAAAGCAAAAACATATTATTTTTTCCTAAAAGCAAAACAGAGAAAAATGTACGCAGTAGAAATAAAAATTGAAAAAATAAAAAATAGTAGCTGTGAACTTCGACATTTATTTTGAGTTATTTACAAAAATCACCTTTAAAGTTTACCTCTTGTCTCACTTCGATCCACGAAGTTCAAAAATGCATAAGTTCATACATGAAGTTTTCCCCCTTTTTTGGACGGATCGTCTAAAAAGCTAACAGAGTTAGTCATGTGCAAGGCAAATGAGGGGCAAAAGCGGAAAAACATTGTTCTTCTTCTTCTTCTTCCTTTCCTTTCTCCCTCTCCATCTTCTTTCCTTTCTTCTTCTTCCTTAATTTTCTCCCTATCCATTAACATGCAACTCCATCTTTTTCTACTTCTTCTCCTCTTCCCCCCCCCCCCAATTTACTTCTATAAGGACCCATGAATTTGTCCCCAAAAAGGGCGCCAAACCCTATAAATTTGTTCAAAGGGGCATTAAACCTGTTGGTCTGATTTCAACCCTAGAGGGGGGGTGAATAGGGTTTTTAAAACTTGATGCGGAATTTAAAAACTTTTCTAAAAATGTTTGAGTAAAACAAATTTACATAACAAATTATCAAGGAATGCAATCAAATAAACAATCAAGCAAATAAACAATCTCAAGCAAACAATAATGTAGCAAGTAAATAAAGAGATTGAGTAAGAAATATTGAACCGATTTGAAGTTCAAGGCTTTTTGTCCACACGGTTTTGGTTTACCAAACCATAATCCACGCTCGGTTAGTTCCCCGAGAATTTCCACTAATTCCAATCTCCTTCCGGGTGAAGATCAAACCACTACAAGTGTATTCTTCTCACACACTCTACAAGTGTTGCTATACCACAATACTCTCACAAGATACCCTCTTGCTAACCTTGTGAAATTTACCTTTCACAAAATCTAAACAAGAATTTACCTTCTTGTTTTTCCTATGAGATTTACCTCTCACAAATGAATTCTAATTGTTTGGTGATTCACACCAATTTACAATAACTTTCTCAAGTGTGTATAGAATACAATTTGAAGCTCACACTAGAGTTATCCTATTTGATCAAGATGATATAGCTCAAATGATAATGATTGATCAAAAACAATTTCTTTAATCTTTAGATATTGAAGATAGATGAAGTATGAAGTATAAGAATGATTCAAGGTTGTCAAAATGTGTCTTAGATAGCGTATATATAGTCCCAAAAGTGATATAGCCGTTTGAGAGGTTTGGTATAAATTTGGTACCAAAAATGGTTAAAAATCAATAATCTAACGGCTATATTCTGGGCCATCAGTCGACTGAGCAAAGCTCCTTAGTCAACTGACTGAGCCTCAGTCGACTGAGCACAAGCCATCAGTCGACTGATGGACCCTGCTATCCATCAGGCCAAAAGGCCAAAAACCCAATTTTTGTACTTTTGCATATAAGCTCCAAAATGAATTCTAATGCTTTGGGGACTTCAAAAATAAGTTCCTAAGACACCTATTTTTGGAAAAACTCAAAATATGATCATTTGAATTTAATATGAATTTATTTCAAAACCGGTTTTAGCTAAAATGATGTTTTGAAAGAAATTTTGATTCAAACTTGATTTTGATCAATCTAAGAATGATATATCAATATGTATGAGCTATATAAATAATCAAATAAGAAACTTTACATTAATCCTAAGCAAACACTCAATTACCGAATAGGTGAGTTTTCGAATGCTTCGATTTGTTTCTTCAAATTGATTCTCACTTGAAGCTTTACCATTGAAGCTTTTGCATACGATCCTTGATCTTGATCTTCATGGATTTGCATTGTGATGAGTTTGATCTTCTTGCTAGTCCAATGCTTCATTGACTTGATCGGATATTGATTGAACGATCCTTGTCAAACTTCTTTTGAGCAATCATGCTATTCTTGATTTTTCAAATGAGAAAGCTATAATCTTAAATCAAGAACATGTTAAATTACACATGATTGATTTATTGTTATTATCAAAATAAGATTAAGACCTTCAAGGTCTACAAAACCCATGGATATACTCGAATTGGATCAAATTCAATTTTGATTTCATGTTTAGATTGGCTTTCAATTTTGATTTACCTCTCGCGATTGGTTTTCAATTTGGGTTTTCTTTTCTAGATCAAGGAAACTATCAATTTTGATTTAGATATGGGTATAATTCATTTTCTTAATGTGTGTGTACATATATATGTATTTATGTATAACGTACATTTCCCATGTGAATTATTGTTCACGAATCAGCTGAACGGATTGGGTCATTTGGCACGCTTCCTGATGGAATGTTTTGATGAAATTTGGTAGGAATGTTTTTCATCATGTATAGAACATTTTCACGAAATTTCATCAAAACATTCAACCGGGAAGTAGGTTAACTACACGATTGAAAAATATTGGTGTTGTAGTTTCTCCGGTTATTCCAATGCCTATGAACCCAATTATAAAGAAAGAGAAAGTGGGTTAGAGAGAGTAATGTTTTTACTTTCGCCAGGGTTGGCCTTCGCCGAAGAAGCTACTTTCTATGGCTATAGAGGCTACTTTATTTTCTCTCTCCTTAAAAGTTTTTATAAGTCAGAATATACCTTAGAGGGGGTGAATAGGGTTTTTAAAACTTAATCAGATTTTTAAAACCGTTTTAAAAATATTTAAAGTCTATATCAAGCAATCATGTAAAACACTCAAGCAATTCCAGACACAAATAATAATATAGCAATGAATAAAAGAGCTAAAGATAGAAAGATTGAACCGATTGAAGACGAAGACTTTTTATCCACACGGTTCGGTTTGTTAGACCCTACTTCTGCGCTCGGATAGTTCCCCGATAAATTCCACTAATATCAATCTTCTTTCGGGTGAAGATCAAATCTCTACAAGTATACACACTCTACATATATTGATTTCTCACAACACTCACACAAGAACAACCTCTTGCTATTTTAAGAGATAAACCTCTTTTAATGTTTGAAGAATAAGATTTTGGTGACAAACACCAATGTACAATAGCTCTCATGTGTTTGAAGATTACAAATTAAGCTCACACTAAGAGATATCAAATTTGATCAACAATTTATAGCTCAAAATAATGATGATTGATCAAAACAATGTTCTTGAATCTTTGAATATTGAATATAGATGAAGATAATAGAGTTAGAATGATTCAAGAGTGTTTAAATAAGTCTTAGAACGTGTATATATAGTCTAGGACATCATATGGCCATTTGGAGGGTGTTTGTGAAAGTTTGGTGCCAAAAATAGCAAAAAGTCAAATCTCCAACGGCTAATTTCTGGGCCATCAGTCGACTAAGCCTTAACCCATCAGTCGACTGATGAGCACTGTCTGGCAGGCCAAAACTCCAATTTTCTACTTTTGTAATTTGGCTCTAAAATCAGTTTTGATGCTTGGGGAAGGTCAAATATAGGTTCATAAGGCACCTATTTTTGGTAGAGCTCCAAATAAAATCATTTTGAATTTATTATGAATTTAATTCAAAACTGGTTTTTGCTAAAATGAAGTTTTAAAGGATCTTGATACAAACTATGATTTTGATCAATATTTGGTTCCTTGTCATTCCATAACTCATAAGGTGTCTTATCTAAGTTTTTATGAATAATAGCACGATTAATCACATAGTATGCGGTGTTAACGGCTTTCGCCCAAAAATACTCCTCGAAGAATGTTCATTTAACATTGTCCTAGACATCTTTTGAAGAGCTCTATTTTTTCTTTCAACAACACCATTTTGTTAAGGAGTTCTAGGTGCCGAAAAGTTATGATCAATACCATGCTCATCAAAAAAATTCTCAATATCAATATTATCAAATTATCTATCTCTATCACTCCTAACATGCACTATAGAAACATCTTTTTTATTTTGAACTTTTCTACAAAATTTAGCAAAAACATATCTAGTTTCACTTTTGTGAGAAAGAAATAACACCCAAGAGAATCTAGTATAATCATCAACAATAACAAAAGCATAAAATTTGCCACCTAAACTAGCAACCGAATTAGAACCAAATAAATCAAGATGTAACATATCAAGAGGTCTAGTTATAGTGATACCATTCTTAGACTTAAATGAAGACTTGTGTTACTTACCAAGTTGACATACATCACAAATTTTATCCTTAACAAATTTGGTTTTAGGCAATCCTTTAACTAATTCTTTCTTAGACAAAGTGTGAATTAAGTCCATATTAGCATGTCCTAATCTTCTATGCCATAACCAAGATAGTGATTTTTGGGTCGAACTTATCAGGCAAAAACCATATAATTTTCTTTACTATGCGAGATTTAGAAATTATTTTGCCAATATTATACAGATAATTCACTATATATATGAAAAATATCAAAAGACACACCTTTTATCATCATTATTGTTTTAAAATATATCATGAGCATTTGAATTTTAAAACTTTTCACAGTTGTGATTCTTTCAAAAATTATGGTCAAAATATCATAGGACTCTTTGGAAGTAGTACAGTTTGAAATATTTTTAAACTTTTCCTCAGAAACGTGGCCCATGATTGCATTCAGAGCATGAGAATTAAACTTAACTACTTCTACTTAGCAATCCACAAGGATACCGGTTTAGGTCCATTTTTCTTATATATATATATATATATATATATATATATTAACAATTGGTCTAATATAACCATCTAAAATAATTTGCCAAATTCGTTCATCTAAAGATTGTAAATAAATAGTCATGCGAATTTTCAATAGTTATAATTAGACCCATTAAGCGTAGGAATCTTAGATTTAGACGAATCAATATTGGTAGCCATGGAAGGAAATCAAATCAAGCAAAACAAGTAGTAGTATATAGACGCAAATCAACATAGATGCAAAACCCTAGCAAGATAAGGGAACCTTTTTCTGATACCAATTGAGAAATTTTAAGATCGTATTATCTAGGGTAAATTACCAAAAAATACAATGTACTTTGCCCATTTTTACAATTTGGGTAATGTACAATTTTCTCGACATTAGAAACATTGTACTTTATTTATTTTTTCATTTTGGGAAAAAATAACCCCCAAAATTGTAAAAAAAAAATACCTAAAATGAAAAAATAAATAAAGTACAATGTTTCTAATGTCGAAAAAATTGTACATTACCCAAATTGTAAAAACGGATAAAGTACATTGCATTTTTTTGTAATTTACCCTATTATCTATGTTGATTTTAAGGTTGTATCAAAAATAATTTTAAATTTGATAAGCAAAATTAAAACCCTAGGCCTAATCAATTTTATTATTAAAAATTGTGTTGTGTTGTTTAGCAATTATATCAAGCAATTACACAAAAAGTAGTCACATAACTCCATAAAGTAACGAGGTATCCTTACTTGCATAAGATTAATCTTTAGGACCAACCGATAGTACTTCACTATGTTCAAAATGGAATTACAGTCTCAATGACTTATAACAATTATTTCCCCACAATTTATGCAATAGTCTTTTCAATCCCCTGAACATAGAATTCAACCACAATTGGCTTGGCAAAACGCTTCCCACTTTTCAGCTTACTCATCGCATCTTTCTACGCACTTGATTATAACCATTCACTCATGTCTGCTATATCCATTATCGTAAGTTAGCCACTTCACTCACTCCGTCTCCACTCACAACCAAAGACACTCCCGCATGATCGCGAATATTTGAAACCCTAGTTCTTTTGAAGAATAATAAAATATCTTATAGCATGTAAACAAAATTTATATGGTGTTTCAAAACTCTACAAAATTAATTGTAGCTTTTGGATATTTCTTGCCTTAAAAAGCTCTCTAAAATCATGTGTTTTTAACCCTCAAAGATGAGTTATATTTATAAAAAATGATTGGGTCCAAATCATCTTTGGAATAGGTTTAAAATACTTATGATAAAAAACGCGTACACGAAAATTTATTACCAGACCGCTACAAGTTAGCAAAAGGTGTACCAGTCCGAATTTGAGAATTCAAACTATAAAACCTTTTTGTGCCGGATCGGTACACCATTGAAAAACTTGTATTGGTTCGCTCTTTATGACGATTTTTGTTTTTTTGCTTTTGCCTGTTTTTCATCGTTTTTAGTCCGCTCAAACTCTTCTTCGACCCAAATTTTAGATGCAACCTATAGAACATATTAGACATGTAAAAAACAAGTTTCTTTATAATTTATTTTTTGATGGAATGCAACGAGCTCAAAAAAAGGCAATAAAAACTCAAAATGCAAGTTTGATTAAAAAAACTTTTCTATTTTGATTTTAACGTTCGACTACCACCAATATTTTGAATCAAACCATATAACCAACTTAATTGAGGTCCTCAATTATGTATCCATTGATTGTTGTATATACAAATCTTCAATTTGACTTAAATAATTACAACAGAAAAAGTTTTTTGGCATCGAAATTAAGCTTACTGAAAATATAAATGTTAAATAGCCTAGGGATGATTAGGTTGCTCGGTCAACGCATTACCACTATCATGGTTGGCCAAGGCATTAATCTGGTCAACCATGACAAATTGAATAAGTGATCTCCTAAAAACTTTGAAGTAACTTACAAAAAAGAACCCAATGGTATAAGTCTTTGATCAACAAATAAGAAGTAAAGTTACAGATAACTAATTGTGCACACACTAGGTCCAGATGCCCGACAAGGCACAGTTTTGTTAGTTGGATCAAGTTCGATATCGTCGATCACAATGACGGCATCTTCATTGGATCTAATTTGAGAATCGGGAAAAGCTAAAACTAAACTAGGGCCATCATTCCCGGTCTTGAGGCTATAGCTATATTTTTCTCGACTAAGGGAATAGTAATATTTTAACTTGTTTAACCTTATCAATCCTATGAATTTTGTTCAAAGCATCTATGCCACCAATTATCTAACTACATTGGGGCTTAATTGACCTAAAGTAAGATGAGTACACCTAAGAAAATCAATGAAAAGAGACCACAAAGGTAGCCAAAGACCATCTTCTTTAAATAAAGTTATGTGTATGGGATAATCTTTCGGCCTAATCTGTATTCTTCAGTAAAAGGATTTTCATCGGCTTTGAGAGTCCTCCTTAATTCTAAGCTCTTTAGGGATATACTGAATGGTGAACTCAACTTGTTGTGTCTCAGAAATCAAAGCGTTTCTACCCATTACACAAATTAAAGATTTGTGGAAAATTAAGCCTACTTATGAACTAGAAAAAGGAAAAAATTGAAGAATAACGAAGAGCAGGGATGATAAACATGAACCCCCCAACGAAAACCTAGAAAAAAAATTCAAAAAACTTACATGCTTTAGAGATTCTTAACCCCAGAAAGGAAGACTACACTGAGAAATGTGAAAAAATGGTAAAATTCCTAGAAAAATATGAAGGTTTATAAAGATTTCGATAAGATTGTGCTTTTTCTAATTGTGAGATTTAGAAGAGTAAGAGTTCAGCTAAGAAAAGAGGAAGTAAAAAGGAATGGAAAGAGGAAAGGAATGGATTTTATAGCTGCACAATACTTTCTCTTGCATTTCTCAGACAACAGTTGTAGCATTGGAAACTGGCACACAATGATGGTAGGCATTAAATGTGCAGTATGCCTGTGGATATCCGTCCTATTTTAAAGGCAGCCGCTAAATACACACCAAGAATTACTTGGTTTTAGACCATTTCTTATAAACACTCCAAAAGATAATTTAATTTCTCTTCTCCACTCCAAAGTCATTTCTACCACTCCCACTATTACACAAAATAATTAACTAATTAAATACATTAATTAATAAGTTAATTAAATTATAAAAAGAAATTAAAAAAAAGACCCACTCTCCCTTTTCAAACCAACAATCACCATTTCCTCTGTCATTTCTCTCATTCACGGTAACATCTCTCACCCTCTCAACTAGAAGAGTCGCTCGTTCTTCATCTTCTCGGCTCATCTTCATCCTAAGCTCCAGCTTCATCATCTCTGAGCTTCCGTCTCCAACATCACGAGCCAAGTAAGTTTCACATTTTGACTTATTTTGACTTAATAATGATTTCCTTGCATTTGCTTTCCTTGCATATTCAAAGATGGGGATGTGAATAATAGTGTTGTGGATAGACTAATTTAATAACCTAGAGTTTGGAACATGTTTCATTCAAATTCAATTTCAGAATTTCTAATTTATTTATTCTGAATACTCCATGAATTAGAACTGATTTTTTATAAATTCCTTAATTAAAAGTGAAATAATTTTAAAATTAGGCAATTTATGCAACCAAATGGGCCCTAAGTTTATGAAAATATAACTTGAATATTTCTGTAATTTATCTTATCGTTATGATGTATTATCCAAGTGCCTTTTTAGTAAATGACTTTTGCTTTTATTTGATGTCCACATTGTATTTGTAGATGCTATGAAAGAGGCATACAATATGCTCAAAGATGCAAGGAAAACTGAATCGGAGCAAGATAATGAGGATGCCCCGACAGAGATTAGGAGAAAAAAGAGACATGAGGATACCTCGGCAGAGATTGCAAGTACAATAGAAGCCCCGCCAACACGCAGATCCTCCAGAAAAGTCAAAGCCCCATCACCAAAGAAAACAAAGTAGTTATTTTTATGTAAATGTAGTTACGTTTGGCTTAATGTAATTATGTTTGGTACTTCTTTTTTGTTAATGTATTTGCTTTAGATTTGGTATATGTATTAGGCTTAATGTATTACACTATCTAATTAAATACCAATTTTGGATATTAAAAATACAGCTATGCATGTTTTGATCATTTATTTCTTGTTAATTTATTATCCAAATTATTGCAAAGAAGAAGAAGAGTAATTTACTTACATTACTAGTATTAGAAGAAGAATATGTTGACCCCATATCCTAAAGTGATAATACTCGCTAGACATTGGGTGAATATGGTGAAACCAGAAGACGTATGTCCAGCGCGTAAGGCTTACTTTCTCGCTAGACATTGGGTGGCTGGGGTGCACCTAGAATGAATAAAACTTACTGTCCAATTTACTAAGCTTGACATCTAACGAGTATATTACTCGCTAAACATGGCGTGACTATGGTGCAACCAGAATACGGATGTCAAGCGAGTAAGGCTCACTTTCTCGCCCGTTATCTGGTAAGTGAGGTTTACGCTGTGTTTCCAAGTGAAAAGTAAATCAAACACACTCGCGATAATAGTGAATAACGTATCTTTAAAAGCAATTATATTATAAAGACCCTTCACATGCGAGGATCAAAATGTTGTTATTCATACAAAAAAAAATGTATCAAACATTTTTATGCGACAAAAGTTACATATTCGCATAAAAAAATACTATATTACAAGGATCCTTCACATACGAGGGTAAAAGTGTTCTCATTCATACAAAAATGCATAAAAAAGACTATATTACAAGGACCCTTCTCTCTTCTTGACTTAATCTTCCGGCATACGGATGACCAACCAAACTATGTAGCACTTTCTCTCTTCTTTGCAATATTCTTGGAACCAACTATCCCTCCTCTTTCGCCTTATGTTCACCAACATCAGCCTTATGTTCACCACAATAAATTGCATCTAGACACATCATATCCTCTAAAGATTCGTCCCCACCATCGACACTTGCTTCACCACAATTACAAGGCAATATACATCCTGAAATAATGGAATTACTTGAAGATTAGTTTATTAACAAAATATAACTCTTATAATACCAAATTATCAAGCAATTTTTTCAGTTAATAAACACCCAGAAACAAATTTGTCCTGCTCGCTACATGTCTGGTAATTATACCTATCATACTCGCTTATCATGGAGCGAGTTACAGGCTATGACTATCTACTGATGTCCAGCGAGTGAAAATGACAGCAAAATTACCCTATTCCGCTATATTTTCAACGAATGAACTATTATATTTCACTCCATGTCAAGCGACTGTCACCTTATTTCCAGTTACGTATGCTCTGTTCAATGTTTAAAGTGTTGTGTATGTATTTATTGCTTAAATATGAAAAAAATAAACACAATGACATATAAAACATTAAGCATACCTCTCATTCATCACCCTTTTCTTGTATATCACCTTTAGCTACTTCATTATCTTTCTTATTGAGCTTTATGGTGTCCAAATTACTATTCATGAGTCTAGGTTTTCTTGATTGCTTTCATAAAGTGTTGCTTTAGTGCTTGATCTTCTTCAATCAATGAAAGTTTTTGTGTATTTCGATCAAGAAGAGGAGAAGGAAAAGGGAGTGCAACGAGTTTGGCTTGGTCGATCGGTTGGTGGAGAAATCAAACGGGAAAGAACATTTAATTCCATTTGGATTTTACAAAATAATTATAAGTTAATAATATGTAATTAGGAAAGTTAAGTTTAACTTTAGGGCAAATAATTATTGGGTAAAAGGAGAAAAGAGTGGTGTGCAAATAGACATTTAATGCCTTTTTAATATTGGAGTGAAACCAAGTAAAAAGTGGTGTGCGAATAGCGTCCACCATTTTAAAAGCACATATAGCTAGCGTTGTACGAAATCACAACTGCTAGGAGATATCTTTTCCAAAAAGCCATAAACGTTTGAAATCCTGTCAGTAACGGATAACAACAAGTACAATCCTATCGTTACCATTACAATCCTACTAAGCTGATTAGAAGAGGTTCATTAAAGCCAAGCACCTAATCTCAGCTAGTAAGCCAGGACCGAATGCTTAGGGGAAAATTTGGGAGGTAAAATTGTAAATGGGCTATTAATCAGACCTAACTTAGATGGCCCATATCGTGATTGACCTATAGCCTGCAACATGTTGGTCCATCACGTATACTAACTTAAAAAGTATTCAAGCCTTTGAAGAAGTATTAGCCGACTAATTGGTATTCACGAAATAGCCAACCAACATGGTCAATAGAACAAGATATGCAGAAATAGTGAAGGCCAACCATCCATGGTCGGCCAATTGACAAAGGAATGCTGAACTAGAGGATGAATGATGGGAAATAACCACTTATGCAAGTGTGAACAAGGTTAGGTACATGTGTTATCTTAGAGTAGTGACCAAGTTTACCCTTTATAGTAATTTTTATAACCCACCAACTCTAATGTAACTTTATCCTATATATATATAAATTAGAGGAGATAACCTTTAACTCAAGACAATCAGCATTATTCTCTCTACACTCACTCTCATACATAGCTGCCTTCTTCATTGTCTAACCAAACCCTAATCTCTTTCTCTAATTCATCCATTGTGCTAGTTTATTAAGCTTTAGCTAATACAATCAACCCCCCCCCCCCCCCCCCCCCCCACCAAAAAAAAAAAAAAAAAAAAGGGATGACATATAGCCGAATTGGGTATAAGTACGTGCCACAGGAAGAACTTACCCCCAAACACAAATATGGACTTTTCTTCATTTTCTATTTGGCTAATATTCATCCATTGTTTCATTGCTTGGAAAGTACATTCCCTTTATTTTCTGGTTATCATCATAAATATTGGGCTTATTCTCATCTTGTTGAGGTTGGTTAACTTTTAACCACGAGATGTATTATAAGTAGAGTTCATGTTGGCTTAAAAAATATAGAAGAGTCCTTCATAAATAATATTAGACATTTTTTCCATTATAAAGTGGTGACATCTTTTAATTAAACTAGCATGATTTGTGATCAATTTCTTGTTCTATATATTACTCTATACACTTCTTTAATAATTAGTCCATCAGATGTTTCCTCAAAATAAAAGATTCATAATAGTGATCGCATCCTCCTCTTGAAGTATTTTTCTTTAATAATATCAATCTTTTGCATTCCTTTTCTTTAATTATAATATCAATCTTTTGTATAATGAAATTTACCAAGAATTTATTGTATTGCGTATATATATAATGTATACATACATATGCATCAAAATATCGATATAGTAAGTTATTTTAATAATGTTAAATAGAAATTAACTCCATTATTTAAGATAAAGTCAATTAAATTAAAATTAAACTTATTTAATTAATATTAAAACGTCCGTATTGGAGAAAACATTATTTTTGTTGTTGAGTGTCTTTCTATATTTATTTAGGACTTGCATAGTTGGTACTCAAGCAATTCAAAAATTAAAAGAAGGATCAAGAAAATTCAAAAAAATATTTTGGGTATTATACTATTTATTTTACTTCACTATATACTATTTGTTTTTTCATATATATCGTAGGGATGTAAGTCTTCAAAGTTAATTAAAAAAATTAAAATGAATAAAATAAATAAATTAGGACGAAAATTAACTATGGCCAATATTCCTATAAATAAATAAAAAAGAAGAGGAAAAACAACAACAACAACAACAACAACAACAACAACAACAACAACAATGATCTATCAATATTGAATCTTTTAAAAAAGTGAGTCCAATTCACCATAAAACTAATAATTCCTAAAACCTTGAACACTAAACAAAAGTCTGATAGGATGTATTTTGTATGTTCCCTCTTAATTTATTTATTTTTAAAAGGACTTTTTTATCCAATTTTAGAAGCTTTATAACTTTTTTCCATTTTATAAAATCTAAGTCTCTTTTTGTTACAGTAGAAGTGAAAGAGGGTAGGGGGTGGAACCCAACCTTTGAAGTAGGATTAGAACACCAATGAACTATAAGGCATATAACAACTTTGAAATTTTAATTTGATACAAGATTCTCTGGTTAATAACCTCGTGCTTAAATAAATATTTTTTTTTTTTGAAATATACCTTCTTGTGTAGATCGAGGTCCAACAAGTTGATATTAAATTGGGCATAAATGAAGGGCATGAATATTAACATTCCAAATTAATCCTTTCGCACTCTTATTTAGGGACACTTGTCTATTTTTAAGGATACTTATTTGAAATTCTTATTTAGAGTGCAAATAGCCATAACTTAAAAGAATCGATAAAAATTACAAAGACAAATTAAAAGTACCTTATACATGTACCTGTCCGGTGCAAACGAATGCTAAGATTAATTCATAAATATAAATAGAAATTAGTAAAAAAACAATAACAAGTAGGGTAGCACACAATAATGTTCAGAAAATGATTTTGTTAAGAGCAAAAAATTCAAAAAAAAGTTAAAAAAATAGTCGCTAATAACAACGTGCATTGCGCGGGCTCAAAGACTAGTTATTATTACAAAAGAAAATACTAAAAATATAGAAAGATTTCTATTTACACCACACTCGGATTAAACCTTTGACACTAACATATGAACATATTTATTGACCACTAAAATTACGGCTTGAATTCAGTAACTTGCTGTTCTATTGCATTGGTTTGCATGACATATTCATCGAAATTATTGCTATATTGAACTTCAACTGCTCCACAAAAACCCTTAAACCAGAAGCCAGATCACCAAAACCCTTTGCAGTTTTTTGACAGTTTTATACATTCAGCTTCTCCAGAAGTTCAAGCAAATCGTTGGTTCCTTGGTTATATGTATAACACTCAAAATGATCAATATAAACAATTATACAAAGAGAATATCAACCATCATGAGTACAGAGAAAATTTTTAAGACAATGAAGAAAAAGTTCCAATGAAAATTTTTTGAAAGAATATTATATCTATAAAACAAGTCAAGAAAGATTGTGTTGGGGCAACTTAAAGTCCACTCCTTAGGATTAGATACACCAAAAAAAAAAAAGCAATCCAAAATAAATTTAGCACATGAGCTTATAGCTCAATGGCAAGTAACAATATTTACATATGATAAAGTCTTCGCTACTAGATGGTACCATGCATGCAAAGACGCTCAGTGTTGGATCATTGGTGAGCGGGAGAACTGAGAAGGCCGCGGGCCGTTGCGTTGAGCAACAAAGGAGTGCAGGGTTGCTGACAGAGCCATCGGGCTGTTGAACCATGTTGTACACGGGCGTGAGCACGGGAAGGAGGAAGCGGGCAGGAGTGCTGAACAGGGACTCGGGGCCTTTGTACCGAGCTACGCACATGAGTGCGCACGAGGAGGTTGAATAGGCCACAGAGACGCTGAATAGGTGCAGTTTAAGTATGGGCGTGAGAACGGCAAGGACTGATATATTTGTACCATGCTGCACACGGCTTGTGCCCAGAGTGGTTGCGGTGCAGAACAACATATATATGGGATAGCCGGGAGCCACCATGTGACAACAAGGAACGTATAATTCAACTTGAATCAACATTGACCTAGAGTAGAAGACATGACACACACGATTGCACATCAATTTTCGAAAGCTCCAATTGTTATAACTTGCATCTTAATAATTTCTAACTTCGCTGAACAACATATAATTCCATCCACCTGAATCAACATCATTAGCTCCAGTTGAAGAATAACATCAGCAGGCTGCAGCTGCAGCTGCAGCAGCAAGAACTTCAATGATACAACAGCAAACACGTTTCCACCAACAGCAGAAACTCTTAATTGAACCACCAATGTCAAGCGCAACTTCCACTAGTGTTGATTCCATCCTTACATTACAAAAAAGATTACACTCAATTCTAGGATTAGGAAAGGAATGTAAAGAACTCAAAATCTTCACCAAAGGTGTCCTACTCCACGCACACACATATATACATATAGGAGAGCTATAGTAACATAATACTATATAGGGTTTCTGTAACCTAGTGTTTCTTGATTGAACCACCAATGTCAAGCTAGCACAACTTCCACCGGCATTGATTCCATCCTTACATTAAAAAGTTGGAAAATTAAAACATCAAACACCTGAGGTTTGGAAACGCTCAATTCTAGGATTAGGAGAGGAGTGTAAAGAAACCCATAATCTTCACCATAAGTGTCCTTTTATTCCATATATATATATATATACTAGTTTTTGTGCACGTGGTTTTAGTGCTTGACAAATGTCATTAAGTGCATTGATAAATACGTATATACTAAGACTTGAATAATTAGCATGAAATGAAAATAATAACACATAAACAAAACATAGTATCAAGTGTAAAATCCAATTAATAATTATAAGAAAATCGTAAAATTTGTCGCCTTGAATTTTTTTAGTGCGTGAGTAGCCAAATAGACTCTTAATCAATTACATTTTTTACTAAATTTTTACAATTGCTAGATTAATATAAAATTTGATTTAATTATA